>CM031378.1:74822737-75422737 GCA_018208015.1 Medicago ruthenica | reverse complement strand
CACTCGTGCAGACAAAAGAGAGAAAATGGGTGTGGTCATGCAAACACAAGGAAGGATTTTCCGCAATTGGGTCGCTGTTGACATTCTCTCAGTTACTCATGGGTCCAAGTAATGTGTTTTCGTTGTCTTGTCTTTTCAAAAAATCCTTTCGTTTCGCCCAATACGAAAGTGAAATCATGTAGGGCTCTACTTTTGTCTTCAAGTCAACACTATCAATGAAAAATTGTCGTTTCTTTCGCGACTTTTATTTTTTATTTTACTGCTTTTTCTGGAAAATGGTAACACAAAAAACCCCAAAAAATATTTTTATTTTATTTTCAATCAATTTCAAAAGGTCTGCGTTTTGTTTACTCATTTTCTAAAATCAATCATCAATCATATGCAGACTGAAACATCAATAAACCCGTTGAACACTGTAACCCTATTGTCTCTCCCAACTTTGACTTCCCTGTCTGCGAAGTTGAAGAGGAAGAGGATGAAGAGATTCCCGATGAGATCTCACGGTTTAATGTATGAAAGGATTAACTTGGGTTCAGGAGAACTGCCATTACAATATTCCTGGTCGAATCCCAGATGAATGGTGCCATTGAAGCTGCAAAAAAGAAAAGAAAAAAAAACAAACACAAAAAGAGAAATAAATACATCATGAGGATATGGCAGAAAATGGTGGTCACCTACAAGCATTGGCATGGGATGCTCCCTTTCATTTTGCATCAGTATCGTACTTCGGTGCGAACATCAGCAGGGGCAACCCCCTTCTCTTACAATTATACCAAAGGAGGATGAAACAAGCCTTTGACAAGAAGGTTCGTCCCCGTGAATTTCGAGAAGGAGACCTTGTGCTCAAAAAGATTTTATCCTTTCAATCGGACTCCAGGGGCAAATGGATGCCTAATTATGAAGGCCCATATGTCGTCAAGAGAGCTTTTTCTGGTGGTGCAATGACTCTTGCGGCTATGGATGGTGATGAGCTTTCCCGTCCTGTGAACGCCGATGCAGTCAAGAAATACTTTGTCTAAAAACAAAAGAACAGCTTGGTAAGTCGAAAACCCGAAAGGGCGGCTTAGGCAAAAATGAGCGTCTCGGTGGACTGAAAACCCGAAAGGGCGGTCCAGGCAAAATTAGAGACATAAAACAGAAAAATAATCATCCTGATAGGTCGAAAACCCGAAAGGGCGATCTATGCAAAAGTTAAGGATCAAAAGACAAAGTAACTGCATTGGTCTGATCTCCACTCACTTGGGGCACATTAAATGTCAAAGAGATTCTGAATCTGAAGCATCCCAAACAGTGGAATTCAAAGTTGTCAGGGAGAATAACGGTTATTGTGTTCAATGTACCTTCCCCTTTATATTTACCATTTTCCAAACTTTGTGAGATCCGTGGAGCCACGCCATTGGCGGGCCACCACTCTGTTAAATGAATTTGAGTCTGTGCCTCTTATTTGGAATTCCCATTTATTCTGTTTATAAAATTTCTTTTATTTTTGATGGTAGTACTTGAAGCAAAATATATTTTTTCAAAAAAATCATAAATCTTCTTTCATATCTTTTGGAAAGCATAAACAACAAAACACATCCTCTCTGAACTCATGAATAAGTGAAGTGTGCGTCAACAGTTATCCTGAGAACGGACAAACTCTGCAGGTTAAACATGGTCAATTGCTTGAAAAAAAAAAGAAAAAAGGAAAAAAGAAAAGAGCTCGGTAAGTCGAAAACCCGAAAGGGCGGCTTAGGCAAAAATGAGCGTCCCGGTGGATCGAAAACCTAAAAAGGCGGTCCAGGCAAAAATTAGGGGCATACAAAAAGAATATATTCCCGGTGGACTGAAAACACGAAAGGGCGGTCCATGCAAAAGTTAGGGATTCAAAAAAGGAAAAAGAACAAAAAGCATGACCACAGAAACACCAGTTCTTCTGCCAGGTCTTTGGATTAACACGTCTCCCCCAGGAAGTGTTTACTCCCCACCAGTTGTTGCATACATCGGGCCTTACCCCGTCAATGTTTTGATATGTCCCCAATGGCGTCATCCCCATTGAAGATTGCCGAGTGTTTGTGATGTGACGTCGGGTCACTTTCCTTCTTATCCGTCCAATCTTGTCTCATCAAGTCGGTCTTTCATACAATCATACAAGTCAGTCTTCCATACAATCTTACCAGTCAATCCTCCATACAGTCGTACAAGTCGTATTGTCATACATACATTCATACATTCATGCATATACACATTCTTGCATACACAATATGCACATAACATCATTCATACATGATTGCATTGACCACCCTGAGTCCTGTTTTTTATATCCATCAATCTGAACAATTTGTAACTCTTTATCCCCAAGTGTCATCCCCAGTGTGTCTGGTCTAGAGACATCATCCTCTTTTCGCCAAGTGGCAGTTCTTTAACGAACAGCTTGTGCATTTTCCTATCCAGTCTTTTGTCGTCGGTTGACTAGTTCGGCAATAACCCGAACAACTGACATTTACCTTTTTTATCCTGTCGTCAGTTGACTCGTTCGGCATTAACCCGAACAGCTGACGTTTATCCAATCTTTTGTCGTCAGTTGACTCGTTCGGCATTAACCCGAACAGCTGACGTTTATCCAATCTTTTGTCGTCAGTTGACTCGTTCGGCATTAACCCGAACAGCTGACGTTTATCCAATCATTTGTCGTCAGTTGACTCGTTCGGCATTAACCCGAACAGCTGACGTTTATCCAATCTTTTGTCGTCAGTTGACTCGTTCGGCATTAACCCGAACAGCTGACGTTTATCCAATCATTTGTCGTCAGTTGACTCGTTCGGCATTAACCCGAACAGCTGACGTTTATCCAATCTTTTGTTGTCAGTTGACTCGTTCGGCATTAACCCGAACAGCTGACGTTTATCCAATCTTTTGTCGTCAGTTGACTCGTTCGGCATTAACCCGAACAGCTGACGTTTATCCAATCATTTGTCGTCAGTTGACTCGTTCGGCATTAACCCGAGCAGCTGACGTTTATCCAATCATTTGTCGTCAGTTGACTCGTTCGGCATTAACCCGAACAGCTGACGTTTATCCAATCTTTTGTCGTCAGTTGACTCGTTCGGCATTAACCCGAACAGCTGACGTTTATCCAATCTTTTGTCGTCAGTTGACTCGTTCGGCATTAACCCGAACAGCTGACGTTTATCCAATCATTTGTCGTCAGTTGACTCGTTCGGCATTAACCCGAACAGCTGACGTTTATCCAATCATTTGTCGTCAGTTGACTCGTTCGGCATTAACCCGAACAGCTGACGTTTATCCAATCTTTTGTCGTCAGTTGACTCGTTCGGCATTAACCCGAACAGCTGACGTTTATCCAATCTTTTGTCGTCAGTTGACTCGTTCGGCATTAACCCGAACAGCTGGCATTTAAATTTCATCCTCTTTTTACATTTCATCCAGCATTTAAATTTCATCCAGCATTTAAATTTCATCCTGCTTTTATATTTCATCCAGCATTTAAATTTCATCCTGCTTTTATATTTCATCCTGCATTTATCCTTCATCCTGCTTTTATATTTCATCCTGCATTTATCCTTCATCCTGCTTTTATATTTCATCCTGCATTTATATTTCATCCTGCTTTTATCCTTCATCCTGCTTTTATATTTCATCCTGCTTTTATATTTCATCCTGCATTTATCCTTCATCCTGCTTTTATATTTCATCCTGCTTTTATATTTCATCCTGCTTTTATATTTCATCCAGCATTTATCTTCCATCCAACATTTATCTTTCATCCAGCATTTATCTTTCATCCAGCTTCTATATTTCATCCAGCTTTCACCTTTCACCCAACATTTACATTCACCTTTGTTTCTTGTCGTCAGTGGCATGTTACTTTTATTCCGGTCTTTACCTCAAATGGCAAGCCCTACAAACGGGCAGTTTGTGGTCGGTGTCTTTTCCCACATCATATTTCCTTTCTCAGCTGTCAATACGATAGTTGATCCCTTCCCCAGTGAAACTGTGTTATTCCCCAGTGGAGTCGGATCCCTTGCTTTAGCAAACTCGGGTATCCTTTTGTTTTGTTTTATCCCCCAGTCAGGTCATCTTCGCCGTCTTGCATTCACCTTTGCATCACGAGCATGTCACATTTTTTGTTAGGTCCAAAATTGGCGTACTCTGTATTTAAGTCCCTTCGACCCGTCGAATCCAAGGTTTTCTCTCCAAATCTCCGGACGAAGAGACTTAAATAGGGGCATCTGTCATACCCCAATTTTTGACCTAAATTTCTTTGTTACTCGTTTTTTTTTAGTTCGGAATTTTTCGTCGTCTCAGACGAAATTTCGACAGAGAGGTATTTTAAAATACCTCTTTTTTTTTTTTAATTTCGTCCGGGTCCGTCTTTTTGTTTATTTATTTTTATTTTTATTTTTATTTTTTCTTTTAAATGTTTTATTGTTATTTTATTTAATACTATTATTTCTTTTTTTAGTTGCTTTTTTAATTTTAGAGCTGACTTTTTTAGAGAAGACTTGTTTTCATTTTATTGTGTTTTAAGTTGTAACTTATTTGTTTTTATTGGGTGTTATTACCATTTATTTTGTCAACTTATCCTTTATTGAGAATGATCATGGCAATTAGTTTTTTTTTAAAAGGGGAGCATTAACAACAGGAAGGGGGAATTCAATCAGAGTCAGAACACAACCGTAGAATCATCAGAAACCAAAAATCCAACACACAGTACACAACCCATTCCAAACTCAATCAACATAATCAAAATCCAACAAACACAATTATCCCAACAACATCACAACCAGTCACCCATACACTCAATCCACCACCGTCCCTAACCATACACAAACCGCGGCTATAACATCCAAACATACACAACCGTACCAGCCATCACCAAACACACCCAGCCTACCTCCCTTCACGCCTCCAGCCATCTCCCTCACCACAAACCCCTCACGGCCTCACACCTCACAGAACCGTACGGCCCTCCTAACCCAAATCTACCCTCACACAACTCACCACCTCCAAACCGCACACCCACAACCCTCATATAACCACATACGGCCTACCCCCACTCCCTAACCAATCCACGGCCAAACCGCACGGCGCTCACTCCAAACCACACAAACACGTGACACACCACCAACCTCCTCCAGAACCGAACAAAATCCAGCCAAAAGGTAGTATTTTCGAAACTTCAAGTTTAGATTTAGGTCTTTTAGGGAGCTTTTGAGAGAAACGAGTGTCGGATTCGAAAAGAGGGGGGAAAAGGGGTTCGGAAAATATCTTTTTTAAAAAAAGGGGAGGTGGTTGGCCGCTCCGGCGCGGTGGCGCCGCCCCTTGGGCCGGCCAACCACCGCGCCTGTTCTTTTTGTTTCCGGCCAGGCCATTTGAGAGAGGAGAGAGCTAGAGAGAAGAGAGTGGAGATGAAGAGAGAGAGAGGAAATGGGAAAATGGCCAAAAAAACAGAAAAATTAGTAATATATGCCTTGCCCAAAACCCAGGCCCCAAACAGAACACTGTTCACGCGGCCCATTTACTTTTCTCTACTCATTTGCTTGCTGCACCCCCTTTTCTGCATACTGCACCCCCCCTTCCTTTTTATTTATTTTTTATTTCGTTTTTACCATTTCTTGCATTTATTTTTCTAGTTTTTATTTATTGTCATGCATTTTATTTTAATGCCTTTATTTTTAGCACATCATGCATTTTTTTTATTTTTTTTATTTTCCTTTTATTTCATGCATTTTCATTTTATTTTAATTCTTGGCATATTTACTCGTTCTTAGCGTATTTGCAATTTTTATTTTTATTTATTATTTTGCCATTTCTTAGAATGTATTTAGGTCCAATGTAAATATTAATGAGAATTTGCACTGACACCACACTTTATTTATTCCGCTTTATGTCTTTTATTTTTATTTTTATTTCGCCTTATAAAAAAAAATACAAAAATATTAGGTTAGTTTAATTTCAAAAGGGTTTCGCGGTGATCCAACGTCACCACGGAATTTCCTCGCGTTTAGCTTTTTAGTTATTTTTTTTAGTCTTAGTCCATATTTTAAAAAAAAAACAAAAACATTCAAATAATCAAAAATCAAAAAATATTTTCATAAATAAACCTTGATTTTCAATCAAGTGTCCGTTTTTTCTCTTTTATTTTCTTAAAAAATCATTAATCCACTTTAATAACACTTTAATCCTTTTCCAAATTAAAAAACACAAACCAATCCCATTTTTGCCACTTGGCTTTTATTTTTAAAAACCTTTTTTTAAAACTAATAAAAAACACCAAACAAATCAAACGTTATTTTTACCCCGAACTACGAGGTTTTGATCCCTCACGGGTACGTAGGCAAAGAACCTTGTCCTTCCAAATCATAAAAAATACAAAAAAAAAATATTTTTATTTTCCTTTCTCACTATTCTAATGCATTCTTTCCTTTTAAAAAAAAATAAGCAAGTTATAGCCAAAATAAATAAATAAAATCAAGAGGTTCTCGTAGAGTACTACGAACGTTTAGGGTGCTAACACCTTCCCAAAACGTAACTAACCCCCGAACCCTAAATCTTTTAAAATGTGGTAATTTAGAACTTTTTTCCACCTTTCTTTTAAAAAATTAAAAGTTCAGTCGTGAATTAAAATTAGTGAGTCAACGCTAATCAATAGCTTGATCTCCGAAAATCACCGCGACAGTACTCACTTAACCAATTCACTCTGTTGCCCCATGGTGGGCGCCAATTGTTGTGAATTCGGACTCAAAACTCACATCAATGAAACTATGATGTGTGGAGCAAAGGTAAGTAGTAACCAATATCAAAGTAAACACAAACAACAACATTAATAACAAACCTAGATTTAATCTATGAATCAAGTGTGAAGGACAAAACCACAAGCAAAAGATAAAGATAGAAGAGAAAGAAACACACCAAGAAATGTTTATCTAGTTCGGTCCAACTGAACCTACTATAGGGGAGAGATTGATCTCTCCAATCCACTATCAATGAGTTCTTACAAAGAGATACAAAAGAGTTACAAGAAATTAGCTTTGAGAAGCTCACAAAGAACAATCCCTAATTTCTATCATTTTCCCAATCTCAAGAACGAACAAGACACTCAATGATTTTAACTCACCCAAGGTGTTACCAATGTTGCCCAACCCAAGAGAACCTCTTAAGATAACTCTAATCAAAGACCCTAAACCCTAAAGTTACCTCCTTTGATTTCCCAAGTTTCTCTCTCTTGAAGCTCTTCTCCAAAATCTGAACTGAAAAGCTTTTATAGCAGCCTGCAACAGACACAATCACGTCATGATTATACTAATCGTGTCACGATTCCTTGCGTACGACCCAAAGTACACAAATCTTATCCACAAATCGTGTCACGATGGCCACCAATCGTGTCACGATTTGACACTCCCAGAAACCATGCTCCATGCCTCCAAAATCGTGTCACGATTACCAAATCGTGTCACGATTCTTAACATTCTCAAAATTCAATTTTGAGTCATACTTCAACAAATAGAGTTGAACATGTATAACAAAGTTTAGTGAAATCCACCCACCCAGCTAAAAAAAATATAAATCTGACGGACAGCACAACAAAATTAATCAAACAAGTGGATATAGTAGGAGAGTTTCATCATTGGTACCAGTTGCAAAACTGAGTCATATATAAGCACATCTAGCAAATAGAAACAGAGAAGTCTGGGTGCAAAAAAACAGTGGTTCAGACGATGATGTAAAAAATGTTTATCAGCCCAAATAGAACTCAACCAGCAGTAGCAAATAGAAACAGAGAATGTAATATATATATATATAGGGGGCATATCACATAAGAATGGCTATCTTATGTAAGAATGGTGAGAATAAATTACAGCCATTAGATTAAAAGCAAGGGATGAGATTAAAACACAACTTAAGTTAGTCATGTGTCAATCATGTGACACCTCCCTCACTACTTTTTCACATTCACGCGCTTCTTCCCTTCCAGCTTTGACGTTTCTTTTTCCTTCCCCTGCTTTACGTTTCTCATTCTCATCACCTCCCAATCCCACTTTTCCGTCCTAACATTCACGCGTGAGTGGTCTCATTCTCCCTTCTGGCGTTCTGTTTCAGCCGTAACTCACCCTCCACCACTCTTCCGACGAACCACCATCTCTCCCGACGAAGCACCATCTCCTCAAAGCTTTCTCAGTCGTTCACTTTTCCTTCACAATTCAGTTTGATTTGATTTTTAATTTTTGTTTGTTCACTTCTGACAAACCAACATCTCAACCCTTCTTCATCATAATTATCGATCCAACCCATTGATTAATTTTCAATTGTCAATTTCCATTTGATTTTTTTGGCTTTTATTCTCTGTGTTGTTGTTGCCGCTATGACATTAGTAAAGGATGCATCCAATTGTTTTTTACTTTTTTTTCTATTCTTTTTTTCAACAGAACTTTCTGGTTTATTATAACAATATTGTTACTTTTTGAGGATTAAAGAAAACAAGTGTCTCTTGATTTGTTATGTCTCTTGATTTGTACACTTACTTCCTCAAGTCTGTTTAATTTGATAAAAAAAAAGATTGTTAATTGTGGAGAAAATTCATTTGACTATGAAAATATGTCCTGCTGCAATTCACTTATTACAAGGATTGGTCTTTGTTAATGGTTTGAACAAAGATTGTCCATTGATTACAGCCTGTGAATTGGCTATAAAGCTATGCGGATTACTAATTGGCTTAAAATGTGGATCGCTGCATCTGAAGGATTTTACAATCATCATAGGATTAGTAAAGAAGTTACTAACTCATCATAATAATCCAAAGTTATAATCCAGGATAGTTAGACTCTCTTACATATTTACTCTTAACCATGATGCAGAAAAAGTTAAGTGGACCATGTTATAGCTAACAGTGATAGATTACTAATAGTAATAATCTAATAGATAAGAGTGACAGATATTGGAGATTGTAGTTTATGATTAGACAAACACAGATAACAGAAACTCAGAATTATAGAGCCAACATCGCTATCAGAACTGAAAATGAGAATCAACAATTTATTTTTTTGTTGACAAAGTTATAATCCAAACATATTCAAAGTTACATTCCAAACATAGTCACAATGCAAAATAATCAAAGTTACAGCCAAAATACTTTAGCAAAGTTCTTGCAAAATTGACTGATAGCAAATTGAACTCCATACAGCAAAAAAAGTCCATCTCATCCTTGACAGCAAAGAAGTCTATTAATATGTGACAGCAAGTCTTCAACAAAATCCTGTAAAAAGTAAAATATAAAGTTAAGTATATTATTATGATAGATTATCCAATGATGCAAATGAAATATTATTGTTTCTTACCAAAATTTATGAAGAGGATTTTGTGGGACAATTGCGACTATCATGTGATGCATATCGCTTACAAGTTTTACAAAGCCTTGTTATCTTTTGTTGCTGCTCTATTGCCTTCTCTTTCCCCCCTTTCATCCGTTTTCCACAACCTTTGGTATTTGACGGTTCAGGTGGAAGAACTTGAATTTTTTCAGGTACATTGGATCCGATAAAAGCCTCCACATCATCGGAGGGTGTTGATACAACATCGCTCTTCATATTAGATAATTTCGATTCAATACTACAACCCTCACTGTAAATGAGGAGCAATTTCTCTTTATCTGTGCCAGCCATATGCATGCATTTAAACAATTGTGCCCATGCTTTTGAAATTAATGTCTTCTCACTTTCAAATTTAGAACATGCCTTCAATACATTTCCATCACAATCAAATACCGGTCTACTTGTTGCCAATTTCGTCCATCTATTGATAATGTAATTGCTTGGAATTTCACTAAAACCTCTCCCCTTTAATACAGAAAGGATATGTCGGCATGGAATGCCTTCAGAGTCAAACATTTTACATGAACAATGTGCAATGTTATTAGAAAGACTCAAAACAACCTCTCTATGTTTGCTCACCTTTGCGTCATTGACCACAACATTATCAAGTATAGAAAATATTAAATCATCACCGTCCTGTTTTGTTCCTTCAATTCCACAATTTACACATGCATTCCATAACTCATTCTAAAATATGTAAAAATTTTCATGAGTATAAACCTCCTTACCATGCTTCTCTAAATCCACGTGCATCCTCAATGCTGGAAAAGAGTGGAGTGTATTATTATCTGCAAGAAGCTCTTTGTGCCTCTGTGCTTCTAAAGCAGAATCAAACCGCATCCAAAATTCAACCAAATTAAGCTTCTTATTCACATAGTTGCCAAAGAATGAATTTTCACTCTCCGATCTTGATGTTGTTCTCAAAATTCCAGTCATAAATATATTTTTAAAATAAGCTGGTATCCACATGCTTCTAAGATCATACATTTTAGAAAGCCAACCATTTTCTTCCAACTTGAAATCACTAATAATATCATTCCATTCCAGTTCAAATTCTTCTGAGGACTCTGAGTTCCGAACACATGAATTGATACGATTATTAAAATCATTATTCTTATTTAAGGTGCCACCCACCTTTTCTGAGAGTTTTTTTAGAATATGCCACATGCAATATCTATGAGAAGATCCATTAAAAACTCTTTCAATTGCATTTGTCATAGCCTGGTCTTGATCTGTTATTATCATAACAGGTTTATTCCCACCCATTGCTTTCAAAAAAGTTTCAAACAACCAAACAAACGACTCTTCTTTTTCATCATTTAAAAATGCAGCCCCAAAGGTTATGCTTTGACGATGATGATTTACACCAGTGAATGGTGCAAAAATCTGATGATATTTATTTGTACTGTATGTAGTGTCAAATGAAACCACATCTCCAAACAAAGAGTAATTTTTTCGACTAATGCCATCAGCCCAAAACACATGTTTTAACTTCCCTTCATTATCAGACACATAATCATAGAAAAATGACTCATTCATTTCATGTTTTCTTTTAAAATTACCAATGAACATATCTGCATCAGAATCTTTGATCAATTCTTTCATATTCCTTTGAAAAATTTTGAAAATCTCTCTGTGTGCATCCTGTATTTTCATAACTCCCAACTTGCTCCTTCAAAGTTCCCACATTAGCTCTATTGCAAGCAAACAATAAATTTTTATGAACATTGTTGACACTCCTTGCCGATCTTAACAACTGTTTCTTTCTAGGTGTGACAAGTGTGTGAGAATGACCTTCATAAAATTTGGAGACTTCAAATTTACCATCATCAATTCTCTTGAACACAATCCTTGCATTACATCCCTCCCGTGTCAATTTTCTTTTTCTATTTTTAGGCAAACTATCATCACTAATAAGCAATTCAGGCTTATCTATCTTTTTTTCCATTTTAAATCCCTCTTTTGAGCAAAGAAAATACTTCCATTTGACACCAATTTTATCTTTTGTTTCGGTCGAATTACGCACACTAAAACCGACAGTATGAGCATAATTTTTATAGAAATCATCCCCTTCTTTTAAAGTATCAAATACCTTACCGATCACAGGTTTTAGCTCAGCATCACACTTTGGAATCCATTCCTCCGACTTGTTTTCTAACTCATCAAATTCTTCTATAGGTGAATCGAAATCAACTTCATTGCCATCCATCTCCATACAAATATTCCTAAAAATAAACACAACATTATCAATAAAAATAAAAATAAAGAAAGAAGGAAAGAAAAAGAAAGAAACATAAGAGTGAATTTTGAATAAACTATAACAAAAGAAGGAAAGGAAAAGAAAGAAACGTAATAGTAACAACAGTGAGATTTCCCAACAGATAGTCAGCTTCTTTTACTATGAGAAATTTCCCAAAATGCTATGATTTCTCTGTGAGCCTATGCGGTCATGTCACAAACCAACACTTCTATCAACCATGATGTTCTGCAGAGTATGTTTTACTTTAATGTGAATGTTAAGTATGTTGTGCTTAAGATACAACAGGTTAGTTTGCTTTGGCGACGAGCCTGAACCTGAGTTCGTGACGGCAAACGTTTGTAGGGTGACGACGACAACGGCAAAGCAGCGACGATGAAAACGGCGACGATGGCAAAACTACGGCGACGACGAATACTGTTACGGCGGCGACGATGGCAAAACTACGGTTGAAACAGAACGCCAGAAGGGAGAATGAGACCACTCACGCGTGAATGTTAGGACGGAAAAGTGAGATTGGGAGGTGATGAGAATGAGAAACGTAAAGCAGAGGAAGGAAAAAGAAACGTCAAAGCTGGAAGGGAAGAAGCGCGTGAATGTGAAAAAGTAGTGAGGGAGGTGTCACATGATTGGCACATGACTAACTTAAGTTGTGTTTTAATCTCATCCCTTGCTTTTAATCTAATGACTGTAATTTATTCTCACCATTCTCACATAAGATAGTCATTCTCATGTGATATGCCCCCTATATATATATATATATATATATAACCATTGCAAGAGGTGTTAATGCAAAAAAATATATTTGAAATTAAGGATATGTTTGGTTTAAATGAGTGGATGGAGTGTAGGGAAGGGATTTACTTAAATATTTTGTTTAGTTGAGAAGAGGGGCAGAGAGAGTAGGGGAGATATGTCTTCTTCTCTTCTGTTTGATTCATGGAAGGGAAGGGAAAGATTTCATTACATGGAATGGGTTAATTTACCTCACTATATTTTTGTGTTACATTTTATGTAATGATATTTAATTCACTGCTTTAAATACCTTACTTTAAATATCACTTCTTTGATAATTTTGTGTATACAACAAAAACAGCTCAGTCTTATTCTACTAAGTGGAGTCGGCTATATTGTCGTTCCGTTCATAATCTAAAGCCTAAATTGTCGTTCTGTTTTCTGCTATTTCCTTCTTCTTCAACTGCCGAGCTATTCACCACCTCCAAAATTGTGAACTGAGCAACTTTAAAAATAAAATGCTTTGATTTCATCACCTCTCTTCGGATGACTGCCCTGTTTGTTCAAATTCTGTTCACTTATTTCCTTCTTCCAAAAATCATATACTTTTTATTACATCTTTCTTGGTTTGTCTCTTTTTTCCTTGAATATTTCAAAATAGGACTCATCAAGCGAAGCAACTTTGAGATCTATCTGGTGAGATGGTAGATTCACAAATTCTTCTTTTCTTGAACATCTTTTTTTTTTTCTTCATGTGCATGTGGATTTTTTTGTTTAAAGATGTTGCCATTTCAAATTTTGCAGGTGTGGAAATATGGAGGGTGAGTTGTTTTGAACTATTAGGTTTGCATCTGTTGAGAGTCAACCTCTTTAGTTTTATTTTAACTTCAATTTGTTTCACTACTTTTAACTGCTCCATATTATTTTTTTATCTTTTATTTTTTCCTTTTGTTTTTTTTACCTGGAGACGCCTTAGAAGCGTATGGTTTCCGCCTGAGTAAAAGCAAGATGTATTTGGAATGTAACTTCAGCAAGAGGAGAAGTAGGTCTACCTTGTAGGTGAAAGTTGGAGATCATATCATACCCCAAGGTACACGGTTTAAATATCTTAGGTGTTTGTGCAATAAGAAAGTTCCACTTAAGTTGAAAGGAAAGTCCTATCGGACAGCAGTCAGACTGACGATGTTGTATGGTATGAAGGGTTGGGCAGTTAAGAGCCAACACGATAACAAGTAAATGTAGCGGAGATGAGGATGTTGTGTTGGATGATTGGTAAGACTAGATGGGATATGATTAGGAATGACAACATTAGAGAAAGAGTGGGGGGTAGCACCTATAGTAGAAAAGTTGGTAGAATAGGCTTAGATGGTTTGGCATGTAGAGAGAAGACTCTTAGATGCCGTCGTAAGAAGAATAAATTAGATGGAAGAGAGTCATGTCAAAAGAGGTAGAGGAAGATCTATGAAAACTATAAGAGAAACCATTAGAAAAGATTTAGAGGTCAATGAGTTGGATCCAAATATGGTTTACGGTAGAATACTATGACGTAATTTGATCCATGCATGTAGCCGACCCCACTTAGTGGGATAAAGCTTGGTTGTTGTTGTGTTTTTTTTTTCCTTTTGTTATATGGGATGCCTAAACAAATTTGATGGTGAACTTCGGCACATTTATTAACATTTCTTAATTTTGTATCTCTACATAATTTGAATTAGAGAAGACACAAAGAAGACTATTTGAGAGGTGGAGGAAAGTAATCATGCACTGGCTCTGAAATGTGGAGGAAAGTAATATCTCTCCTTTAGTCAGCACCCCTAAAGTGTACATATGAACAAGAACTAGGAAATCTAAGATTAAGAACTTACTGTGTATGCAATTGCAAGTAGTGTCACCTAAATATTATGAAATTTTATCTGACTTTCCATTTGTGAAAACAACGATGATATTTATCTCAATACATTTTGCCTTAGGTAGCATATATATCTAGTTGTCTCTTGTATAGCAATCAATAGATCAATGTGTCCTAATTCTTGGCATTTTTGCATGACTTATTGGGGGATTTTTTTCAAAGCTTCTTCGATGTTATCTATTTGAGCTTTTATGTACTTCATTTCTTAACTCTCAATGCTAGGTGCATTTAGAAACTAAATTTAAGGCTAAAATAATTGAAGCAATATATGAGCAAGTAAATAGTTGTTGGCCTTGACGATAATTTAGATTTGAATGTATTCTAGGATTTGATGTCGAAGAATTGCTATACCTAATGTTGATGAAGAGAAAATTGAAGTCACGAATTCAATTGCTAGATACTAATAATTATGTTGAATGCATTCTTAAGAGGGTTTTTCCTAAACATGATGTGCTTTAATTAAAAAAAACATAACGATTGAAAATGAATGATATTCATCTATTTTAACTATTTTATTTCTTTGACTTTTAGTTTTCTTTTTGAATCTGTACTAAACTTTGTGAGGATATGTTTGGTATGGATTTTCACTATTTTGAATTATTTGCATTTACTCCTCTTGATATTGTCCTTTTGCTTTTAAATATCCTCTTATTTTTTCATGTGTTATTTTTTCGTGTTTGTAGTATGTTCTCCAAACTTTAAGTTAAATTTAAAATAATTTAAAATATAAAGAATAGACTATTTTATTTTTAATTTAATTCAAAATAAGTTTTTACCATGTAGTGCACGGGTATACCCACTAGTATCACATATTTTGGTGTAATATTCACATTGGTACTCAACAAGTTTAATAAATTAATTGAGTTTTTGCACTAGTTTGATAATAAAAAAAAAGTCTTGCTAACCAGTGCTCTAAGGGCATAGGTTAAGAAATCAATTAGTAGAAACTTTGTCTTAGAAATATAAGTTTTTATTTTTCACTACAAGAAATGTGTCTATTTCCCAAGGATTTTTGACAGGGACATGAACCCCTGGCAAATTTCACATGGGCAAAGCCAAGGAAAACCCCTGGCAAAATGACATAGCTGAAGAACAGGCCCACTTACCATTTGACAGGGGCGAGCCCCTCGCAAATGTACATATGACCCTGGCTTTGGGAAAGTTAAATTCAAACAGCTGCCTTTCACGTGAACAAAAGCCTGCGCGCTGCCATTCAATTTGACTAAGCCTGGCGCTGAAATGACTTGGGCCTGCAAAAGCCTGCGCGCTGCCATGCCAGGGGTTACACCCCTCGGAAATGGCATGTTTGCCCTGTTTTTTTGAGCGCTTTTCAGACCAATTCTGGTCCTATCCTGCCACCTAGCTGGGCTAGTATTGCACTTTTCATTTGCGAGGGGTTGGCCCTCGTTTTTTCCCTGTCAACCTTGCCCCTATATAACAACTTCGGCCCTCACTATTCTTCAGTGTTTAACTTAGAAATTTTTTGAAACCATTGTCTTACTGCTTCTTCCATTCACTGCTTCCATTCACGGCTTCTTCCATTCCTCAATACACTCTACACTTCTTCAACATTTATAAACTTCTATAGTTGGTAAATTTTTTCACTTATTATATTTTTGTGTTTTAATTTTTTTACTATTTATTAACATATATATTTTTCATGCATCAATGTTCAAGATTAATTGCCTCCTCCTGTGGTGCCTTGCTCTCTGGATTTCTTCTTCTCATAAACTTCAACAAGTTAGTATTTTTTTTCTACTTCTAAATACAAGTTATAATTTTCGAATTTATTATTAGTTTGAAATATATGATGTTTGTTTTTTTTTGGATATATATGATGTTATAATACTGTTTAAGAAAATACTGTTTAAGAAAATAATTAATTTGAAAAAATGTTAAAACTAGAGAAAAAATATTGTATAATAAAACTGTTATTTTTAAACTGTTTAATGTTTGAAAAACATTTTTTTTCTATTTTTAATTCGAAATTTAAATAAATAAATGTGATATAGAATGGTATATATGTTGATGATGATGTTGGATGTTATTTACATGATATTTAAAATTATTTATGGATTATATGAATGTTGTTGAATATTCAAATTATTTATGTAATATATATGCATTTTTTTTACAAAATAGAATATATGCATGTTGTTGAATATATGTTTTTTAGGTAGATTTGTTGATTATGTATATATTTATAGTTATACTAGAATGCCAAAATAATATAGCATATTTTTAATTATTATGGAAAACTGTTTATGTACTAAAACTTTTTTTTTAAAAAACTGTTTTTTTTTTAATTTAGGGAAAACTGTTTTTAAATTTGTGTAGTAAATAATTTGATATTTTAGGGAAAATTAAATCTGTTTTTAGGGAAAATTAAATCTGTTTTTAGGGAAAATTGTTTTTAGGGAAAATTAAATATGTTTTTAGGGAAAATTGTTTGTTAAATTAAATTGAAAACTGTTTTTATGTGGAAATTGTATGTTACATTAAATCTAATTATAAAAAAAATAAATTATATTTGCGCGTAAAATTATTTTTGCGCGTAAAAATAAAAAACTGTTTTTAAATTTGTGCGTAAAATTGTTATTTACGCGTAAAATTATATTTTTGCGTGTAAAAATGTTATTTGTTTTTTTGCGCGTAAAATCTGTTCTTATCCCCCAACATTAAATCTGTTTTTAGGGAAAATTGTTTGTTAAATTAAATTGAAAACTGTTTTTATGTGGAAACTGTATGTTACATTAAATCTAATTATAAAAAAAATAAATTATATTTGCGCGTAAAATTATTTTTGCGCGTAAAAATAAAAAACTGTTTTTAAATTTGTGCGTAAAATTGTTATTTACGCGTAAAATTATATTTTTGCGTGTAAAAATGTTATTTGTTTTTTTGCGCGTATAATTATATGTTTGCGCGTAAAATTGTTATATGCGCGTAAAATTGTTATTTGTTGTTTGCGCTTAAAATTTTTTGTTTGCACATAAAACATTATTTGCGCGTAAAATTGTTTTTTATTGTTTGCGCGTAAAATTATGTTTGCGCGTAAAATTAGTCTTCTCGATTGAGTAACCCATTTTTTGACGTGGAATATGTCAATGAAGTTGGTGAAGGTGTAGAAGATGGAGTACTATCAATATTTTCGTAGTTGGATGTATGATAGAACGTTTCCGGGAAGAACAGGACTAAAACCGCATTTTGTGCAAGGAGTTGAAGGATTTATTTCATGGGCATGGGCACAAGAAATTTGTACAACAGATGGAGGAATTAGATGTCCGTGTCTGAAATGTAAGTGCAGATATATAATTACCGACCCTGGACATGTGAACCAACACTTAAAGAGAGTTGGTTTTATGCCTGATTATTGGATTTGGATTTATAACGGCGAAAAGTTTCAAAATTTTGGGGTAGAGGTCAATGCACAAGCTTCTACTAGCCATGGTGAAACAAATGTGGAATATAATGAAGAAGAAGGCAACAGAGAACAATTCAACATGATGGATGATATGGTTGCAGATGCTTTAGGGGTTGAATTGTCTTACGGTGATGATGTTGAAGATGATCAAGAGGAACAACTCCCGAATGAGAAGGCGCAGAGATTTTACCAATTGTTGAGTGAAAGTAATACACCATTGTATGAAGGGTCTTCGCACTCTAAGCTATCTATGTGTGTGTGGCTTTTAGCTCATAAGTCGAATTATGGTAGTCCTGATGCTGGTGTGGATGATGTTACGAAGATGTTGAAGGCCGCGACTCCGTTTAAAGACAATCTGCCAGCTAGTTATTATGATGCCCAGAGGTTGGTGATGAAGTTGGGATTAGCACTTAAAAAGATTGATTGTTGCAGAAATGGATGCATGCTGTTTTATGACAATGAGTTTGGGATAAATGATGGAGCACTGGAGGAATGTAAATTTTGTCAAAGTCCGAGGTACAGTGTTCGCAAGCAGAAACGAGTAAGTCCATGTTTTACTTGCCAATAATACCAAGATTGCAAAGAATGTTTGCCTCGATGAAAACTGCTAGTCAAATGGCATGGCATCATTCGAATGGAATCCTCGGAGTGATGCGACACCCTTCTGATGGTGAAGCGTGGAAACACTTTGATCGAGTACATCCTGATTTTGCAGCAGATCCACGGAATGTAAGACTTGGATTATGCTCTGACGGTTTCACTCCATATATACAAGCTTCAGCAAAACCATATTCTTGTTGGCCAGTCGTTGTAACCCCGTACAATCTCCCTCCTGAGATGTGCATGACAAAACCCTACATGTTTTTGAGTTGCATTGTACCAGGACTAGATAACCCCAAAGCAGGCATAGACGTGTTTCTACAACCTTTAATTGATGATTTGAAGAGGTTGTGGGTTGGAGAATGGACATATGATATTTCAAGAAAACAAAATTTTCGAATGAGAGCAGCTTTGATGTGGACCATTAACGACTTTCCTGCATATGGCATGTTGTCTGGTTGGAGTACTCATGGTAGATTTGCATGTCCACATTGTATGGAACATACAAAGGCATTTACTTTGAATAATGGAGGGAAGAGTTCGTGGTTTGACTCTCATCGTAGGTTTTTGCCTCATAATCACCCGTTTAGAAGAAGTAGGAATGGCTTCAAGAAGGATGAGAGAGTATTAGATGGGCCGCCCCCTAAGATTACATCAGAAGAAGTGTGGTTAAGAGTTTGTGATTATCCAAAAGTCACCGATTTTGGCCAAACTGTCCCAATACCCGGATACGGAGTTGACCACAACTGGACTAAAAAGAGTGTATTTTGGGACCTCCCCTATTGGAAAGATAACTTGCTCAGACATAATCTTGATGTAATGCACATTGAGAAGAATGTTTTTGACAATATATTTAACACAGTGATGGATGTCAAAGGCAAAACAAAAGACAATGAGAAGGCAAGAAAAGACTTAGAATTGTATTGTAAAAGAAGAGACTTGGAGTTGAAACCTCAACCGAACGGGAAGCTGTTGAAACCGAAGGCCATCTATAGCCTAACTGCCCAAGAAGCCAAATTAGTGTGTCAATGGTTAAAAGATTTGAGAATGCCCGACGGATATTCTTCCAACTTAGCTAGGTGTGCTGATGTCAACACGGGAAGGTTGCATGGAATGAAAAGTCATGACTGTCACATTTTCATGGAGAACTTAATCCCAACCGCATTTAGCTCACTGCCCAAACATGTGTTAAATCCACTTATTGAGATCAGTCAATTTTTTAAAAATTTGTGTGCTTCAACCTTGAGAGTAGATGAACTTGAGAGAATGGAGAAGATTATTCCAATCATAATCTGTCAGTTGGAGCAAATTTTCCCCCCAGGTTTCTTTGACTCTATGGAACATCTTCCTGTGCATCTGGCATATGAAGCTATACTTGGCGGACCTGTTCAATATAGGTGGATGTACCCTTTTGAAAGATTCATGGGTGACTCAAAACGAGCAGTTAAAAATCGGGCCAGAGTAGAAGGGTCAATTGTTGCTGTTTACCTTTCAAAGGAAACCACACACTTTATCAGTCATTATTTCGTTGATCGTCTACTTACTCCATCAACCGCAAGAAATGAAGTTGATGTTGAAGGTGAAAGGGATCCGTCAACCTTATCTGTTTTCAATCTTCCTGGTCGACACTCGGGTAAGGTGCGTGAATATTGGATGATAGATCAGAGAGAGTTGCGGTCTGCTCATGTTCATGTGTTGATTAATTGCGCGGAAGTTAAACCATACCTTGAGTAAGTAAATCAAACTTAATCTTTTTTACGAGACCCTTTACCAATAAGTATAAAATCATCTAACAACTTTGTATTGAATTTTGGAATAGGCAATTTAAGACTTTTTACGAGGAGTTTGGTGAAGGTTCGTCAGTTGGTTCAGTACATGAATATTTTCCAGCTTGGTTTAAACAACAAGTGTACAATGCCGAGCCAACTGAAGAAGTCATTCGTTTACGGAATTTATCTCAGGGTCCTTTACAATGTGCCCGTGAATATCACACTTACTTTGTGAATGGATATAAATTTCATACTCATTCTTGGACAGAAGGCAAAAAGACTATTAATAGTGGTGTTTATGTAAAAGGAGTTACAGAAGGAGGTGAAGATGATTTCTATGGTGTGATAAAACACATTTATGAGTTGTCATACAATGATAACAACGTGGTGTTGTTTTATTGTGACTGGTTTGATCCCTCTCCTAGATGGACAAAAATTAATAAATTATGCAACACTGTTGACATTCGAGTCGACAAGAAATATAAAGAGTATGACCCGTTTATCATGGCACAAAATGTTAGGCAAGTGTACTATGTCCCTTATCCCCCAACTCAACCACGCAAACGAGGGTGGTCTGTTGCAATCAAAACAAAACCGAGGGGTCGCATCGAGACTGAAGAACCAAATGAAGAAGTTGCTTACCAAAGTGATAATATGACACATGTTCATGAGATAATTGAAGTTGAGCAAATTACAGGTTGGCGTGACTCCCATGTTGAAGGGGACCAAGTTGATCCTTCTATTTTGTTGACGCCTAATGAAGTTGAAGATGATAATGAAGATGATGTTGGTTCTGAAGGGGACCAACAAGACAAGCAAGTTGATGATGATGACGTCGATGAATATGACTATGTGTCTGACAATAACACTTGAAGACAATAGTTATACACACTTGTAATGTTTGAGTTTGAATGAACATATCTCTTGTTTTAATATATATTTTTGGTTAAGATGTAAATATTGTTTTAATATGTAGATATTGTTTTAATGTATATTTTTGTGGAATGAAGATGCCTCCAAGACCTGAAGATAAAGGCAAGAGCAAGGGCCGCAGGAGGCGGTACAATACACATGTTGTGGACCCAGCCACAATTGCAACTTTAGCCCCACTCCCCGCCCCAACCGCTGCATCTAGCTAGGGATCGACTGGGTCCTCCCAGGCTAGTGTAGCTGCTCCTGCTGGAGCCTCACCTCCATTTGGTTTCCCTCCAGGATTCCACTATGGATCATCACCTCCTTTTCCCTTTCCTTCAGGATTTCCTTTTGGATCCTCGCCTCCATACCCTTACGGGTTTCCTGAGTATATGATCCCACCACAACAACCCCCTCCCCAACCCTAACAACAACCCCCTCCCCAACCCCAACAACAGATACATGTGCCCTACGGTGATGGAGAGGTGGATGATGAGATGCCTGATTATGAGATGGATGATAGGGACCGCTTCGTCATCGTGCCCAGCGGCAACTCGTAAGTCTTTAATGTATTTTGTTCAATATGTATTTTGTTCTAAATTTGTGTAATGTTTAACTATGCGTTTTTATTGTTTTAGATTTATGCCATGCAAGCCCGCCGCTTCTGCTATTAAAGACATCATTCAGGGAAAGTATCAGAAGCCGTGGAAGACGTATGGTGAGGTTGATGAGGATGAGAAAGAGGCTTGGTTTAATCTCTTTCAGGTTACTTTAATACTTACCATAGTTTGCACTTTAAATTATAAGCACATTTGTTATATTTATTAGTTTTCTAAAATATGTTAACAAATATGCAGACAAAGTGTACCTGGAACCCAAGGTACTATGACATGATCAGGCGTAATTTTCACATCAGAGCTGCTGCCCGTCTCTCCGACATGCTTAGAAATGCTCGGGTTCGTTATGAGAGGAAGAGAACGAGGCCGCATTGGATTGGGGAGCCGTTGATGGCGCAGTTGGTGGATTATTGGGCTAGTACCGAGTTTAAGGAGAAGTCTGAGAAGGCAAAGAAGAATCGGGCATCGGAGAAGGGAGGCTGCATTCATACTGGAGGCTGTATAAGCAATGCAGAGCATGCCCGCAGATTGGTAAAAATAATAATTCTTTTAATTTTTGTATGTGGCTATATAATTTAATGTTTTACTAATTAATTAATAATTTTGTGTTTCTTAGGCCAAGAAGCTTGGAAGGGAGCCATATATAAATGAGCTCCATAAGCAGACACATACATATAGTTCTGGCCAGTTTGTCGACGATCGCTCCAGGATATGTCAGGTAGTTGTTACATAAATATATTTTAATTAATTTAAATTGTTTTATAATTTTAGGTTAATTTTTATTTGTCTTTAACTATTTTGTTATTATTTATTTTAGGAGGAGTATGATAGACAGCTTGCAGAGGCGCTCTCCCGTGGTTGCTCTGTTGATGAGGCGTTGTCACTTCGCACTTGGACTAAAGTTGCTGGTGACAAGTCAAAGGGCAGGTTATATGGTGCCGGCAACTTAGCAGGCAACTACCGCAAGGGCATTGCTGCAACTCTTAAGTTTACCCTGAATGCTGGAGAAGGGTCTTCGAGGCAACCCGAGCTCACTCCTGAAATGAGGGAAATGATACAGAAGTTGACTCAGGAGCAGCTTGCGGTTCAAATGGCAAGCCAAGAGCAGCTTGTGCAGCAACTGCTTCAAAAACAACAAGATTACTTTCAGGAGCAGTTGTCACAATTTAGGCAAGCTCAAGGCTGGCCTACAGGAGAGCAGCAGGGTACAGGGACCTCCCAGCGTAATGCCCAAAATTTGAGAGCGCCGATCATCGATGATAATGATGACCCGTATGAGGTGTTTGGTGAAGAGGAGGATGTCGAGACCGAGGAGGATGATTGATGATGGTGATGTCAGTGTTTTAATTATGTTTTTTTCGATATGGTTGTACTATTTGGGAGGCTTTCTACGCTTCCCGGCACAATTTTTATTTGCTTCTGTTATGATACTTTGGTTTGTAATATTATTAAGTACAATTTAAATTTCACGCCTATTACATTTAATATTTTAGTGTCACACTTTTATTAATTAAAATGATTTTTGAAACAATTAATTATATTTAAAAAAGCATTTTGAAAAAAAAAAGATTTTTTTAATTATTTTAAATAATTTTTATTAATTAAATAATTTTTTAAACAATTAATTATATTTAAAAAAGCATTTTGAAAAAAAAATGATTTTTTTAATTATTTTAAATAATTTTTATTAATTAAAATAATTTTTAAAACAATTAATTATATTTCAAAAACAATTTTGAAAAAATAAAACGATTTTTTTTATTATTTTATATAATTTTTTTTAATTAAAATGATTTTAAAAACAATTAATTATATTTTAAAAACAATTTTGAAAAAAAAACGATTTTTTTTATTATTTTAAATATTTTTTTTAATTAAAACGATTTTTATTACAATAAATTATTTATTAAAAAATTTTTTTTTAAAAAAAATATATACCGTTTCACAGGGGTTTACCCCTGGCAAAACCCCTGTTACTGTACGATTTGACTTGTGTCAGTACAGCAGTGCGTCAGAAAAAGCAGTGCAGATGCGTCAGTTAGAAACAGGGGCTAAGACAGGGATTTTGACAGGGATTTTGCCAGGGATTTTGCCAGGGCTAGCCCCTCGTTTTTTTGCCAGGGGTGAAACCCCTGGCAAAATCATTTGCGATGGGCGTTTTACCCAGGGATTCCGCCCCTGGCAAAATCCCTGGCAAATGTCCATTTGCCAGGGCTTTTGGTTTTTTTCCCAGGGATTCCGCCCCTGGCAAACGAGCTTGTTTCTTGTAGTGTTTGTCTTAGCAATAATTACACCATTTTTTGATGCAAACTTACTAATTTTAACACTTTAACTAATGCCTCAAGGGCACTCATTAGCATTCTCCTAAAAAAGCTGCACCTGGATAGCGACAGAGCGTTTCAGAGATTAGTTCAGTTTTTATGCCCTGATATACTACTTCTTGTGATTAGTTGATTAGATGGATTAGGTTTTGTGACTTTCTCTGAATTTCGGGCCACTTCGCCGGTCTTTAATTTATTGAATGTGTCGCTAGAGTTATGGCATTTGTAGTGTTTATAACGCTTGAATGTTATAATATGATGAGTTAGGGCGTAATCTCAAATTCTGAGTCCGTTTGTTATAGCTTTTTTAAGAAAAAAATTCCTTTTTTTAAAAAAAATAACCACTTTTAAGAGTATTGCATTCATTTGTTACAGCTTTTTAAAAAAATCAGAATCTAAAAAAAATCTAAAAATAGCTTCAAATGAGAAGCTGTTAAGAGTAGCTTCTCAAAAAATAGATTTTTTTAGAGGAGAGAGAAAATATGATTCAAAAGATTGAACTAATTTTATAACAAAAAATCTCTTTTACATAGTTGTATCCAAACAAACTAAATTATTTGTTTAAAAAAAATGATTTTTATTACTGTAAACAAATGCAAAATAAATTCTGTTTTTTCATAAAATCTCTAAATTATTTTATGTTAAAATCACTTTTATTTTAATCCGAAACAAACATGTCCTCTAAATATTTTTATGATTGGACTCTAAAACAATGCTGAGGGGGAGAAAATTAATCTTCTCTTTAAGAGTAGAGTTGGGTGGTGCACAGTGACCATGTTGGAATTGTTCTATTATTGAATTGGTTCAAATGAATTTTTCTCATGTACGTGGTATTCTCTAATCTTTTGAACTGATGGTATGGAAACAAGGCTATAAACAAGCTTTGCATCAGTCTTGATTATTAAACGAAGAACTTAAATATTTATGTGAAGTGAAGTGACTGTCTTTAATTTGTCATGAGTCTTTGATGGTAGGTCGACGAACACACTAGTATATGCATGGATAACTATAAGATAGCACACACTTCCCAGAAGTTATAGGAATTAAGTAGGGATCATGGAAAGAGAACTTAGATTACTTCCTATGTTTAATGACAATTATATTGTTTGAAATGGATTCCCATCCGTAGGATGTCTTAAAAATTGTGGTTGGGTCTAACACAACCCTACAAAATTGGTTTGTGAGGTGAGGATTGCCCTCATTATAAATACATTGTCAGACCATCTCATATATCCCCTAGGACATAAATGGTGGGTGGTCTGATAGAGGAAACCTGATAGTAGGTGGTCCAACGGATCTTGGAGGAGGCTCTGATGCCATCTTAGAAATCGTAGTTGGGACTAACACAACCCCCACAAAACCGGCTTGTGAGGTGAGAATTGCCCAACTTATAAACACATTGTCAGGTCAACTTATATTCGATGTGAGACTCTTAACAGGATAATTTTGTATTCAATTTGGTTTGTATATTAGAGAATAAACACTCCGAGAAAGATTTACGCTGTAATTGTGAGTATTCTTGAAGTCTCATATTCTAATCATATACAATTGTTTTTTTCAGGGGATATACAATTGTTTTTTTACAAGCCTAATCATATGCAATTGTATTACTCATTTTTCTAACCTAACCTAACATGTGTCTGGAACGAGAATTAAGGGACTCAAATACTTTAGTGGTCACAGATTTGATGGATAAAAATCTAGTTGTGAGGGCAATACTCACCTTTTAGGAATCAGAAATTTCAGGAGTTAAATGGTCTGCAATAGAAGAATTTAGAGAGATCAATTGTATATTAGTTATCTTTTTTTTCTTAAGAAATTGTATATTAATTATTGGACAATGGGGATAAAGATATTTGATAAACAAACCACCTGTAGATTCGCCACAAAGATAAAAAATCTTTTTGATGTGAATTATGCAAAGGTGGAAGTCATATAGCTAAGTGGAGATCAAGCTCAACTCACAATTATCCGCATACAATTTATTAATTCATCAATGAACGTATCACTAGCTATTTGATGCTTATTTTGTCACTTCTGTTTTTGTTAATTTTTTCCAGTGTTAAACAAAGTTTCTGTGGTGGTTGGTTTGAATCGGTAAAATTGGAAGAAATATTTGTTTCTGATACCTTGGAGTAGTGATTTGTGACATTGAAATTTGAGATGCACAAGACACAAATTTGTGGGAAGAAACAAGGAAATGGAATAAAATTTAATAATTTGCTGATGATGATTATTTTAGAGTTAATGGACAGAAGAAACAAGGATTTGTGTGAAATTAATGCATATCTAGAAAGTTATGCATATCTAAAAATATGAAGAAGATGGGGTGATACACATTGTTTTTCAAAGCAGGGGGTGTATTTGGAAACTGGGAAGTGAATTAGCAAAAACATACATCATATATTCTGCATTAAAATACGATTTAAAATTTTATCAGTTTTTTAATCTAGCATGTGATGAACCGACAGCTGTCATTCTAAACCATATTTGTGTATGATGCACAAATTTGTGTCTTGTGCATCATAAATGCCACCGTTAGATACATATCCTTTTAGGAAAACTATACTCTAACCCGTGCGATGCACGGGTTTTGTATAGCTTCATATATAACTATCAAATAAGTATATTATTACTTTTATAGTTATATTCAGTATTATGTTATCAAACTATCTCAAAAAGTAACAAAAATAAAAGATGGACTGCAATAAAAATGACAAATCAAAAGAAAAAATATATACAAAAGCTAGCACCAAGAAATTGATCATAACCGCAAAAGTTGTTAATCGAAAGAAAAAAATAAGGAAAAGGAATTGTTATTTAGTAACCGAAAGAAAAAAAAATAAAAAGGAACGTTACGTGGTAATTGAAATAAAAAATAATAATAATAATAAAAAGGAACCGCTAATAATGAAAAGGAACTACTATCAAAAAAGGAATTGCAATGGCGTTAGTGACTTTTAAAAAAATGACATTTTCATGTGTTATCTGATTCAATTCCTTGCATATTTTTTTTTCATAAAAATTAATTAGGTCCGTCAAAAAGGGTGGTGTTATGGTTATTAGGTTCAATTGCAAGATGGTGAGAGAGATGAAAGTGAGTGAGAAATGATTTAGGAATTGTGAGATTGAAAGAAAGAGGACCCGAGATTTGTGTTGAATACACAACATTGAAACAATCACATGTCATAAAAAACATCAGTACCTTGGTGGTAAGAGTTGTGAATTGAAAGCATGTGGTACCTGGTTCGATCCCCATCCGAAGTTTTTTTCATAAATTTTTATAACTAAAAAGTAGGGCTAATCATTAGGGTTAGAGCAACACTACTTAACATTTAGTATGAAAAAAAGAATAATGAAAAAAAAGCTAAAATTTACACAATCACATAACAAAATCAATAATTTTCAAACCCTAATGTCAAGGATTCGAAATTAACAAAATTCAGACAATCAATATCAACATTGGTCATAATTTTTTGTCAATTCGATGAAAGATGGTGTGAATCGGTGAGAGAAAGCGAGTTATCGGCAATGACATTTACGGCAGTCAGTTGTTGGTGAGGTGGCAGTTGCGGCGGCGGCGTGATGTGTGTGGATCAGTGAGAGAAAGTGATTTTTCGGCGGTGGCAGTTACGACGGCATGTGTTGTTGAAGTGGCAGTTGCAACGGTGGCGGGATGTTGTTATTGGGGTCACCGGCGACGGTGAAAATGAAGTTGAATCGCATGATGTGTGTGAATGACGTTCAATTCGTGTTCAAATGATGTTGGAATTCAGGGTTGTGAGAATGACTTAAAGTGAACTCGCATTTGTGCTAGATAAATAAAATGAAAGCAACTATAAGTCACAAAAAACTTTAGTGATCTAGTGGTAATGGTTGTGATCTACGAGAACTTGGTCTGGGGTTCAACTCTCAGCAGGAATTGTTTTTCATAAAAAATTTTCAAAACCAAAAATTAGGGTTAGGGTTAGCTATTTTAGGGTTGCAAAAGTGTTTATCAGAGTGCATAGCATTTATATTAAGTATGATATATGTACTAAAACATCTTTGCAGAGATGAAACTATGGATTGATGGGAGTAGATTCTGTCAGTGTAAAGTTTCTAAATGAAATCAAAGCCATTCAATTAGCATTGCCATATATAGTCAACATCAATTGAAGGGTTGTGATACATAATGGACAACCTCTAATGAAAAACCCACTACAGAGGATTAGTGCCCCCTAGATAGATCGGATTTTAGCCTTTAGTTTTCTTTAGCCTACTTTAGACTTAACCTTGTAGTTTAGGGCCAAATCAAAAACATGACGCAATTTGCATATTTGACTCTTGAAGTCCACGCCATTCCCAAGGGCTAGCACAAGCCACAAGGTAAGGCTATTAGGCAATCGCTCCTTGCTTTAAGCCTCCAAAAGTAAATAAAGTTTTTATTTAATAAAAAGTACATATTTAATTATTTTCAAAACTAAAATTAATATAGTTTCAGCAAATATTAAACTAATTGGCTTTATATCAATTAAAAAATAAATATTATACGAAATCAGTTACATTAATTTAATAAATAATTTTGTATTCTTTTTGTAGGTCAAAAAATGATTTTATATTCTACAACGTCTGAAAAACAATTTTTTAAATTTAGTAATTTTATTTAAATACTACATTTAAAATCTTAATGCAAAAATTCTTCTCAAGCCTCGATGTTTGAATTTGAACAAAAAGTAAAGGCAAATTAAAAGCTTCATGGTAAAATTCGTAATTTTAACACCAAAATATAATTTTAGTTTGGTTTGAATTTCACAAAAAAGTTAAAGCAAATTAAAAGTAGGAACTAATAATAAATAAACAGATTAGTTTTCGGGAACTTCTACGGTATACTCGCAAATTAAGGTGTATTGATACTCTTACTTCAAAATTTATGAATCAACTATCATTTTTATGAAATAAAGAGTTTCCCAGTTTGTTTGGTGGAATCATCCCCCTGGCTCTATTAGAAATGAAGTAGTAAGAAACATGTTGGGAATGCCCAACTTTAGATTTACATATTTTTAAGTTTGTTTGGGGTTCAGCCCCTCTGTTCTTGTTTGTATCTTTCTTTTTGATCAATGAAATTGGGTAGTGTACTTTGCACTACTCTTTGTTTAAAAAAATAAAATTATAAAGAGTTATTTGTTGATATTTATATTTTAGAAACTATCATTTCATAAGAAAAAATATCATTTCATTGTTTATAAAAATCATACTGATTTTTTTTACATTTTATCGTAAAAAATAATCAAAATTCTCTATTATGAGTAATAAAAATTCTGAAAAATTAAATTTTATTTTGTCGACATTTTTTTATAAATAAGATTTAGTTATTATGACTAAAGGTGATATAAAATAAATTTTTTCTTCAAAAAATAACTCATTTAACTATTAATTTAAAGATTTGGTATACCAATACATTTAAATTTTTAGATGTATCATAGAATTTGCCTTTGTTTACACTTTAAGGTTACACTTCAGATTTTATTCTTAAATAAAAATTAAATTTTGTTCTATATACAGTGGTTTATGGAACATTTTCAAGCGGGGCCCACAAAATGGCGGTGGTGCTAGTTGTAATACGTTGTGTTCTTAATAATAGAAGTATCTTGCAGCGTGAAAATTCTTGCGTCCTCGCAGGAATGATTGTTGAAAAATTGTGTGATGGCAAAATGTTATTGGTTCATTGAATTCGATGGATATGGCCCACCAAAGCAATCCAGCTGTTTCATTACCAACACCAACTACTTCTTGGTCCCTCAAGCAAACCACCAAATCAGCATATCCCACAAAAAGAAACAAATGAGATACACAATTTATATTCTTCACTTCTAATCAGTTTTTTTTTACGCGAAAGTAGAATCCCTAAACATAGAAATCATGGAAATGTTAATTTGAAGTTTTTAAACTTTTATATAAATTAGTGAAATACGTGTAAATTATAAAAAAATTGGAATTAAGAAAGAAATATAGATAAATGTGTATGTCACTGTAAACATAACTTAGTTGACGTACACATAAAATAGAATTAAGAGAAAATAGAGATAAAATATTGCATTATATACACATACAATTCAAATAATATAAATAATTAATAAAAAGAGACATAAGCCAATTGAACATTAGCTAATAAAAAAAAATTATGCTAACTTGTGTCTATAGGAGATAAAATAAAGAGTTAAAATGTACCCAAAAAAATAAGGAGTTAAAAAAATTAAAAGAATCTACTTGAGTTTGTCGGTTGGTGTTGACTTTAGAACTCACTTGGTTTGGTCTTCACTTTTTTTTTGAAAGATGGTTTGGTCTTCAATTGGTTTGGTCTGTGTTGATGATGGTGTGCTTCTCCCAAATTATCAAGTTTACCGGTTCTCTCAAGGTATTTGGTGGTGTGGTTTTAACATTTCTAATTAGTCGGTCATTGATTCTTCAATAAGATATCGAGTTTTAAAGAAGCATATTAAAATTAATTAGTATTGAAATATGGGGATCCTGGTTAAGGTAGTAAAAAAAAGCAAATTTTAAGTTGAAAATATATTTTTTTTAACGATTTAAATTGATTACATAAATTTCAATACAATACTGTGTACTTCCTTAACCGGACAATAGCCAGCATTTTTCTATAATTTTTTTTTAAGACATCGAATGCAATTTCTATATTTGAGTTAACTAAAGTGCCACTAGCAACAATATTCAATTCTCCCGTATCACATGCGCCTATTGGCCTAAATGGGCCCGCTCCAGACTGGATCTAGCTCCAGAACCAACGGACACTACTTTCTTTTCAAATTAAGAAAGTTTAATGCAAGTAGGGTGTGTGGTAATAATATAACTAAAGTGTTGTGCATCTGATCTATTTTACTTTTTCTTCATTCTCAAAATAATAATCGTTTAAGGTTTATACACAATTGTTAAGAAAATAATTAATTGTATTGATTTCAATAATAAAATTAGTTTTATTTATTAAAATATCATTATTATTTGTAATTAGGAGAGTAGTTGATTTAGATGAAATTCAATAAATAAGGATATAATAGTAAAAAAATAATAATAAATATTGCATTGATATTTTAAAGTAACAATTATTTTGAGAAAGAGAAAAAATGTTAAAGACGCAGTTATTTTGAGACGGAGGAAGTATATACCAAATAATAATCACTTAAAATGTTACTCCGTCTGTTTCATGTTATTTAAAGTGGCACATTTTCTTTTTAAAAGAAAAAGTTACACATTTTTTAAAAACAATCAAGAGTGCTAATTTTATGATAAAATAAAATAGACTTTATTTAACCAAATTATTGGTTAAATAATCTTATGATAAAATAAAATAAAGTGGCACATTTTCTACATCCACTCAAATGATAATTCAATGTATTTCTTGTAAGCATAACAAAGTATAAAAGTTATTTGAGTGATACATCTTAAAACTTCTAACATTATCTTAAAATTTGGAACAAAAAATCTCCAACTTTTGGTCTATGTAATATAAGTTATTTTTTTATTTTTAGTCCCTCTAATTTTAACCGGCAATTTTAATCTCTCTATTTTGATAATTAATCAAATATTCCTACCATTTATTGTCTTTAACATAATTCCTTGAATGTTTAAATATTTGTGTAAATATTTTGACCTTAATGATGAGTTTGAGATACAAAATAAACTTACGAGATTGAAAGTAAACAAGACAACCCACTTGGATGGACTTAATGGTGTTGACTTAGAAGCTTGAAGTGTGTTGACATCAAGGTCTTAGGTTTTGATTCTTTTGATGCACTTTCACTGGATTAGTCTAAACAAAACTTTAATCTGACTTTAAATGGACCCTTCTTAAATGGACGGTGGAATTGGACTCATCGAATTAGTCGGTTATTGCCCGGATACCGAGTTTTTAAAAAACAAAAGAGTTTGAAAGTAAACAATTTGTTAAATTTTGAAAATTGTAGAAGGTCAGATAAAGGTTTCAAGAGAAGAAAAACCGGAATGTTTAGTGAAACCGTGTTTAAGACAATATAATTAATTCAAATTGTGAAAGATGTAAACAAATGAAAAAGAATGAAGGGGATTAAATGAAACAATTAAAAACTCGATGGATAAAACGACTTAAGTAACGACTTAGGAAATTAGACCGACCTCAATTGAAAATAACTCAAATTACAAGGACCAAACTTGTGATTAGGGCCTTTTTGTTACATGTTTAGTCTTTCTTATACATAGATGTTGAATCGCATATGAGCTCAACAAAGGGGAAAATAAAATGATAGAAAAAATAATTTTAGAATTTATAGGGTGAAGATGTTTATTACAAATAGGCATGACACTAGGGTGGGACGGAGAACCTCATTTTTGTCCTTGATGGTTTCGGGTATCTCCGTTCCGTCCCCATCTCCGCAACTAATTTACTTTTTATTAAAAAAGAAATTTTTTCAGCCCCAAATCTGAATTCACCCAGAACCCAGATTTTTTCCCAAACTTGAACCTACTATGTGAAATTAATTTTCACCATTTTTATATTAATTTAATCCATTTGGGTTACAAAAACATACAACACCATACATATCCGTCAATTGCAAACTAGGAAATTGTTCAAAGTGATTAAAAGTTCAAACATATCTAAATCAATAACTAATATAACCAACTGACAACTAATATGAAATACCTTATATAATATCAAAATAATTTTAATTAATATCCAACTATATTTAATATTAGGTTCAAATGTAGTATTCTAAACATGACACATTATCTAATAATAAAAGTTTAACAAATTAGTGGCAAGAGATTTACACAATAACTTGTAAGAATGGATATATGTAAATCTCAATTAAATTATGAATAATTATTTAAGAAAATGGGATTTTCTACCTATTAAAGCAACATTATTTAAGAAATTGAACTTTTTTGCTAGTTAAGTAAAAGTTTATCTTGTAAAAAAAAAGTAAAAGTTTATATTTTCCTGGTGTATTTTTCCCTCATTTATTGATTTGTCATTTCATATCAACACGGAGATCTTTTATCCAAAAATCATTTGGATGAGATAATAAGATATTATTTTAAGCTCAATTAAAAATCACGTGTTTCATTTTATTTATGGGAATTCAACATATTACTGGACACGGAGGATAATTTTGTAGTTACGCGTAAATGATATTCGGCTAATTTTTTACTCAATTTGAGGATTAAAAAACGGGGATGAGTCGTACTTGACACACGTTGATCTAACGGCTAATGGTGGCCCAATATATGATAGGACCCACTTAACAAATATGCGACCCTTAATCAATCATCAAGTTTCCTTTCTGTTCCAATAACAGCATCATCACCGTCAAATAACATCAAAGTTCTATATAAACCTCTCATCACACAATTCCTCAAACCCTCTCTCACTCTTCTCTTTCTCTCTCAACAAACAAAACAGAAAGAAATACACAGTGCTTTCAATTTCAAACTTTCAATATGGATCGTAACAATCTCTTCACTCTCGCATTCATCTGCATTATCGTCGCCGGCGTCGGTGGCCAGTCACCTTCCGCCGCACCAACCACCTCACCATCAACTCCGGCCGCCACCACTCCTGTTTCATCTCCGGTAGCAGCACCTCCTTCCACACCAACAACACCAGCTCCCGTTGCTTCTCCCAAATCATCACCTCCAGCTGCTGCACCTGCTCCGGCAACCAAACCTCCGACATCATCACCACCAGCGGTGACACCAGTTTCTACTCCACCACCAGCACCAGTTCCTGTCAAATCACCACCCACACCTGCCCCAGTCAGCTCACCCCCAGCAGTGACACCTGTGGCGGCTCCAACCACGACACCGGCGGTTCCAGCTCCAGCACCAAGCAAGGAAAAGAAGAACAAGAAGCACGGTGCTCCAGCACCATCACCAGCGTTGTTGGGTCCACCAGCACCACCAGCAGGAGCACCTGGACCAAGCGAAGAGGCGTCTTCACCTGGACCCGCTTCTACCGCGAACGATGAGGTAAATCTTGTTCATCTTTTCTTTTTGTCTTTTCTATATTTAATATAGTACAATGTGGTTCAGATCTGTTACATATATACTTGTTTTCACTCTGTGTTCAGTTTGTGTTTTTTTTTCCTAACCAAAATCTAAAGAACAAACGGTAACTTGAACTCAAAATCTAAGTTTAAGGTATTCCACGCGCCACCATGGACGGTGGGTTCGGTGTAGGACACACCTTATTAGGTCTGAAAATAAAATCTTTTTTTAACCATAAAAAGAAGAGTTATTGGTAAAGATAAATAAATATATAAGTTATTACTGGTATTATATGAGCTGTCATTTTTGTTTTCTAGTGTATATTTTTTCCATCCAGATCCAAAGATGAATAAAATAAAATAAGGTTATAAAGATAAAGTGTGTACTATCTGGCTTTTATATAGAAAATATATTCATAGTTTTGGATTCACGTAAAGCGAAGAAAAAGTAATTCCTTTGTTTAAAAAAAAAGTAATTCCTAAATAGACATATACCTTTTTTTTTGAAGCAACAAATAGACATATACTATTCAAAACAAATATATTGTTCATATAATGGCATTACTCTATTATGCTAATTAATAATTACACATTTGTGTACATACTTTAAGCAGTATTTACATGATATTATTTTAGATGGCTTTTATGTATGTTTAATAATTTGATTATCTTTTTAGGGGTTGGATTTGATTGTGTTGATAATTATACATGATATCCATTATAAATATAAATTTATATTTTCTCAGAAATATAATTTTTTTCTCAAGAATTTGAAATGATGGTAGTTTTCACGCATTGATGGTTGTAATAATAGTTATTATTTGAATTGATTATGTCCTATACCACACTAAAACAATGTGGGTTTAATGTTAATTGGACCAAACAAATCTTGAAATTTCCTTGTTCCATTTTTTTTCAGAGTGGAGCAGAAACCATCAGGAGCTTGAAGGTGCTAGGAGGCTTAGCTATGAGCTGGATTGCTGTTGTTTTATTCTTCTAGTCTAGATATAATTGCTTGATCTTATTATTATCACACTCTTGTATTATTTCTTTCCATCCTTTTTTTTTATTCTTATTTTTGGCTATCTTATGGGTACACGATGCATTACATTACATTTATTTACATTTGTTACCTTGAGACTTCTATGATACTATTAATATTATCGTTATTCTTTTTTGAAAATGTTGTGGTCATTGTTTTATTCTTGGTGAAAATTGTTCTCTTTCTATTGTATAGATCTAAATTTTGGAAAAAATTCACTACAAATTGAGTTTCTATCTTTTTCCCCGTAAAATCTCTCAATTTGTAAGCACGCATTTCATGTATAGATCTATGTATGTATGTTTTAAAACGGCCTCCTAGCATTGTAATAACTTGATTTATAATTTTGTTGCCAAAAACACTTGATACATGATTTACTAAGTATATGTAATTTCTGCGTTTATATATCTTTTTCGGTGATATGATCCTCTTGTTTTTATGCAAAGGAACGAGTGTTTAACAATGTAGTATGGTATCCGGTTAAAATTTTGATTTATACATTCCTAGGATTTTCATTCTCAAGGGACAAAGGATCATGTAGATTTTGTATGAAAATACCAATTTTCCATACCCATTTTTTCGAAGCAGATCCTTTTAACAAAAGCAATTGTTTGCGAGCAATAGCATCTCCTAATACAAGTAGAGATATAAATGCTCTAACATCCAATATAAATGCCTCTCACTAACGATCTCTTCTTCTGTTTCACCACGGATAAATTCAAGTTTTTTTTCCTCCCTTTCTTTTATGCCGTTCTATACGATTTGCATTTGTCAAGTATAGATTATCATTGTGACATTGTTGTTGTTGTTCATTTTGATTCTCATTTCACTTATTGGATTTTAACATTTGAATGATATTTTATGACAAGATACAAGAAAATGAGAAGACGTTACTCCGTCCATTAGGTATCTGAGATGAGTGTAAATCAAATAACCAGCAATACAATCTTCTTTTCAATCCAAATTGATTTTAAAATAACTTTGAGAGACAGTGTTAATATGAGAATTATAATATAAATTAAATAGTAGTTTTCATTATTTTTAATGATGTTAAAATAAAAGTTTAAACAAGCTCAAATATTAGTCAACGCATTTTGAAAATGCATCTGAAAAGAGTAAACCTAGCATTCCGGAAAACCATTTCATCAAACACGATTTTATTACTAACTATAAAATGTACGCGTGACACTGACGCAGATGCGGATGAGATAATATTACATGCTAAATTACATTTGAGGTCCTTTTAGTTATTTAATTGTAATAAATTGGTCCTTTAAATTTTTTTCGTACTATTTACACCTTTTAAGTTATTTAATTATAACAAGATATTCCTTTTAGTATTTTTCGTAACACTTAGGTCCTTTAAGATATTTGATTGTAATTTTTAGGTCTCGAATAACTTACATTTTTAAGATCCAAAATTCCACAAATTGTTACGGTTAAATAACTTAAAACCTAAATGGTACGGAAAAAACTTAAAGACCAACTTGATACAATCAATTAACTTAAAGGATCTAAGTGGTAAAAAAAACTTAAATGTCCAATTTATTACAAATAAATAACTTAAAAGATCTCTGATGTAATTTAGCCTAATATTATACGTCCGGTGTTCAAGTTAAATTGAAGCTATCAATACAAGTGAATTATTATATCTCTTAGGGTCCGTTTGGTTCAAGAGTTTCGGAGGAAAGGGAAGGGAATATTTTAAATTTGACGTGTTTGATTCAATTTTTAGAATGACAGGGGAGAGGAGAGGAGGTGAGCAAAATCCCTTCAAGACCCACTTTTTGCTTCCCCAAATCGGAGTTTTTCGGAGGGGAGGGGAGATGATCTCTTTAAAATTTTATTGTATAGCCAAAATTATTTTTAGATTAATTTAAAATCTCAATATTATCATTGTAACATTTAATATTATTAGGTTATATTATCCTTGTAACAACTTTATTAAAAAAAATATTATTCTTGTAACAACTTTTATTATTATGCTATCTATCACTCTTATTTGTTACATGGAAAAACCACTTTTCCAACCCTACTACTACTTTGTTGCCGTCAACCGCTGCTTCAGACCTCCTCCAATGTGAATTGTGAGTAATCCATTATCCCATCGTATACATCGTGTTGTTATCGATTACATCGTTATTCGTCGGTCTATGAAATTAAATTTAAGGGTAAAACAGTAAATTAATTTTAAAATCCCTCCCTTCCCCTTGTAAACCAAACACATTTTTAATTAAAATCTCTCATCTCCCCTCCCCTCCTCTCTTTTGACCCAAACATATATTTAATTAAAATATCTCCCCTCCCCTCCCCTCTGTTGAACCAAACAGACCATTAAAGGAGTTTAACCCGTGTTTTACCAGAGATAACTTCGAATATACTTCGGAAGATACAGTGTACTCGATCTCACGAACAGGAATGAATGTACAACGTCACCCAAGATTATTAAATGTCATTTATCTGGAAATATAAGTTATATTCGATCTTTTCAATTGTTCAATTATTAGCACTTGCATAGCTGTGTGCCTAGCTTGTGGTTGTAACATGTGCGGAAAACTACAAGGATGAACGTTGATTTCTTAGACCACATCCCCAGTGCAAAGAGTAAAACGTATGAACATTTCTCAGTAAACAACGGGTTAAATGAAATATAAAAATTACAATATAAGATATTGTATTTCAATCTTATGATGCTACCTTTTGATTCACCTGTATATTACAATATTCACAAACAAAAATTCCTTTACGATGATAGAATATCTAGAGAATTCTTTTTGTATCTCTGCAAGGGTTCAATAATCACTGGATAATGATATTGTGGACACTGATTTCTTTCAAACAAAAACCTAGACAAGCTCAGTGACTATGGTTTGCATTAATTGCTCTTGATAGCAAGTGAACATGCTCCTGGGACTAATGAAGCATGACATTAAACAGCCGTAGCATAAACTTCGCTCATAATGGCTGGAGTTCTTGCTCAGGAACAGCCACATCAACAGGTTTATATGAATGCGCACTTTGCCGTCTTTTTTTCCAAATAAAGAATCCAAATATTGATAATCCTAGAAGTAATGTAAGAAGAACAGCTAAGCCCACAATCATGTAATATCGCTGCCACCAATTCCTGAACCATTTCAGAAAAACGTGTTAATATCTCAAGTGGTTGCAGAAATGTTGGGATAGACACTGATCAACATAGATGCATTTGTTCATGCCAACCTAATTGAATGCCTTAAGAATTTATATTCAACAATACACCACGTACACTTCTATCACTCCAATGATGACATGGCAATAGAAAGGATGCAACATTTGCCCCAAAGTGTAAGGGTTGTAACCTGGAACTACATATAGATAAACCCCGTAGCCCAACTCACCAATAAATAAAAGCTCGAAGACTTTGAAGTAGGAAACATTATACAGAAGATTGTCAAAACTCAAAAGTTTCAAAGCTCATTTATCTTATTATAAATATTTTCTTGATGAACTAATAATAGTACTATAACTTATTTTAAAAAAAAATCAGACTGGAGGAATTTGAAGATGAAGAAGAGCAAGAGGGAGATGCTCCACTTGATGATGACTTTGAACTTTGAAAATTATCATGTTGGGGTTGCGGAAGAGGATTAGAGATGTTTGTGTTTGCATTGTTTTTTTTATAATTAATTTTGTCGTAATTTTGAAGTCTTATTTTTTTCTGGTCAAGTAGCCTAGTGACTGGATTCACACACTTTAAACGTGGAGAAGTGGGGAATTCGGGGTTCAAACTCCGGCATCTGCATATTATTGTCCTAGCAGCTACCAACTGAGTCATACTTATAGGACGTAATTTTGAAGTCTTAATGAGAAATGGTCATTCATTGTTTATGACATTATGATTGAGACAAATGTGTATCAATCAAGTCCATGGTTTTCGACATAAAATCATAGCCTTTGGTATTTTATTCATTTCTGCTGTATTTGTTTTGTGCGGGTGTGTTAGTTGTTAAGTTTTTAAATTTGCTTCCGCCGTAGGCCGTTACGCCATCCGCCATATGTTTATGGCATATTTTTGGCTCATCACCATAATCTACCATCCACCAATGAAAATACAGATAACAATCTAAGTAAGGAAAAAACGCAAAATAGACATACATAAAGGGCCTGTTTGGATAAACAGCTTATTTGCAACTTATGGCAAAAGATAAAATAATAAAATAATGTTAAATTGTTTTGTATATGCTATTAGTTGTTTTTATAAGCTATATTGAAGAAGTTAAGAAAATAAGTTGAAAAAAACTTAGATAAATAAGCTGTTTTCATAGATTCTCTCAAACAGTATCACAAAACTTATGCTAGTAGATAAGCTCAAATAAGTCAATTCAAACAGGCCCAAAATAGATGTTTCCCACATGTAAGGGGCATATCCATCTATAAAAAGAGGTAAAAAAATTTACCATTTAATTTTGCATGACTGATCAAGATTAAGTCCCCTCTTGCTCCCATTACACCTCACCACTATATATATATATATATATATATATATGAATGCATATGAAAAGAACACTGATATATGCAAGCGATAAACATCAATCAACTTTTTAACATGAAAATGAACTTAAAATATGTCCCGACTTATTCCACTACCTTTTCCTTTTCACTTATTTATCTCTTATATACCACATTTGTATTCATTCACTAAAAAAACATCTTCTATCTTTCAAAGAAATATAATATCTTTTAAATCCAAACATAGTTTTTTTATTTTCACTGATTCAAATTGAACCATTTGTTGCATAATTGCATATGTATATACATGACGTGCATATGTATGGAAGGAATAGGTTTCCAAGTGTAAGACATTTCTCCATTAAAAAAAAACTAACCTTTTTGATGGAGGCATAACATTCCAATCAATCAACTTATAACTTCCGAAGGCATCAGGAAGTTGCATGTGGTGTTCAGCAAGCCGGCCAATTATATTCTGCACATAGAAGTCACTGTCATATGGGAAGTCTCCAAACAAATGAAGATGCACAATTGTCAACTTACCATTGCAGTTGAGTTAGAAAAGTAATCAGCATATGGCCTCGGGGTTATGGCCCATCTAGAGAGGGAATCATTTCCAGAAGATGTAAAATTCAGTAAGTGAATCTGTGGACATCCATGCAAAGTGTTATTACCAATTTATCATAAAGTAATCATGAAGCATGATGCACATACACAGGAAATGCATAGTTTATATGAGCATTTTGAAAAGTTTTCATCATGACTTGAACTTTAAACCTAGGACTTCTACCACAATTTGAAACCCATCCTAACAACCCGACCAGCTACCTAAATAACACATATAGTTAATCAAACTTGAAGTTGTAATTATACAATAAAATGTTTGTGCAGCATAGTAATTATTTTCTAACCTGGGAAGTATTAACATCTAACTCGTGAGCTATGAGTCCAGCCAATTCTGTAAGGTGAGGCTTCATATCATCGTAGCTGATATTAAATGAAACTGCTATTGTTATTTGTGCAATTTGGAATTCACCTGTGCATTAAATCAATTAAAGCATGTCAGTCAGCAATAAACATATACATTGAAAGAGATTGCACTAGTTTCAGAGACAAATAAAAAGTATGATGAACTATGTTTCTGAGACATACAACCCCCGAGCCATGTTAAGAGATGACGTCTCTAATACAATTCTAAATTAAAGACAAGAAGCTTATCATACCTGGAGGTACATTATGTTGTGACACAGATGGAGCAACTGAAGGATCCACTGATTTGGTTGAATTTGTTGCTTCTGTATTTGGAAGCATTGGTGGTGGGGCACTAGATATCTGCAGTTTCTCCCATAACTCAGCACAGTTGGTTTTCCAGAAACCAATTTTTGTTTGCTCGCGATCATACAAAACAAGAGTGTTTCGGACGACGATACCTGTGCAAAAAAACGACATCGGATAAGTATTGCAGAAACCTAATAGAAGCTAGCTACATAACACAAAATTAGCGTGGAACAATATTTCATATCAAGGTAAAACATGAAATGGCATAAAGTTACCAAAGAAATGAAGTTACCTCCTAAAAGAGTAGTTGGATCCTTTCCATTTTGAAAAATTCCCAGACAATATGCACCTCTTACTTTTGAATGCTTCACGAAAAATTTCCCCATGAAAAGTAGGGATAATGAAATCAGTAAATTTATTCAATGATTACACCAGTCTCTAAACACGGTTAAACATACAAATGATCTTATATAATTACCCGGAACATGTAATTTTCAGGTGATAGTGAGTACTTGTGACCATTTCCAAATACCATGTTAACTACTGGAAAGGTTTTAGAGAGTTGTGAGACATCACTGAAATACAGGTAAACACAAACTGTTAGTTAAGCAGCAATGATAAAGTGACGTGAACTCATAATTTTATAGACATACATTCCAGCACCAGAAAAACATAAATCATTATAATTTGGATCCGGACCACTGATTTGATTGAAAGACTGAAGTTCCTTCACAATCTGCAAACGGATAAAAAATTAGAGTTATCAGGTCAATACAATTCTGTTTTTTTTTAAAAAAAATAAGATACAATTCTATTGTTATCATTTTTTTACTTGAAATGAAAGAAAACAAAATTTAAACGAAAGCCACTATAATAGGAAAATGAAAAACTTCAGATATTGGTATTTTTGGGATCACAAACGAAGACAACCGTTGATGAAGCCCACAATTAACAAGTTGGTGATTCCTCAAACTTCTAGAAGTCATGAGTGCCAAAGTAAGAGTATAGGCACACATGTTATGTTTATTTAAATGAAGAAAACCAACAATGATTCATGGATCATCTATGCTATCAAATGAAATTTTACAGAAAGGCTATGAACAGCATCAGCATCGATCTTAACAAAGAAACAAAGGCTAAAAAAACAAACACAAAGGCTGGCACTTAGCAGCAAATCCACATAAAGTATTAGAGAAACTATAAAAAAACTTAACAAGTTATATATCCAGTCTTATATGCAATGATTTTAATAGTTTGAAGAAAAACTAAATAAATCCTCAAAATACAAGTGAATCAGATAAATCTGCAACAAATTCCTAAGAAATATCATCTGGAAAATAATTAAATATGTTTAAACCCTTCAATTGCACTTATGCCTTGGCAAGGCCGGAATATATTCAAAATGATTCACTAACAATAGCATGCAGAAGTGGCTCCTCACAAGTTTCACTTTTTCATAGAGATGCTTACTTAGTTGTATATTGAGTATTGACTCATTGTCAATTTATTCTAGCTCCACGCATGACTCGCAAATTAGAAAATAATTTGAAGGTGCTAATAAAATGGCAGGTGAGATTGAAAAATGAAAATCCAAAAGCATCCATAAAAGTATTTAAGAAAGAACTTACAGCTTCTTTAAATGCAAGAAATGCTTCTTCCGGTAGGTATGCATAAGTTGTACCACTATCCAAGACCGTTCCATGTTTTCCATCAAAAACACTTGGGTTTAGAGGCAGTCGCTTCCCCGCAACATGTATCTCCTTCAAATCAATATTGTAATAGGGACTGTCGCCACCCCGAAACTAGAGTAAATGTGTGAGATTAATAAAATGCATTCGTTGTGAAAATGCATTACATCTCAAATTCACGAAATAAGAACTTTGAAATACACACCTGCGCACAGGATCCGATTGTGCAAAGACCATGTCTGATGGAGGAGATATGTCACCAAGAACCATTGCACCCCCACCAACATCCATTCCACCATAGCATAGTGAGAATGAGTCACTAACTACATTTTTGTCAACCAGCTGATCCATGATACTAAGATCTCCTCGGCCCAAACCCATAATGCCATCAGCATGCTGACTATAAAGATCGCCAGTCTCAACATTTTCACAACCAAAAACAGCACGCTGTGGATCAAGCTCGCTCTGATTTCCAAAGGATATGACATCCTCTCCAAGGACACCACTGCTAGTACTCATTTCAGCATACTGTCTCTCATACACACATTGCATCCTGTCATTGTCACAGTTGCAATCCAATGTGCATTTGACAGGTTGATAGGTGCTTGACAAGTCAGGCTGAAACTTCGGATCCTGTTTAAGTAAAACAGAAACAAAGTAAATGGACCCAGGACTTCAAGGTCTTGAACAGGCAAAGATATCAAATTAAAATTACTGTATATTTAATAAATTTGATGAATACATAAATTATTAATTAAATCCTATTATAACTTTACTTAGCATGCACTCACCTGATACCCTTTTGTGTGTGTGGGTGTGAAGTGTTACATGGGAGAGTATGCTCTCGTGACTCAGAGAGAAATAAATTGTGACGACTTGAGCATACAATACAATATAATCAATCAAGATCACATTTAATTAAATTTATATAATATAAATCATCCTGTTGAAGGTGAAGGTACTTTCACCTCTTATCATATATGCCCTCTAAATATATATAAACAAGTTGTCATGTTGTATTTGATCAACATACTAAAAGCAAGAGAAGCTACAACACAGGTTACCGACTTATTTCCTGCCCTATCTACTACATTGATGGTGTGCTTGCTAAAAGTAAAAATAGTTAAGTAGAAATTAGGGGGTATACTACTATTATTAGCTTAAATTACACTTCCCTTCCTTGAGAAATGCTCAAATTACAATTCTCACCTTTCTAATTTTCAAAATTACAACCCTTTTCCAGAGAAAAATGTGCTGCATTTTCGTGTGTGTGTGTGTGTGTTAACTGCTTAGCAGTAGTGAACAGCTAGAAACGAGTCTCATAATGGCATATTTCTTCTTTATATAACTTTCTATATCACTTGAACTATTTAAATGTCATATATTATTGATTGTAGAATTTTAAGATGGATTTTTAAACATTTCTACTATCAGCTTTGGAATTTCACCATTAAATATTAATTTCAATCACATTAAAGTGAAGTGGTGTATTGAGTATAAAAATCACATTCAGTCTAATTTTTCGAAGAAAAAAAAAGCGGATTTAAGCATCAATTAGACAATTAGGGTAGAAGGGCAAAACATATCCATATTATTATTACCTCCAACTCTTAAAACGAGTCCAAATATACTATCAATCTTCACTCCTCCATTTTACACCATTAAATTTTTACTCCTACCAAGCACACTCTGATAGCACAGCACCAATACTTATAACTTGCAAGTTCCTCAATAACATACCAAACTATCCTATAACACCCTAGTGCATAGTTCTTAGCTATGCATGTACTTTCATACAGCAACGCTATATATAGTGAAACAATTCAATTATGAATATCGCAAATGTATCTATTTTTGTTGGCGTGTAAACTATCACTTCCGTAATTAACGGAATACACGTAAGCATTGATGATAAAAGCAACCAATCAAAGTGTAAACATTTCCCATTTTCATAACCACAATTCATATCACATCAACAAAATAACAAAAATTCCTTCACACAAACTAATTATCATTTTCCATTTGCAATTACACAGAGTCAAACTATGCACACATGAATCCAATAGAAAAGGCGAAAGAAACGCAACAAATCATTACCTGATGCCTACCACACTGTTCACAAGTAGAGCAAGGAACATACGTAACAGTACTCCCCGTATCAACAATAAGAGCAAACATTTGCGGAGGAGTACCGATCCAAAGCCTTGTTGTATAATATCTACACAATTTCAATAATTCAATATAATTCGATTAATCTGAAATCTAAGAATTCGATTAAGAAAATGCGAGCAACGATGAAGAAAGAAGGTTTACCCGTTAAGAAGAAGATCATCGTGGAGTCTCATACGAGCGTTAGGATGACGTTTCAATTCGGATCCGTGAAGCTGGCGACGAGGATCGAGTGCTGACGTGGAGGAATTAGAAGTGGTTAGGTATAGAGGAAGAATCATAGCGTGGTGGCGGTTACGGAGGAATGCGGTGTCGCCGGCGATAGTTTGGGTAATGTGGAGGGTTAAGATTAGGATGAGGTGAGTTAGTACCCGTGCCATGAGGTGGTGACTCGGGCTGGTGGAACGATTTTGGATCCGAGTTGTTATGGTTGGAAAATGGATCAAAATGAGACAGAAAGAGAAGGGTGGTAGTGTGTTTCTCTCTGTTGAAAGGAGGGAAGTCCGAGTCAGCGTCTTCCTCAAAGGAAATATATTGATATTGGTTTTCATTACTTTTTTAATACACTTTTGCTTTTTTGGTTGATTTAATAATATAATTCTTTTTGTTTGCTTTATATTTAGTTTAGGGTAAAAGTTAGGTGTAGTGTTATACTTATACTAGTTTATTTCACAAAAATACAGCCTTAAAATATATAATATTCTTTTTTAAATTGGGATATATTCTGCGCAACTGGACAACAAACTTTTTAAAAAATCTTACTCGAAAGTATTCTATTTAAGGGAGGACACTAAAAACATTTTCTAAATAATTTTACCTAAATTTTGTCATTGATTTTAAGAACTTAATGATTATACTATCTTTCAATTCATTCGTTTTCGGTTTGACAACTATGTTCCATGTTCAACTTTTTTATTAGAATTAAATTTCTAATGAGTTCGATAGAGGATTGGGCCGTCGTCTTAAAGCTGTTCTTTATTTTTTTTATTGATTAGGTTGAGTAGATAGATGCCTAAAGTTGCTCAAATTAAATCAAGTGATTGTGTTGGTGTTTAATAAACTCCACTTAAGGACGCATTATTTGAGAAAACCTAAATTGTAAAACAATTGTTTGTCGTACTTTATTTACTTCATGAACAAATTCTAGATTACTAAAACCTCCTTCTTCTGAGAATTAGAGGGTTAAAAAAAATTGTTCAAATTTTTGTTTGTTTGCACTACCACAAAACGCCACTGAGTGGTGATTTGAAGTTCACATTTATAGCTTATGTTTGGTTGAACTTCTAAATCTTTAAACGAGAGTTTCCAAGGGTCAATTATAGTTACCAATTAAATTTTTAACTTGAAAGGAAGAAGCTCCAAATTGGAGCATCTAAATTTCGTGCGTCTAAGAGCTATGAAAGCAAAACCAGACATAGCAATACGTCTTGCCTTATCTAGGGACGTGATAATCGGGTAATCTATCGTGAAACGAAATATTTTGCTTATAAGTAATATTCGTCTCAATTGTGTGCTAAGAAATGCACACAACATAATGTCCACTTTTGTATAATATTTTGCATATAAGTAATATTTTATTTTTGTTTGTGAACCTCCTTTTTATAGAGGTTGTACCTTAATATTGAATACTGATTTAGTACCTACTACCTAGAGTGTGTATCATGTATTATCCGATACATAATCTCGAGCAATTTCTTGATCAATTAGGAGTTATTGATCAAATTTTCGCTGAAGTGGTTGTGCATGTTTCATTGAGATTGCATGCTTGATATTTGTTCTCTATACAAGACTCTTGTGCTAATCTTATTTTATACAGAAATGCTAATCCCTTCAAGAACTTATCGTGGGTAGACTTTTCAACCACCTGTCTCATCTATCTTTTCATTAAATTGTCATTTCTCGACTCATTCATGAACATTTATCTAGCTCATGGGTGGTGTCTTGGGTTCTATCGAGTCAGACCCGTTTGTTCATAGTTGAGGTATAACCTCGTCCGAGGCTCAAATTCCTTCTTAATTTCTATCATGGTTTGATTTATATTCTTTCTACGATGTTGGGTCTCATTATATGGGATAGCTAGTAAACCAAAACATTATAAAATTACAAGTAAAATGAAAACTTTCTTTTTTTACTCAAAAACAGAAATCCTAGATATATAACAATTTAAACTTCATCAATTATTCTAACCATCAATGCTGCATCACTGACTCGACCTACAATTTGTTTCCAACTCCGTTGTATTGGACCAAACGAGTTTTGTCACCAAATGTTTAACATACACTTCATTTAACCATAGTCACCATTGGATATAAATGTAAGAGTACACCTGCCTTCTGGCATCATTAGAAATTCAAACAAAACAAAAGGGAATATTTTTAAAAAGTAGGAGTAGAATCACTAATGTTTGATCTATAGCATGTCTCAAGTCATTTCAGCAATGCTTGGATGTTAAAAAAATCACATGTAATGATGGGGTGTGGATTGCAGACTACTACCTATATAACGACCATAGTTAGAAGGAGTTGCACTAGCTGGCTGAGTGTATATAGACTGGCCAGGAACTTGATAATCATGTGCAGCTGCAGCATAATGGGGATACCTGTCAGCAGTTCCTGCATATGCTGTCCTAACAGGCGGAACATGCCTACCAGTAACGACAGCTGAAGCACCACCACGACCAGATGAACGGAGTGGAAAATGCCTCTCGTTAGGCCTTGGCCTCTTTGATGGTTGAGGACGTTTAAAAAAATCTCCACCTCTCCTTTTTTCTGTCTTTGCTTTCTCTAGTTGATGAACCCTTTTATGGAGTGTATCAAGTGGGTACTCGGATTCGAACTTGTATTCTTCAATGCACTTGATTACAATTCTCAGTGCGGCAAGCTCTTGTGCATTGGCATCAATCTACAACAGTAATTAATTATTTTTTTGTTACTCAACAACAATAATTAAATGAGAATGTACATATATAAGCAATGTGGAACAAGAAAAAACAATAATGAAGATAGTCACTCAATTTGAATTTCACTCAAGCAACAAAGCATACCTTTGCTGTAGCAATATCACGGACATTATCAGCCTTTACTTGTGAATTTCTCCTTTGGTTTTTGAGGTATGTCCTCAGGAGAGGCACAGGGGGAAAGCTTTCTTGAAGCTCGAAGAGTTGAACAAAGTGTACAGCCGCAATGTGTTTCCCATTGTTGATTAAAGTTTCGATAAGAGCTGCATAAATAGTGAAAATTAGAATAATCAATATCTGAAAATTGTGTCACCACCTAACAATATAATACCACAACAAAAGCAGAAAAGTATATGTCAAGTGTGGCTATGCTTCGTCATATAATCTAGCTATACTGCCCTTAAAGAAGACTACTCATCTAGTATAGGGGAGATATTTGACAGGACAATCCTTCACTGCGGACTTCACAGGTCAGTAGTTTATTAAAAGAACACCAACCTGGCACTTTGTGAGTTAAGCCAATAGAGCGGCAGAGCTCAGGTGCCGACCTATTCTGAGCAACTGCAGGTACAAGCTTGCAGAGTTCTTCTTCATCAAACTCTGAAGCAATCCTATAAGTTGAAAGAAGATGCAAGAATGCCTCTGCTTCCAATGAATTTCCATTGGCAGCATCAATGTCTGCACTAGCTAACTTGAGCCTCCACTCATCGGCAATTGCCTTGGCTTGCTGCTTGGTTTCAGGGTTCAAAAGGTGATCTGCACCTGGGTCAGCCCTTGCCAATAAGCTGGCCATGGCTTCCAAAATTAGAATACAGGATTTGCGCTTGCCCTGAAGGGCAGCACCCAGTTTATCTTTTTGTTCGCTAGTTTCATTGTCGGGATAAAACCCCACTAGTAAATCAAGCACCAAACGTGCTGGATCAGTTGCACTTTCTAATGCAACAGAAACTTCTTCACGAAATTCAGACATTTTTTTCTTATGTGCCACAACATAATCCAGAAGGCCTGTGGCATCCATTTTCTCACAATAAACTTTCAAGTCTAGATGTGGCCTAACCTCAGTAGCCACACCTTCAGACTTTTCACCTGACTTATTAGGAGAGTCTTCAGGGGAGATGCTTACCTGATTATCTCTGTCCTCCCCATCATACACAAAATCAAAAGTTGTAGTCTCGTCATTTGGACGAGCCTCTGTAATGGAAGCTACAGCGGCGTCTTTAAGCTCCTGCAAACGATCTAATAGATCTTGTTCTTTTGAAGTAACCGCCGCCTTTCTCTGTGTAAGTAATGTATTCATTTCTAATTGTTTCTCTTCATACTCCCTCTCCTTAGCCTGCAGCTCTTCATTTTTCTTGTTCAATGCCATCTCAAGGTCAGAGAAATGTTGCTTAATCTCATCCCATTGAACCTTATCCTCAGAAGTGCCCTTCTGAGCTTCCAATTCAAGAAACACCTGAGCAAGCTGCTCAATCATAGACTCTTTGTTATTTTCATTGCTTTGCTCCATGTCACCCATATTCCTGCAGCTTAGCCAACAGCCTTTAATAACAATTCAATTTAATTGTGATAAACTATTACAAAGGTTAATAACATGAGAATAAACAATAAGAAAGTAATTCCATCTACACTCCTTTATCACAGAAAATCCCTTTTATCTGTATTTCTTTCTCATAATTTACTATAATACTTAAGTGTATCCCCTACAACATCCCTCTTCATACCTTCATCAATCACTTTATCTAAAATCCTTATCAAAGCTTACATATCAAAACATTGAAAAAACTAATAGGTTACTAAACAATCTGGCAGCATTTTCCTACATATAAATTCAATCTTCAGCTAGTAATGGAACATGGAAAGCTTCAGATGGCTTAGAAATATATTGTCATTGTCGATCACAGCGCTTTAGCGCATAATCGCAGCCCTAAATTCTCTGGCGCATTTCCTTTTGCAGGGGCGTCTATCGTTGCTGCAAATAGCGCTGGAATCGCATTCTCATGCGCTAAAAGATAGGGGAAGGAAAACTCGAAAAATAAAATAAATGAAAACCTAGAATTTCTCACTGTTTTTTGCCAGCCTTTCTTCCTACAACTACTAATTCCGCCTATATTTTCCGGCAAGTGTGTGCTTTTCACGGCCACTTGCGTTCAATGCAACTTGGCAGGAGCTGCATTCTTTTTTGGCAGAGCTGCTGAGTTTTGTTGTTTTAGGGTTTTAATTGTTAAAATGTGTTTATTAAGGGTATTCATCAACCATTCATCGACCATTCATAAAGAAAATATATCATGTATCATGATTTAAATATCGACAAGACGAGACAACAACATTTTCTTACATAAAAATTTTCAGCTGATCCTCCCTTAATATAAGAAGGGAAGATGTTGTGGAAAACCTTTTAATGCCCCATGCTGGTTGCTTGCCAAATCACACAATTAGGGGTAAAAGTTGTCTAAAAATTACTTTATTCAACTAAATGACCACAACTAACTATGATGATGTCATGTAACTACAAAAAGCTTATAGTTTAGTTTATTTGCTCTTTAAAAAGTCAGTTTCATTACATGCCAACTATATGACAGATTTTGGTTTACACAAAACCCAATAAATCAAATGTTTCACTATTTTCAATATTACTACTCATACATATCATTGGAGCCAAATTCTCAATTTCAATTTTCAAATACACTTTATATTTATCATTCAATACTCTCTTATTCTCTCATCTTTCTCTAATTTTCCTTGTCCTCTTCTTTCTGACTTACTATCATCTACATTTTTTCTTTTCATTTTTTTAACTTCATTTTATTTTCTCTCATTGCAGGAAAATTGTTCTTTTTGAAATGAAGAACACAGGCAGGTAAAAGAATTTCTTTTCATCTTCACAAAGCTATGAAAATGTAATTAAACTCATTATTTCTTTATTGTTTTGTCTTCATTTTTTTGTTGAGCTTCATAAGACATATTTAACAAACTATACTTTTATGTTCAAATTCATCAACATCACATACGTGGCAAAATAAGAATATGTAGAAAACGAGTCCAAACACAGTTTTACAACTATATCAGCAAAAAAGTACATATCCAAACACAGTCCTAACACAATTTTACAATTATATCAACAAAAAAAGTAAATATACAAAATATCTTCATAAGAAAACGTCTCAATTGTGACTTCTTTGTCTGGTTGATCTAACGTTTATCCTTTTGATTGGCAGGAAGATTCCAGACCACAGCAAGCAAGCAAAAAAAAAAAACGAGTGCATAAAGAAGAGAAAGATAAGATGTAAAGAACTTGACCTTAATGAAGAAACGAACCGCGGTGGTTGCAATTTCCGGCGCGGAGGTCGTCGATGGAGGAGAGTCTTTTTTTGTTGGCCGAGATCTAGCCGAGAAGGCGGTGGTTGAGATGTTTACAAATCTATTTGATCTGAAAATAAATAATAGATTGATAGAGGATAAGGAATAGATCAAGATTATGAGTGTGGTTGAGCCAGAGGCAGCCGGAGATTGATTATGGAGGCCGTGAACAGTGATTCGGCGGCGGCTAGGGTTTCATAGAGCTTCTCAGATTCATTTGGTAAAGAGAGAGAATAAAATCAACAAAATTAAAAGAGGGTGAGAGATATTTGTGTAAATAAAAATACTAGTAAAAGAGGGTGAGAGATATAAATTAAAAATTGATATGTGTATTTACGATTAGAAGTAAATTAAATATTATGTGTACTCTTAATTAATAGTTGTGATCATTTAGTCAAAATTAAAAAGGGAGATGTATTTTAAAAATTATTTGTATTTTTTTAACCGATCCAATGCTGAAAAATGTGGATCCTTAATTAATTTATTAAAAAATTTATCTGCAATTGGTGTCATTATTTGAGATTTATACAATTAATTTTTTTATTACGTATACAATAAAAATATAGATTACAACAATGTGTGTCGTTGATGCAAGTACAAAAAAATAAATCATTAATTTAACGGTAAATTAAAAGAAATTTTTTTATGTAGAAAATATAAAATTGCCTTCTTAAAAAAAATGTGCATCGAAAAAAAAATTCATTATTGTAGGTCCATCTTACGGTTGAAAAAAAAAATGTCTGGATTATTTTTTTCGCCTATTCCTATTAGTTTTGTTATTAAAAAAATATATTAGATTATAATTTGACCTTTTTTTTAACATTTTTAAGAAAATAAAATGTTACGTTGGATTACCACTATCTATATAATATGCGTCAAGAAGATCCTATAAACGAATACGGTGATGCTGGAATAGTGTGTGAGGCAGTCGTACCAGTGCATAATATTATTATACATTGAAAATTTGTTCATGCTAAAATGTTTCTACTATTTAGACTATCACATTGTTTTAATTCTATAAAAATATTTAAATCTTTTCAATTAAAATGCATTGGACAAGTTGACATTGCCATATAGAATTATCATACACAAAAGAAGTTGGCATTTATTAAATTAAACTATCATGCACTTGACATATTTTCACTAATAAAATTTAAGAATTAACTCAAATTGTCCTTCTTAAAAAAACGTGCATCGCGAAAAAAATTGTTCAAAGTAGGTCCAACTTACCGTTGGAAAAAATATGTTTGGATTATATTTTTTCGCATATTTCTATTATTTTTGTTATTAAAAATATTATATTATATTTGACCTTTTTTAAACATTTTTAAGAAAATAAAATGTCGCGTTGGATTACCACTATCTATACAATATAAGTAAAGAAAATCCTATAAATGATGATGGTGGAATAGTGTGTGAGGCAGTCGTCGCAGTGCATAATATTGTTATACATGGAAAAACTTGTTCCTGCTAAAATGTTTCTACTATTTAGACTATCACATTGTTTCAATTCTATAAAAATATTTAACTATTTTCAACTAAAATGCATTGGAGAGGTTCAAATTGATTATATAGAATTATCATACACAAGAGAAATTGACATTTATTAAATTAAAGGCCAAATACCTCTTTTGGTTCTTTAAGTTTGACAAAAATACCAGATTAGTCCTTTAAGTTCTTAAGTTTCAAATAGGTCATTTAAGTTGTTAATTTATTACACCGTTACCCTTTTAAGGACCTATTTGAAACTTAAAAACTTCAAATAGGTGCATTAAATTAACAACTTAAAGGACATATTTGAAGCTTAAAAAACTTAAAGAACTAATCCGGTATTTTTGTCAAACTTAAAGGACTAAACATGGTATTTGGCCTAAATTAAACTATCATGCACTTGACAAATTTTCACTAATAAAATTTAAGAATTAACTCAAATGCACGAGATAAGTTGTTACTTACTAAACTAACTTTGACTAAACTTTACAATGATATTAAACGCTCATCAACTAAAATGGACGAAATAAGTGGACATTGACTAAATTTAGTATATAACTTAAATGCAAGAGGAAAAGTGGGCGTTGACTAAAATTTCAAAGTTAAATCAAATGGACAAGATAAGTTGTCATTGATTACACTAACCTTGATTAACGGGACAAGTTGTCATTTATAAAAAAAATTGTTCCTGCTGAAAGGTTTATACTGTTTAGAATATCACTTCGCTTAAAATCTACAATGATATTGAACGCTCATCAACTAAAATGGACGAAATAAGTGGACATTGACTAAATTTAGTATATAACTGAAATGCATGAGGAAAAGTGGACATTGACTAAAATTTCAAAGTTAAATCAAATGGACGAGACAAGTTGTAATATCCCGTTTAAATGTAACAGTTATAAGCGTAGAAACTTCGTATGCAAGCAATGGCAAAGTGGTAATTAAGTAGTGGCATAATAGTAATTAAGAGGAAAAATGCTTTTGGATATATATGAAATTGGAAGAGTTTTCTACTCATTTTCTCTCATAAGCAAAACCAGAATTTTTGCTCTTCTTTCTTCTCATTTTCGTCCCACTCTCCCTACCATTTTCATCATCAAATCTTCAACCTTAAATCTAGTAAACTCCTTCTTAAACAATTGTGAGACAAGCAAGCTTTTGTTGGGAAATTTTGGAGCAAGAATAAGAAGGAAAAGCCAAGGGTGTAGAAGTGGTTTTGAGTAGAACTTTGGGCTTGAAGCTAGGGTTTGATCTTCTCAACTTAGCAAGCAATCTTTGGGTTTGAGGTGAGCTCTTAGAGGGTTTTAGAACCCTACCTTGTTTAAGCTTTAAAGTCATAGTATTAATAGTTATTTTTGATGGAATCATGCCTAATTCCCTTGATGGTTTGTGTATATATGATTAGTATGTGATGAGTTGATTATATGTCATAGAAATCCATTCCCATGAGTTTATTGATGTTTGGGGATGTTTGGTTAGCCTAGGAAGTGAGTTTTTGTGTCCTGCTGAAGCCAAAATCGTGCTCCGATTTATGGGCATCGTGCTACGATTTTATACCCTGTTTTTCATGAAACTTTCGCAGAAAATCGTGCTACGATATCCCCATATCGTGCTACGATATTGGTCCTGTCAGCATAAAATTTTCGTGAACTTTGGCTAGGTAATGGGAAAGGATAAGGGATAGGCATGGTATTAGAAGATGTATACTTGTATTCCTAAGCTATATAGATGTGTATAGGGCATGGTAATGGGATTAATTCTTGGAATGAAATCCCTACATTCAATTAAGAATGTGCAAGCTTAAGAGCATGAGAGTTGGTATGATTTATCAATCATAGTTATAGACGAGTACAAGAGTTGGTTCTCCAACAATTATAGGAGGCTTATGAGAACGATAAGCCAAGTTTATAGATTACAGATTATAGAATTTTAGGAAATGTTTATATGTTCAAAGTAATAGTTATGTATATGTATTTATACACTCATAGATCAAAGTCAAAGAATAATAATAACTCAAAGTCATAGGCATGTTCAGCAGACTCCGGGATACGCCGGATGGGATTTCTCCGAGAGGGTTATCCACATGCAATTTCATAGGGAGTCCGGTGATAGCCTGATATGATAGGAGTTTCACCGGTTCATAGGGAGCTGTCCTCGGGGTTACTCCACCCGGGCCGCACTCCGTAAAACGAACTCAGATTAATTGTTTGTTCAACGCTAACAGCTAACATAAAACACTTTATTGCTTTATGTTATACAGTCATAGTAAAAGTTATAGTTAAAGGAAGTTTCACAGTTAAGATAGATTATAGTTAAAGTCATAGGCAGGTTTAAAGACTTGGCGATTCTAGAATTCCCCTAAATTGCCAAGGTAGGCATGGCGACCCTAGGTTCCCTGTGGTCGCCTAACAGTAGGTTGGGTAGAGCTCACTGAGACATTATGTCTCATCCCATTCCTTCTGGTGCAGGTTCACAGGCAGGATCGCAATCAGCACGCAACAAGGGTAAGGAGAAGGCTACAGACTGATCGTGCTGTTTGTTATATGTTTGGATTATTGTATTATATGGGTGTATTATTATGTTGTGATACTTGATGTACAAGTAACAAGTGAATTGTTTTAACTTTGGATGTAATATTACAGTGTGTTGTAATATTTGTATGAACTTTTATATTGTAAATTAATGTATCCAGTACGAAATTTTAATACTCGTATAAGATCCTAGGCAATCTTATTATGGGTGTTACAATTTGGTATCAGAGCAGGTCGATTCAGACCGTGCCATGGGTCATTAAAATACAATTCAAGTTTGTGGATCTCTTGGATCCGGGACATTATTCTAAATGTTATATCTTGTTGAAACTGATCACTTTGACTTGTGTATGACAGTTAGGATAATATGTCTGGGAGGAGAAGAGGTCCTGGCAGGCCTAGATCAAATCAGGCTAATGCTGAGGAAGCCGGAGGAGACCCTAATATGCAATTTTGGGCACAGATGATGCAACAGCAACAGGCGTTGCAGCAACAATACCAGGAGCAGCAAGCTCAGGCTGCGTTACAGCATCAACAGATGATGTTGATGATGCAGCAGCAAGCCCAACAACAGGCTCAAGCTCAGCAAGAATGGATGGGAATGATGCACCATGGACAAGGTGCTCAACAGCAGACACCACCACCAGCAGTGGCGAATCCGTCCTACCGGGAATTTAACAGAAATCACCCTCCTGAGTTCAATGGGGAAGGTGAACCTCCAGAGGCTAAGAGATGGCTGAAACAGATAGAGAAGGTGTTCCGGATGGTGGATTGCCCTGAGGAAAGTAAAGTATTGTTGGCCACTAACCAGTTCAGAGGCGCAGCGGAAGATTGGTGGGAATCCGCTCAACGCCGAATGATAGCAAACGATGTTGAGGTGAACTGGGATAACTTCAAGGAAGCTATGATAGAGAAGTATATCCCGATGTCTTATAAGGTGAAGAAAGAACAGGAATTTCTTGAGTTGAAGCAAGGTGGCATGTCAGTCACCGAGTTTACAAAGAAGTTTGAAGAGTTGTCGTATTACTCCTCTCACAACGAGTATGCCGCTAATGAGAATTGGAAGATGAATCAGTATAGGCGTGGGCTGAGAGGTGAGATTGATACAGCCGTGAGTCTACAAAGGAATACTACCTACGACGAGATGGTCCATGATAGTTTGGTTGCGGAGGCGGGTTTTGCCAAGACCGCGAAAGAAAAAGCTGCAGCATATGAAAAGAGAAAGGGAAAGTTTCCAGATAGGTATCAAGAGAACAAGCCTAAGGGTTCTCCAAAAAGGGGAAAACAGTCATTTACACCGCAGGCGAATGACAATTGCAAATACTGTGGAAAACTACATCGTGGTGAATGCATGAGACGTACGGGTGTGTGTTTCTGGTGTAGGCAACCGGGACACGTTTTTGCAAACTGTCCAGAAAGAAAGAATAAAAGTGGAGCTGAAGGTACTACAACAAGTAAGGGCAGAGTGTACTCCCTTGATGGCCAGAAGGCTTTGGCAAATGAAGATTTAATTGCTGGTATGTGTTACTTAGGCCAAACTCCAGTTAAAGTGCTTTTTGATTGTGGTGCAACATGTTCCTTTATTTCTTACAAGTGTGTTGAAGCTTTACAATTGTTTATGTCACCGTTGATACCTCCTATGACGGTATCCACCGCTACTGAAGGCGGAGTAGTAGCTAGTTTTATATGTGAAAATTGCCCGATCACTGTATCTAGTAAGACATACTATATAGACTTGGTGTGTCTTCCCATGATACAGCTTGATGTGATCTTAGGAATGGATTGGTTATCTGCTAACCATGTGTATATTGGATGTGCGGAGAAGTGCATTTTTATGCCTACAGATGATACGACCGAAGGTGTGGCTTTGTCAGAGTTAATCAACCGCACGCATCAGCTTACTCAGCTTATGTGTGCCCAGGATAATGGTTTTTATGTGATGGTTACTGTGACTTCAGAATCAGAACTGAGTCCCAGTGACATTCCTGTTGTCAGTGACTATTTGGATGTTTTTCCTTCAGAGATAAGTAATTTGCCCCCTGAACGGGAAGTTGAGTTTTCCATTGATCTCGTTCCAGGATCAGAACCAGTATCAGTGGCGCCTTATAGAATGTCACCATCAGAGTTAAAGGAATTGAAGTCTCAGTTAGAAGACTTGATTCAGAAACATTTCATCAGGCCCAGTGTGTCACCTTGGGGTGCGCCAGTGTTATTGGTTAAGAAGAAGGATGGTAGTATGAGATTGTGCATTGATTACCGTCGGTTAAATAAAGTAACAATTAAGAATAAGTATCCGTTACCGAGGATTGATGATCTTTTGGATCAACTCAAAGGAGCTGCAGTGTTTTCAAAGATTGATCTCAGATCAGGATACCACCAGATTCGTATCAAATCATCAGATGTGTCCAAGACGGCGTTCAGAACACGTTACGGACATTATGAATTTTTGGTTATGCCGTTTGGAGTTACTAATGCTCCAGCAGTGTTCATGGATTATATGAATAGAATATTCCAGCCTTACCTGGATCAGTTTGTTGTAATCTTCATAGATGATATTTTGATCTACTCAAAGGACTCACAGGAACATGCTCAACATCTGAGGATTGTTTTGGACATCCTTAGAGAAAATCAGTTATATGCAAAATTCAGCAAATGTGAATTTTGGTTATCGGAAATCCAGTTTTTGGGGCATGTTATTTCTAAAGGAGGAGTGTCAGTTGACTCATCAAAGGTTGAAGCTGTCCTAAATTGGGCCAGACCAACGAATGTAACAGAGGTTCGGAGTTTCCTCGGTTTAGCAGGTTACTACCGGAGATTTATTATGAGATTCTCACAGATTGCCATGCCATTGACACGCCTCACAAGGAAAGATGTGCCTTTCGTCTGGGACGAAGATTGTGAGAAAAGTTTTCGGACTTTGAGGAAGAAATTATCCAAGGCTCCAGTTTTAGCAATACCTGACCCTGAAAAGAGATATGTGGTTTATTGTGATGCGTCCTCTAAAGGACTGGGCAGTGTGCTCATGCAAGAAGGTAATGTGATAGCTTATGCTTCTCGGCAGCTTAAATCTCATGAGGAGAATTACCCCACTCATGACCTTGAGTTGGCGGCAATAGTTTTTGCTTTGAAAGTGTGGAGGCACCATTTATATGGAGCACAATTTGACTTGTTCAGTGACCACAAAAGTTTAAAGTATTTGTTCGACCAACGGGAACTGAACATGAGACAGAGGAGATGGATGGAATATTTAAAGGATTTTGATTTCGAGCTAAAGTATCACCCTGGAAAGGCGAATGTAGTTGCGGACGCTTTGAGCAGGAAATCTTTGATTAAAGCAGAAGTATTGATGCATACCTGTGGTTTGTATGAGAAATTTCGAGATCTTAATCTCAGCGTTACAGAATTGGATGATGGCGTCTTGTTACAAAGATTAGAGGTTACTTGTGATTTACGGTCCCGAATCGCGCAAGCTCAAGAATCAGATGTGAATCTTCAGAGGAGGATTGGTCAGCCAGAATTTTCAAGGGCTTCAGATGGTATTCTGCTGTTTGAAGGTAGAGTTTGTGTTCCAAATGATACTAGTTTAAAGAGGTTAATCTTGGAAGAGGCGCACAAGAGTAGTTTCAGTATTCATCCGGGTACCACTAAAATGTATCAAGACTTAAAGAAGGATTATTGGTGGCCAGGGATGAAGACTGATATTGCAGAATTTGTATCTCGTTGTATTGTGTGTCAACAAGTGAAAATTGAACATCAGAGGCCGGCAGGGATGCTTGTACCATTGGAGATCCCTCAGTGGAAATGGGAAGAAATCTCTATGGATTTTGTGACAGGGTTACCCCGGACTCAACGGGGACATGATTCAATCTGGGTAGTTGTCGATCGGTTAACAAAGTCTGCTCACTTTTTACCGGTTAGGACTACTTACAGGGCTGCTCAGTACGCAGAATTGTTCATAGCGGAGATCGTGAAACTACATGGTGTTCCGACCAGCATTGTGTCAGATAGGGATCCTATCTTTACTTCTCACTTTTGGAAGGCTTTTCAGAAGGCTTTGGGAACAAGGTTAAAGTTGAGTACGTCTCATCATCCTCAAACAGATGGACAATCAGAGAGAACTATACAGACATTGGAGGATATGTTACGTGCATGCATTTTAGAGGATGGAGCAAGTTGGAGTAATCATCTGCCTTTGATAGAGTTTTCGTATAATAACAGTTACCATTCTAGCATCGGAATGGCACCCTATGAGGCATTATATGGCAGGAGGTGTAGGACACCGCTTTGTTGGTCAGAGGTTGGAGATAAGAGTATTTTGGGACCTGAGATTATCCAGGAAACCACTTTGAAGATTAAATCCATCCAGGATAAGATTAGAACTGCTCAAAGTCGACAGAAGAGTTATGCGGACAAGAGGCGAAGACCTCTAGAGTTTGAAGTGGGAGATCATGTTTTCCTGAGAGTTACCCCTAAGCTAGGACTACGAGGTGTTTTCAGAACAAAGAAATTGAGTCCAAGATTTATTGGGCCATTTGAGATACTTAAACGAGTCGGACCAGCAGCTTATCAATTGGCTCTGCCACCGGCGATGTCTGGATTGCATGATGTTTTCCATGTTTCACAGTTAAGGAAGTTCATTCCTGACCCTCATCAACCAGTAGAGTTGGAATCTATCGACTTAAGATCAGATTTGACTTTTCGACCCGAACCGGAACGGATTGTGGAACGTGATGTTAAAGCATTGAGGAACAAAGAGATTCCGATTGTCAAAGTTATATGGAAAGGTTCTCCCTACGGTGAAGCTACGTGGGAATTGGAATCAGAGATGATGGAGAGCTACCCGCATCTTTTTACAGGTAATTTCTAAATTTCGAGGACGAAATTTCTTTAAGGGGGGTAGAGTGTAATATCCCGTTTAAATGTAACAGTTATAAGCGTAGAAACTTCGTATGCAAGCAATGGCAAAGTGGTAATTAAGTAGTGGCATAATAGTAATTAAGAGGAAAAATGCTTTTGGATATATATGAAATTGGAAGAGTTTTCTACTCATTTTCTCTCATAAGCAAAACCAGAATTTTTGCTCTTCTTTCTTCTCATTTTCGTCCCACTCTCCCTACCATTTTCATCATCAAATCTTCAACCTTAAATCTAGTAAACTCCTTCTTAAACAATTGTGAGACAAGCAAGCTTTTGTTGGGAAATTTTGGAGCAAGAATAAGAAGGAAAAGCCAAGGGTGTAGAAGTGGTTTTGAGTAGAACTTTGGGCTTGAAGCTAGGGTTTGATCTTCTCAACTTAGCAAGCAATCTTTGGGTTTGAGGTGAGCTCTTAGAGGGTTTTAGAACCCTACCTTGTTTAAGCTTTAAAGTCATAGTATTAATAGTTATTTTTGATGGAATCATGCCTAATTCCCTTGATGGTTTGTGTATATATGATTAGTATGTGATGAGTTGATTATATGTCATAGAAATCCATTCCCATGAGTTTATTGATGTTTGGGGATGTTTGGTTAGCCTAGGAAGTGAGTTTTTGTGTCCTGCTGAAGCCAAAATCGTGCTCCGATTTATGGGCATCGTGCTACGATTTTATACCCTGTTTTTCATGAAACTTTCGCAGAAAATCGTGCTACGATATCCCCATATCGTGCTACGATATTGGTCCTGTCAGCATAAAATTTTCGTGAACTTTGGCTAGGTAATGGGAAAGGATAAGGGATAGGCATGGTATTAGAAGATGTATACTTGTATTCCTAAGCTATATAGATGTGTATAGGGCATGGTAATGGGATTAATTCTTGGAATGAAATCCCTACATTCAATTAAGAATGTGCAAGCTTAAGAGCATGAGAGTTGGTATGATTTATCAATCATAGTTATAGACGAGTACAAGAGTTGGTTCTCCAACAATTATAGGAGGCTTATGAGAACGATAAGCCAAGTTTATAGATTACAGATTATAGAATTTTAGGAAATGTTTATATGTTCAAAGTAATAGTTATGTATATGTATTTATACACTCATAGATCAAAGTCAAAGAATAATAATAACTCAAAGTCATAGGCATGTTCAGCAGACTCCGGGATACGCCGGATGGGATTTCTCCGAGAGGGTTATCCACATGCAATTTCATAGGGAGTCCGGTGATAGCCTGATATGATAGGAGTTTCACCGGTTCATAGGGAGCTGTCCTCGGGGTTACTCCACCCGGGCCGCACTCCGTAAAACGAACTCAGATTAATTGTTTGTTCAACGCTAACAGCTAACATAAAACACTTTATTGCTTTATGTTATACAGTCATAGTAAAAGTTATAGTTAAAGGAAGTTTCACAGTTAAGATAGATTATAGTTAAAGTCATAGGCAGGTTTAAAGACTTGGCGATTCTAGAATTCCCCTAAATTGCCAAGGTAGGCATGGCGACCCTAGGTTCCCTGTGGTCGCCTAACAGTAGGTTGGGTAGAGCTCACTGAGACATTATGTCTCATCCCATTCCTTCTGGTGCAGGTTCACAGGCAGGATCGCAATCAGCACGCAACAAGGGTAAGGAGAAGGCTACAGACTGATCGTGCTGTTTGTTATATGTTTGGATTATTGTATTATATGGGTGTATTATTATGTTGTGATACTTGATGTACAAGTAACAAGTGAATTGTTTTAACTTTGGATGTAATATTACAGTGTGTTGTAATATTTGTATGAACTTTTATATTGTAAATTAATGTATCCAGTACGAAATTTTAATACTCGTATAAGATCCTAGGCAATCTTATTATGGGTGTTACACAAGTTGTCACTGATTACACTAACCTTGATTCACAGGACAAGTTGTCATTTATAAAAACAAAAAAATTGTTCCTGCTAAAGGGTTTATACTGTTTAGATATCACTTCGCTTCAATTCTACAATGATATCGAACGCTCATCAACTAAAATGCACGGGATAAGTGGCATTGACTAAAAAATTCAGAAATAACAAAATTGCATTGGAGAAGTTAACATCGATTAAATAAAACTATCATGCATAAACGAGTTGTGATTAATAAAGTGCACAAGAGAAATTTACATTGATTAATTTAAACTATCATTCACTGGACCAGTTTTAACTGATAAAATTTTAGAATTAACTCAAATGCACGAAATAAGTTATCGCTGACAAAACTAACTTTGATGCATGGGGACAAGTTGTCATTTATAAAAAATTGTTCCTGCTAAAATGTTTATACTATTTAGAATATCACCTCATTTCAATTCTACAATTATATTGAATCCTCATAAATTAAAATGGACGGAATAAGTGGACATCGACTGGATTTTGTAAATAACTAAAATACATGGGAAAAACGAGCATTGACTAAAATTTCAGAATTAAATCAAATGCACGGGATAAGTTGTCATTGATTACACTAACCTTGATTCACGGGACAAATTGTCATATTTAAAAAAATGTTCCTACTAAAGAGTTTCTACTATTTAGAATACCACCTTACTTCAATTCTACAATAAATTTGAACGCTTATCAACTAAAATGCACATGATAAGTGGACATTGACTAACAATTCAGAAATAACTAAAATGCATGGGAGGAACTGACATTGATTAAATGGAACTATCATGCACAAGACAAGTTGAAAGTAATAAAATGCACAAGACAAGTTGACATTGATTAGATTAAGTTATCATGCACTTGACAAGTTTTAACAAATAAAATTTCAGAGTTAACTCAAATGCACGAGATAAGTTGTCGCTGACTAAACTAACTTTAATGCATTGGGACAAGCTGTCATTTATAAAAAACTGTACATGCTAAAATGTTTATACTATTTAGAATATCACCTCATTTCAATTCTACAATTATATTGCATCCTCATCAACTAAAATGGACGGAATAAGTGGACTTTGACTAAATTTAGATAATAACTGAAATGCATGGGAAAAATGGTCATTGAATAAAATTTCAAAGTTAAATCAAATAGACGGGATAAGTTGTCATTGACTACGCTAACCTTGATTCACGGGACAAATTATCATTTATAAAAGAGTTTATACTGTTTAAAATATCACCTTACTTAATTCTACAATGATATTGAACGCTCATCAACTAAAATGGATAGGATAAGTGGACATTGACTAAAAATTCAAAAATAACTAAAATACATGAGAGAAATTGACATTGATTAAATAGAACTATCTTGCACAAGACAAGTTGTCATTAACCAAATGCACAAGAGAAGTTGACATTGATTAAATTAAACTATTATGCACTTTACATGTTTTAACTGATAAAATTTCAGAATTAACTCAAATACACGGGATAAGTTGTCGATGACTAAACTAACTTTGATGCATGAGAACAAATTGTTATTTATAAAAAAAAATTCCTGGTAAAATGTTTATACTATTTAGAATACCATCTCACTTCAATTCTACAATTATATTGAACCCTTATCAACTCAAATGCACATGATAAATGGACATTGACAACATTTTCGTAGATAACTTTGAAATGCATGGGAGAAGTGGACATTGACTAAAATTTTAGAAATAACTCAAATGCACGACATAAATTGTCACTAACTAAACTAACTTTGATACACCAAAAAACTTCAATATAAACATGAAAATATAGTCACATATAAATACAATTTATAACTGAACTAAAAAGTTAAAATAAGTACTATACATAGGACATGTTGTCGTTGATAAAAAAATTTAAAAATTATAATACACGGACAATGTTGTCTTTGATATAAATTTTAAAATAATTATTATACACTATACAAATCATCGCGGATACATATTCTAAAACTATCATTATATAGCAATTAAATGACACATGACAAGTTATCGTCGCTAATACATACTATAAAATTATTATTATACACAAGACAAGTTATCACTCAAAAAAAGTTAAAAATAATAACTATACACGTGACATGTTGTCACTAATAAATTTTTAAAATGATATTATACACATTACAAGTTATCACTGATAAACTTTTAAAATGATTATTATACTCTTGAAAAATTGTCGCTGGTAAAAATTTAAAAGTTATTATTATACACGAGACAAGTCGTCACTAATACGAATTTTTAAATAATTATTATACACATGACAAGTTGTCACTGCTAAAAAGTTAAAACTAATTGATGTATAAAGGACATGTTTGTTTTGACAAAATATTTATAATAGTTATAATACATGGGCAAAGTATTTTTTATTGATATAAAATTTAAAATAATTATTATACACAAGACAAGTTATCACTGATATATATTATAAAAGTATTATTATATATAAACTTTAAAATTATTTTTATATATGTGATAAGTCATTGCAAATACTTATGATAAAATTATAATTACACAATGGACAAGTTGTCATTTCTAAAAAGTTAAAAATAATAATTATACACGGGACATGTTGTCACTGATAAATTTTTAAGATGATTATTTTTTTTGAGAAATTTTTAAGATGATTGTTGTACACATGACAAGTTGGCAAACATATTCTAAAATTATATAAGTTGATATTTTTTTAGGAAAAAACAATATAAGTTGATATTATTATTGTTTAAACTTGCATATAAAAAATTCTAAAATTATATAATAACTCCTTTAATATATAAATTCCAAATATAATAACCCACATAAGTCAAATAATTTAAATCTAGAATTAATATTTTGTAAATTTTGTCAATGCAGGATATCAAATTTAAAAAATTTCATTTGTAATTTTCAATTTATATTTTCCATACTACATTAATACTTTTGATGTACTATACCAAAATACAAACATTTTACATCTTTCAATTTTTAATTTAATTACAACTCAAATGTTTAATTTAAATAGATCATTTACTAACAATGTATACTACAATAATTATATGTGTCCACTACAATTTGTAACGTTTTTTAAATTGACAAATTTTAAAAACAACCATCAACTGCTAACAAACTAAACAATAACTTTCAATTACAACACAATCTCAATAATACGCCTATACTTACCTAAATCATGTTACTATATTACAATGTTTCTATACCAACATTAAATATATACATTAAATTTTTTAATTTACCTATATAAATGGAATTATAATAATATTTATCCAGTGAACAAAGTCACACTTTTAAATACCTAATCTTGCAGAGAACATATATGGTTAAGTATACTACATTTACAAATTATACTACATTTTATTTTTCATCTAATCATAATTTATAATATTCTAACTTATATAAATTATTATTTTCTTATGCAGAAATTACTATGTGAATTCAAGAATTATATAAAGCACAACATCTGTAACAATACAACTCTACGGGAAGACAATGGAGACAATCAAACTGTGGATATCATTGTCAATAATGATCGGAAATTAACTACCAAATTAGGACCTATGTGCAATAAATTTTCTCAAAACAATGTCTTTCGTCCAGGTTGCACTATTATATTTAAATTTTCAATCAACAATTGTTATGTTTGTCATGTATTTCGTGTAAAATAATATATTTGTGAAATATATAAGGTTTAATGTATATATTTAATGTATATAAGGTTTGTCAATTATCGCTAATATATTTCATTTTGTGGTTTACTAATAATCTCTACCATTTATTACGTACCAATATTAACACGCTATCTTAAAGGTCCAATTAATTACCATTAACTTACAAGTAAAGTATACAATTTTATTCAAAACCAAACAATTAATTATAAATAAAATCTTTCAATTTAAGAATTATTATAAACAAATTCACAAAGATTATAGACAAATTCTTAAATTTTTCAAACAACAAAATTTTACTGTACCCGTGTGTCAGCACGAGTTTGTTACTAGAGTGTTGTTGTATGAATCTCAAGGCACCAACGTTTCATGTGATATCTATAGAAATATCAGGGAAGATAAGATAACAACAAAATTTGGAACATATTATAAATACTTTGTTGAACTTAATGGATTTGTGAAGAATGATACTCTTAGGATGGATTTTCTAAAAAAAGGCAGCATTAAATGTTATCAAAGTTGTTAAATTTTAAATCTAGATAATATAATTTAGCTATTATCGTTAAGTTGTAATTGTATGTTTATGTAGACTTAAACATGAACATCTTGGCAATAATCTAATATTTCTATGTTTATATTGTTTTTTTTACATGTCATAATTAATTTTTATAAACAAAAAGGGAGTAAGTTTTGTCAATGATAAACATAAAAAACCCATATCAAAATTTTGATTTCATAGACATAAAAATAAGGGATCAAATTTTTAAACAAAAAATATGATAAAACATTAACCAAATTATAAGTTTGATTTCATATTTTTCTTTAATTGTAATATTAAATAATTTAAATATATATTAACATTAAAACATTTTTTAACAATTTAAAGAACCTAACATATACTCAAATAATTTTTTATATACAAATATCATATATTCAAGTTCTTACAGTATAAATCATCCCCGACCAACGGGTACCCGTGCGGATGCACGGGTATGTTACTAGTTAATAGAATAGGGCAAGCTCCAAGGTTTAGAAGTAATAATTATAATTAATTTTCAAGGGTTTTTAATGTTGAACCAAAATAATACAATTGCAGCAGAAAGAAAACAAAACACCACAACATTATGATTGTAGCAAAATTCATTTGCAGTTTTGTTGCAGTTAGAAACAAAAATTACAAAACGAAACACCGAAACCCTACCATTTCAACAAAGCTTTGAAATCGATTACGTGTTAGGTGAATAAAAAACAATAAACCTAATTGCCGTAAAAACGAAAACCTAAACATTCAGTTAAAAATGTAGAAGAAACATGCGTGAAAAGAAAAATACCTCAGTTATGATGCAAGAAAATCGTAGCTACACGAAACGAGAAGGTGGTTGAGTTGTTTTTGCCCCCAATTTGAAATTTGGATGCGGTTGCGACGATTCAAAATTTTGCTCTGAGCGGTGTATGTTTGGGGAAGAAAGTACAGTGGCGAAACAATATGTTGAAGAAAGGTAGAAAACCTGGATATGCTCTTCGAAAAGAAGGGAGTGTTAAGGGTTCATTTGTAGATGGGGTAAAAAAATACAAAAAAATCTATACGATTTTTTTTAACATACAATAATCTATTTAAAATATATTTTTTTTATACAATTAAATTTTAACCAATATATATATATATAGTTAAAAAAAAATTAATGACAAATATTAATAATTTTTTTGAAGAAGAAGACAATTTATTTTTTTATCTTGTCAAGTAGCCTAGTAGGTGTCCGGGGTTCGAACTCCGGCCCCTGCATATAATATGCAATATCTCTACCAACTGAGCTAAGCTCACGGGGATGACAAATTTATACTATATATAAAGAAATTAGGCTTAAAATACATAAGTTTGGGCTGCCTTTGACATTATCTATTTTACCATTCATTTAACTATTTTATTTACTATTTTATCCTTTAATAAGATTATTTTAAATTTTAATTAAAAAAATTAAATCTCATTAAAATAGGAAATATCTCACTACAATAGGAACAATATTTTCAATATTATATATGAAAGGGATGTAGATTTTGGGCTGAATTTTTTATAATTCCAATTATACCATTAAACAAATTTTCCTATATTAATGTTACATTGTTGGTGGTATTAAAAAATATAAAGATTTATATTATATTTTCTAAATTACTATTGTTATTAAAAAAGGTAAAAATGGTTTTTTGAGTTTGTTACAATTTGAAAGTCACAAATATTTGTACTTATAATTTTAATCAAAATTAAAATTTCATATAAAATACCGTTCATAATTTACACGCGTTAGCGCAATAAAAAGAGCGAAAAGACGAGCACATGAGTGCCGTCTTTTCGCTAGTATTAGTAATTATAATTAGTTGTTAGATTAATTCTTATATGGTACGTATAGAAAATTTACATTATCATCAGAAGTTCACAACTAATAATATGTGTGATTTTTTTTAATAATATAATACGTGTGATTATGTAAATGGATATTCATGGACACCTATAGTATGGTATGTGTTTCGTTGAATAAATATGATATATGTGTCATCTTTATATCTGTGTAGATATCTGTTAATTGGATAATCCACAGATTTTGACTTATCCACAAGTATATCTATGGATGATTTTTTTAAAATAAATGATTTTTGTTAATTTTTTATAATTACCTAAAATTTAATAAAAGTTCATCACATTCACTTTTTTTTTTACCAGAACATAATAATATACATACATTACATTTCTAACAAAAAAAAAAGTTAATCACATTTAACAAAAACAAAGAACTTTGATTCAACAAAAACATAAATAACGTTCATCACATTTAACAAAAATAAAGTTCATTGATTCAACAAAAGCATAAATAATGTTCATCATATTAAAAAAAAACAAAGCTTCTTGATTCAACGAATTTGTAGGTGGTAAGGATATTTATGTAGTTTACTTAATTTAATTGCGGATACGGTTATCTTGGATGCAAATATCATCAAATCTGCATCTATATCATTAAATAATGAATAGTTGAAATATTTGTTTATTTTATCTATGGATATCCATTAAGGTATTCATCATGTGTCCGTTGTGAATTTATCCACGGATGCTAGTTTTTTTGGACATCCCTACTCTTTTAAATTTTAATAGACATGACCCATGCAATGAACATATATTTTAGGTGTTAAGTCTGTTAAGTGGTGTATTGACATTTGACACGAAAAAAATGTTAAATGTTGTTTTCTCAACAAAAAAAAATTGTTCTTTTGACATAACTCTTGTTGTAAATTTTGAGTATATTTCAAAAGTTTCAAATATTTTGTGTCTCATGTTTTTGATTGAGAAATATATAAAAATATTTTAATAGAAAATTATTATCATATTATTAATTATAATGTTTGACTAGGTTTTGTAGAGATGTTTTTAATTTCAAATTTTTGTAACTGTCTTTCCATTGACATCTCTTGAATGTGGCTATTATTTAGGTTTCTTTCTTGCTTGACTTAACAACTACGTTTTGCCTAATGATGCAGATACAGAAGAAGGAAGTTACACTTTTTCACTGGTTTTGATCAGTATTGAAACAAAAACAATGATCTCATTTCCTTCACAAAACTTAATTATGGGTTTTCATCATCCTGATTAGATGTATGCTTATCATTTATTATTGGCTTTAATATGTTGAGTGATATTTGTAACACCCCGATTTTTAGTATTAGATTTATTTAATATTATTATATTTGTTAATTGTTTATTTGATTGGGAGAATTAATGATTGAGAGTATTTTGGTCATTTACGGGTAAAGGGTATTTTTGTGAAGTGTTAGAAATTAGAAATTTGAGAAGTTAGAGAATAGAGGTGTGTGAGTAATTAGAGGGTTTAAGTGAAGTAAAAGTGTAGTGTTTTAATTATGAGGAACGAGAAGTGACTAAGCTCATTAGTGTAAGTGACCCAAACCCATTAAATAAATAGAATAGTGTGTGTTGTGGTGAAATTAAGTTAACTCATTTCTCACAAACATCACAAGAGGCAAGAGGCAAGAGACTAGAGACTTGGAGAGAAAGAAGAGAGGAACTCAAGAGTAATAGGGAGAATGGTAGATTTCTACTTTGAGAGCTAACTTTGGTGAAGATTTGAGGTAAAAGGGAAGATTACTTTCACCATCTAGAGTTTATAAGCAATTGGGTAGTTGTGGGTGTTTTGAATTATGTTTAATTTCATGAATTGATGATGATTATATGTGAATTTCAAGCTCCAATTGTTATGGTTAATTTGTGTATGTGTTAATTGATGAAATCATGTTGTTGTTGTATCAAAGTCCATGTTTGGTTATGGTAGTTTGATAACTTTGTGAATTTTGATGAAATTGGTGAAGAACATGATAATTGATGATGATTGTGGCTTAATAAGTTGAATTTGATCATGGGTATATGTTAAATTTGAGAATTCATGAGATTATATTGATTTTGTTGTGTTGAAGTTGTGGTTGTTGTGTTTTATGAGAATTATGAATAAGTTAGTGAAAATGGTGAAGTTGTTGTTAAATTGATACTTGATGATTTCATAATTTGAATTGATGATTGTTGTTGTTGTGAAGAATTACGAGGAATAAATGATTGTGTTGTCGTGGCTTTGATGGGTTAGATTTAACATGATTAAGTTTAGGTTGTGGCGAAATTAAGTGATTATGAGAAATTATGTTTATCATGTTGAAATGAGTGGAATTAAGTTGCTTATGATGAAATTAATGTATAATGATTAGATGACATTAGTATGATGATTTGGGTGTGTTTAGAGTGGATTTAGAGGCCTTGGAGAGTTTTAAATGGTGAAAATTGCATTTGAAAAGTTGTTTTGTTGACTCTTGAAAGTTTGTTGATGCTTTCAAAATCGTGTCACGATTTTGCAACCGTGTCACGATTTTGCCACCATGTCACGATTTGGTCACGATTTTGTAGGCAGTGGAGAATTATTTTCTGGGCATAAAATCGTGTCACGATTTGCAGAATCGTGACACGATGTTGAAATACCATTTTCTTCATATTTCTCTATTTTTAACCTCTCTTAGCCATCTAAAATTGTTGTAGGCTTGATATAAACATCAAATTAAGCCATGTAAAGTGTAGGGGAATGTAATGGTTGTTAATGGACTTGTAATTTGATATGTTTAATAAGGTGAATTGATTACATGAGGAATGTTACGACGTAAATGATTCTTTGATATGATTAAATGTTGGTGTGGTGATGATATGATTTGTGATGTATGAATGTATTGATTGGATAATGCAATTGGTGTTGATTTGGTGATGCTATGTTATATGATGGCGTAAATTATATAATGATGAGGTGTATGATTGGTGTGCATTGTCGAATCTATATGTGGATCCATGCATTCATAAGTCAATCCTATGAAAAGATGAGTATGACAATGACGAGGGAACTAATCAGTAATATAACTCTGATTACCCAACTATGAAAAGACGAGTATGACAATGATGAGGGATCACTCGGTAACACACCTCCGATATCCAAACAGGTACCACATGCATGTAGAGTCTTTTAGGCGCATTGCATGAACATGAGGAGTCGTATGTGGTAATGTTATGGCGTGAACTTGGGCATCTATGTGAAAACTGTATAACTGATGATGATGATGATGATGAGATGTGATTGATATGTGTTTGATTTGGTGATTATTTGTTGATGAGAATATGTTATGTATGCTTTGTGAGTCTTGTCTTAATGTATTGATGTAACCAGACTCTTGATTGATTGTAAATGTGTTATAGATGTTGTATGATTATAACCAGGCTTAATATGATGTATGTTGTTTTGGCTGAATTTGCATGCGTTTATAATTCATTTATGTTGAACGTATATCTTACCCTCTAGTGGCTTTTGTCGCCTGCATCCTCCAGGTGTAGACGTGCAAGTTGAGGACTAGCTTTGCTTGTGAGTATGTTGAGGATGGCGTGATGCCTACTCGTTTTATTGCTTTGAGGAGTCTAGATTAGATGTTCTGATCTAGGATTTTGGGGATTGTCTTATTTTCCTTATGGATTGATGTTGATGGATCTATATGATCAAGCTGTTAATATATATTATATTGTGAGATGTTATGATGTGACCCGAGATTATGTAGTCGAGATATTTATTTCCGATATATTTGATGAAACTTTTATAATGAGAATTTAGTATGAGATGTTTGGCGAATAGTAACACCTTGAATTTGATTATATGCATGATTTATTATTTAAATATTAGTTTCGGGGTTGTGGGTGTTACAATATTTACGAAAAAGAGATTTCACATATTTCATTTATATTTGAAAAGGCCTAAAGATACTTGAATGAATTTCTTACATGTGCATAAGATCTTAGACTTTCTTTTTGTTTTATTCTAGTAGCACATGTTAATATTCTTGGGTATGAGCATGGAAACTATTTTTTAAAATGGAAAAATTGTTATTGGAATGAACTATTGTAAATTTTATCCTCACTTTCTGGATTAATTGATCATTTTTGTTCGTGTTTGATATATGTGTAAATTGTTTGTGACTATAGTCATTGAAATGTTTATACCATATATATGAATTAGAATCGTGGGAAGCCACAAGTGCATATTCTTTTAAATGTACTTACTTTGTGATAATTGTGAATGTATGATCATTGTGATTTGGTGAATGGTGTAAATTTTTATGGCGAAATGTAGAACTAATTAAGGTGATCAGTCCCTTGCTTATGGATGAAAAAAATTTATGACAATTTTTTTTCTTCAAAAGGTCTTGAGATATCATTTGTGAATGTTTATTTTTGAAATTCTGGCAGGTACTGAGTTAACACGTAAAACAGAGCACAAAGTATGCAAAACAGAGCACAATAAAACTGGTTCAGAAGCAGCAAATAAAAGTGCAGAAAGTAAAGAACACGCAGTATTTGTTAACCCAATTCGGTGCAAACATCACCTACATCTGGAGGATACCAATCCAGGAAGGAAATCCACTATGAGGAATTAATCCTAAGACTCAAGACACAACCCCTGTTCCTAGTCTTGTGACTTAATCTCCACCAGTCAAGATTTCTGTAATATCCCGCTTAAACGTGACTTTAACAGTGTTACAGGAACTAAACGAAAGGAATGGCAATTATGAAAATAAGTGGCAATGGCATAGTTGTAATTTTGTGGGAAATGGTTATTGGATAAATATGAATTTTGGGCCAAGTTTCTACTCATTTTTCTTCCCTCACAAATCTGAAAATTGCTCTCCTTTTCTCCCTCAATTTCGCCCCTCCCATCTTCATCTTCTTCATCATCAAATCACCACCCTTTAAAGAATCAAACTCCTACCTAAATTCTTGTGTTGCAAGCATGGTTTTTGGGAAGATTGAAGCAAGAGAAGAGCAAGAGATGAGCTAGGGTTTGGTGAAGAAGATTAGCAAAGAAGAAGCTATCTAGCTAAGGTTTTGGAATGAAGTTTATCAAGCCTTGATCAGATGTTTGAGGTGAGCTCTTAGAGGGTTTTAGAAACCCACTTTGTTTAAGTTTTGAAGTTATGTTGTTAAGAGTTAATTTGATAGAATCATGCCTTAATCCCTTGTTGGCTTGTGATTACATAAGTTATTATGTGATAAGTTGTTCATATGTCATGGAAAATCCATTCCCATAAGCTGATTGATGTTTGGGGATGTTTGGTTTAGCCTAGGAAGTGAAATTTTGAGTGCCGCTGAAGCCAAAATCGTGCTCCGATTTATGGGCATCGGGCTACGATTTTATGTCCTGTTTTTCAAGGAACTTTCGCATAAAATCGTGCTCCGATTTCATAAAATCGTGCTACGATTTCCCTGTTTTCCAGTTTCTTTTTCGTGAGCTTTGGCTTGGATTCTAGGTAAGATGAGGGATAGGCATGGCCTTAAGAGATGTATACTTACACTCCTAAGTTATATGAACCTAGAGAGGGATTAGTAATGGGATTTTTCCCTTTGTAAGTGAAGTCCCTATATTTACTTAAGTATATGCAAACTTAAGAACATTGAGAGAGTTTGAATCATAGTCAATCATAGTTATAGATATGTTCATAGTGTTGGTTCTCCAACAAATATAGGTGGCTTATGAGAACGATAAGCCAAGGTTATAGATTACAGGTTATAGATTACAGGTTATAGATTACAGGTTATAGATTACGGGTTATAGATTACAGTATTGTTATAGAATCAAAGTGACAGATTATATGTTCATATGTTAAAGTTAAAGAATTAAAGATCACAGATATTGGCGTGCTTGCACGTTTTACAGTGGCGTGTTCATCAGACTCCGGGATTCGCCGGATGGGACTTCTCCGAGAGGGTTGTCCACACGTTTTATAGGGAGTCCGGTGTTAGCCTGATATGATAGGAATTTCACCGGTTTATAGGGAGACGTATCTCGGGGTTGCTCCACCCGGGGTGCCCTCCGTAAAATGAACTCAGAGTAATTGTTTGTTCAACGCTAACAGCTAACATAAAACTGCTATAGAACTGTTATATGTTTTATGTTTCACAGTTAAAGTCAAAGTTACAGTTATAGTCACAGTTATAGTTATAGTTATAGACAGTTATCAGGAAGTGATCCTAGGTTCTTCCCTCGATCACTAAGTTAAAGTTATAGGCAGACTACAGTTACAGTTATAGACACAGAACTCGCAGTTAGAGTTATAAATAGTTAACAGAATGTGGTTCTAGGTTTCCCCTCGACCACTAAGTTATAGTCATGGGAAGTTACAGTTATAGTTAAAGCCAGATCATAGTTATAGTCATAGGCAATTTAAAGATATGGGAAGACTTATAGTCATAGACAGATAAAAGACTTGGCGATCATAGGAAATCCCCGAGATTGCCAAGGTAGGCATGGCGACCCTAGGTTCCCTGTGGTTGCCAACAGTAGGTTGGGCTAGAGCTCACTGAGACATTATGTCTCATCCCATTCCTTCTGGTGCAGGTTTACAGGTTAGTTAGAGGTTCGTGACGAAGATCTTCATAGAGGAACTGGATGGAGTGCATTTGCTCGTTGTGTACCAGCTCAGAAGCTTAATGGACATTTGTAGAAGTATTGTAACAGTATTGGATTATTGTACAAACGAGTAAATATGTAATTATTCTGTTGTGATGTAATATTATTATTGAAATTTTTAAATGTATCCAGTATCAGTCTAACGCACATGCTAATATACTAGTTAAAGTTAGTATGGGTGTTACAATTGGTATCAGAGCCTGGTTGATTCAGACCGTGCCATGGGTCATTTAAGATTCAATAAAAGTAGTGGAATCATTGGGTTCCGGATATTGTTCTAAAGGTCACATCTAGTTGAGCCTGATCAACTCAGTCTAGTATATGACAGTTAGGACAAATATCCGAGAGCTGAATGTGACCAAGGAGGAAAGAAGTGTTCAAAGGGTGAAGGTTAAGACGTCAGATCCTAAGACGGAAATTGGCGAGGTATCTAATGTCAAGGGATGCTTCTCTAGCAGTGAAGTAATTGAGCCTGTTAATGGCAAAGTTTCAAAAATACAAGAGGTATTTAAGAGTAAGGTCAAGTACCTTGACTAGTTGGACGCATCATTGAGCGAAGCCTTCTCCGAGGAGATGTGTAGAGTAAAGGATTATAGAATACTCCAAAGAATGATTTGGAATCCTAACGGGAACCGTAATTTGGAAAGTTAAAGTTAAGGGTTGATTAGAGTTTTAATTCCGGCTGCAGATGCAATGGATTGTGTTACCAAACCCAGCGACTTGGAATAAGGAATGAATAGTTAATTATTGAAAACTCTGGACTTCCAGTGAGGATATAGTGTGTAAGGTGGAAGGACTTGCACACTTAAAACGGGCGAGATTTAAATATCTGATGGGTAAGAGACTCGTTTATGGATTAAGCGAAATAATGAACAGATGTAACAGGTTACTTTCCTTTATTTTGGGTCATCAAGATACTTGGTATGAGGAACGCGAGTTTAGCAACAAGTGAAGGAAACCCCGGTAAGGCTATGAAGTAAAGGTTGAATTTTATGTTGTCGGATTATAGCATTAGCAGACCGCTTTCGAGGATTAAACAGGAATTAGCTAAGAACTATCGTGAGGCTCTGGCAACAGGAAGAACGTCACTTATAGGTAAGTTACAGTTAAAGTATGGTTGAAGTTAAGGAGTTCTATATTCTCTTTCGATGGGCTCCTTGCACACGTATTCGGGTAAGCCGACAAAGATCACACTATGTTGGTATGTGTTGAGATGGTAGAAAATACATACTTTGGATTGTTCGAAACCATGAAGAGGGCAACGGTCGAGAAGTCAGATGGACTATTATTCAGATAACAAGATTAGAATGGAAAATGTTAAGTATTGAAGCTTACAGATTTATTAATCGGGTATTCGAAGAGGTGTATCACATGTTTGAATTTACAGGAGAGCTGGTAAAAGTTGAGTTCTATCCAGACGGATTATTCCCGGAGCAATCCGAGAAGTAACCAAGAGTTATGTTAGAGTTATGTGGACCTAAGTGTCTTGGAAAAAGGTTGTGGACGTGAAATCCCTACGGATAATTACAGGATGAGACTCGATTCATTAATTGATTAAGTATATGAAAGACGAGAATTTCCGGAAGTCATAGAATGTTTCTAGAAGTTACCACAAGTAAATAATGTATGAACTTAAGTTGTTTTAATAGGAGCATAATTGGGCTCGAATTCATTGTTAAAGATTGTCTACAGGGTTCGGTATATTTCGTGGAAGTAAGAATTTTGTTTGTGTTCGAAAGGAAACGCAAAGTCAAGCGTCGAGCAATCAGTAAGTTGAACAGGTGGATTAAACCACAAGAGAAATTATAAGATAAGATGGTCATGGGTGGTAACTACAAAGTTATAAAGTTAAAAGATTGGCCAAAAAGATTTTATATGGTAATAGTGGTGTATTACTTCTATTCCAAGGTTAATTGTTTAAATCAGAGTTGCGCAGCGGAGAAGTAATCCAATTATGAGTTAATAGACAAATCAAAGCTGAAGTTTAGAGAAAAGGATGTTTGTGAAGTCCTTGCCAGATGAATTATAGGAAAGGTATTTAGAGATTAATTCTCAAGTTACAGAATGATGGTAAGTAGTGATGACTTGAACTTATCATCAGTTCCAACAGGAGATTCTAATAGATAAGTCGAGGGATGTTTCAGATCTCGAAACTCATGGGATAAGAGAATCGAAGCAGTTTGATAACTTAAAAGGATGTATTTACAGCAAAATAAGTACATAGCGAAGGAGGTCACATTTTATACGGTGATCTAGCTGTTTAGCTCAGTATGCTTAAAGTTAATTTGAATAGTAAGTTTAACCAAAGAGGAATTATGCCGTGGCATACAGTTATTCCGCATCGTATCCGCGTTATGCTAGCATGTCGCATGTAACAGGCATGTAACAGGTTATGATTAGTATTATGTATACTGATCAGGCAGAGTTTATGCTACTTAGACAGTAGTGTAACATATTTATAGTCGTGTGACATGTATCGGTAACCGTGGTACGCAGTCGGTAATGTTTTAGCAGGAAAGTCTCAGTTGAGAAGTTCAGAAATTCCTGAACTTAATGTTAACAGTTAAAGGAAGGAAATGTTTTACACAGATCAGAAGAGTACTCGTAGTTTAGTAAAAGGCTACGTGAATTCAAGTCATGAATTAAAGGATTCAGAGTTTAAGAGTGCTATTTTGAATAGCGAACAGAATAGTTTTCTTTTAGAAAACGGAGAATTTCTTGAACGAAATAAGTTATAACGTCTACGGGACGTAATCATAATTATGTATGGGATTATAGATACTCAAAGAATGCAAGGATGAATTAAGAGTTAAGAGAGTGACCTTGGTTGATGTGGTTTGTCTCAAGTATATTTTTATTAAGTATGATGTCACGTTAGTTGGACAATGATGATGCGATGTACTATGTATCCGGTAGTAGTGAACACGTACTCGATCGTGTATGGAAGCTATGTGCTATGGATAATATTATATGACGGTATGTGAGACGGCTTATGCTACACGTCACTTGTACTAAACTTTCATAAGTTGAAATTATTGGTAAAGCAAGTATTAATTCCCATGAGTAAGGAATATCTTAATTGAAATAAGATTGTCAGAATCATAGAAAGAAGAAAGCCCTAAGACCTTTAGCTACGTGTTATCGTTGATTAATTAATTGGAGCATGAGTGGCTCATATGATTTCTCGAGCTTTAAAGATTTCCTCAGTGGAAATGTAAGCGATGCTTATGTTTGTGATGATAGCTACACCAGGATAACAGAAAGAAAGGAACTTGTACCGTAAGTTCAGCCATCACCTTGTATTTGAATCATAAAGGATTATGTAAAAGACTTTACTTCTGTTTGAGATTGCTCAATATCAGATGTCTTTCAATGTAAGAATAAATGTATATGAAGAATGATACGAATGTAACAGTAAAAGGTCGTCGTACGAGGTGTAAGTTAAAGACAAGAGTCCTTTGGAAGTGAAGGTAATGTAATAGATTCCTCGGAAAGTAGGAATAATTGAGGAAAATCGGATCGACCCAACGTCTTCAGGTTAAGATTAGACGGTAAATTAAAGAAGAACTGATAGAATTCGGTAAGTGAAACCCAAGACTTAATAATTTTAAATTGGATTTGTAAGGAATATGTCGGTTCAGATAACCATACGTCCTAACAGGTAATAATTATGTATTACACGTCAGACCCTAGAATCGTCATGGAATTCCCGTGAGTAAGAAGGAATGGAAATTTTCATAGTAGAGGAAGAGGTAGAAGGGATTTATCTTTCCAGGATCTTCGAAGGATTTTCTAAATTTCGAGGACGAAATTTCTTTTAAGGGGGGTAGAGTGTAATATCCCGCTTAAACGTGACTTTAACAGTGTTACAGGAACTAAACGAAAGGAATGGCAATTATGAAAATAAGTGGCAATGGCATAGTTGTAATTTTGTGGGAAATGGTTATTGGATAAATATGAATTTTGGGCCAAGTTTCTACTCATTTTTCTTCCCTTACAAATCTGAAAATTGCTCTCCTTTTCTCCCTCAATTTCGCCCCTCCCATCTTCATCTTCTTCATCATCAAATCACCACCCTTTAAAGAATCAAACTCCTACCTAAATTCTTGTGTTGCAAGCATGGTTTTTGGGAAGATTGAAGCAAGAGAAGAGCAAGAGATGAGCTAGGGTTTGGTGAAGAAGATTAGCAAAGAAGAAGCTATCTAGCTAAGGTTTTGGAATGAAGTTTATCAAGCCTTGATCAGATGTTTGAGGTGAGCTCTTAGAGGGTTTTAGAAACCCACTTTGTTTAAGTTTTGAAGTTATGTTGTTAAGAGTTAATTTGATAGAATCATGCCTTAATCCCTTGTTGGCTTGTGATTACATAAGTTATTATGTGATAAGTTGTTCATATGTCATGGAAAATCCATTCCCATAAGCTGAATGATGTTTGGGGATGTTTGGTTTAGCCTAGGAAGTGAAATTTTGAGTGCTGCTGAAGCCAAAATCGTGCTCCGATTTATGGGCATCGGGCTACGATTTTATGTCCTGTTTTTCAAGGAACTTTCGCATAAAATCGTGCTCCGATTTCATAAAATCGTGCTACGATTTCCCTGTTTTCCAGTTTCTTTTTCGTGAGCTTTGGCTTGGATTCTAGGTAAGATGAGGGATAGGCATGGCCTTAAGAGATGTATACTTACACTCCTAAGTTATATGAACCTAGAGAGGGATTAGTAATGGGATTTTTCCCTTTGTAAGTGAAGTCCCTATATTTACTTAAGTATATGCAAACTTAAGAACATTGAGAGAGTTTGAATCATAGTCAATCATAGTTATAGATATGTTCATAGTGTTGGTTCTCCAACAAATATAGGTGGCTTATGAGAACGATAAGCCAAGGTTATAGATTACAGGTTATAGATTACAGGTTATAGATTACAGTATTGTTATAGAATCAAAGTGACAGATTATATGTTCATATGTTAAAGTTAAAGAATTAAAGATCACAGATATTGGCGTGCTTGCACGTTTTACAGTGGCGTGTTCATCAGACTCCGGGATTCGCCGGATGGGACTTCTCCGAGAGGGTTGTCCACACGTTTTATAGGGAGTCCGGTGTTAGCCTGATATGATAGGAATTTCACCGGTTTATAGGGAGACGTATCTCGGGGTTGCTCCACCCGGGGTGCCCTCCGTAAAATGAACTCAGAGTAATTGTTTGTTCAACGCTAACAGCTAACATAAAACTGCTATAGAACTGTTATATGTTTTATGTTTCACAGTTAAAGTCAAAGTTACAGTTATAGTCACAGTTATAGTTATAGTTATAGACAGTTATCAGGAAGTGATCCTAGGTTCTTCCCTCGATCACTAAGTTAAAGTTATAGGCAGACTACAGTTACAATTATAGACACAGAACTCGCAGTTAGAGTTATAAATAGTTAACAGAATGTGGTTCTAGGTTTCCCCTCGACCACTAAGTTATAGTCATGGGAAGTTACAGTTATAGTTAAAGCCAGATCATAGTTATAGTCATAGGCAATTTAAAGATATGGGAAGACTTATAGTCATAGACAGATAAAAGACTTGGCGATCATAGGAAATCCCCGAGATTGCCAAGGTAGGCATGGCGACCCTAGGTTCCCTGTGGTTGCCAACAGTAGGTTGGGCTAGAGCTCACTGAGACATTATGTCTCATCCCATTCCTTCTGGTGCAGGTTTACAGGTTAGTTAGAGGTTCGTGACGAAGATCTTCATAGAGGAACTGGATGGAGTGCATTTGCTCGTTGTGTACCAGCTCAGAAGCTTAATGGACATTTGTAGAAGTATTGTAACAGTATTGGATTATTGTACAAACGAGTAAATATGTAATTATTCTGTTGTGATGTAATATTATTATTGAAATTTTTAAATGTATCCAGTATCAGTCTAACGCACATGCTAATATACTAGTTAAAGTTAGTATGGGTGTTACAATTTCTATCCAGCAACACCTAGGAATAAGAACCCCCTCTTACTTCCTTATCAAGTAACTACAACCCAGTTACTAACAACTCTGTAAAACAAAACCAGTTATGAAGACACTCTTCAATACATCAAAGACATCACTCGTACTTAAAAGCTTAGAGTGAATTACAACTCAAAACAATCTAAACCAACTCAAAACATATGAGAGGTGTACAGAATAAAGCCTAAGCTTAAAAACTCAAAAACACTAAAACACTTAATCTCTGATTCTGGTTTTTTGACTCAATCAATCTTCAATAGCAGCAACACGTCTTCTTATATAGTCTTCAATAGGTACACATAATTCTGAATCATATCTTCTTCAAAATACAATTCTGAAATTCTTCAAAGGCTCAAAAAGGAAACATATATTTCTGAATCATATTAAGCAAAGATCCTTTTGAAATATATTCATTCATAAACACGAAGCCAATCTTCACCAAGATCTTCACCAAAATTATCAGCCTTCTAGAAAACAAATGCCTGAATAAATCTTCAATAAATCTTCAACAGATACGCACAAAATTAATCACAAAGAATGCAGCTTCTGAAATCAGCTTCTGAAGGTCAACGCCAGTCAACGTCTGAATGCAGCTTCTGAAGGTCAACGCTAGTCAACGTCTGAACAGTGCGTCTGAAGACCTGTTCTGCGTCTGATGAACAGTTCTGCGTCTGAAGACCATTTATGCGTCTGAAGGTCAGTTCTGCGTCTGAAGGCCATTTCAGCTTCTGATACTTCTAAAAATCAATTTCCAGCTTCTGAAGACTCAAAATAACATCTGAGGACACATGCTTGCACACTTTGATTTTACCAAATATGTAGCCAACATATAGATAACCAACAATTTTTATACTTTATGGCTTTTAAAATGAGGGTTGCATTTGATTTAGTTAATTTATGACTAGCATCATGTGACAAGTTTTATAATTTAAAATATCATAGTTTGAATATGCATGTTTTGGTAGATAGATTGCAACATGTTATACGTATTTGAAAATGCATTGTTGATAATGAGAAAGTATATGAGAATATGTGCATATTGGTTGAAATTACTTGTTCGTAAACTACATAATCTGATGCTACTATATTTAGTATAATTAACTTGACAAACCTCACAGTTTGATTACTTCTATTTCTTTAATTTTATCTTGGCTTCAATAAATGAGTTAGTTGATGTTATAGTTGCGAAAATATTATACTTATATTTTTTTACGAATATTTTAAACGACTTTGACATAAGAGTGTACTTGAAAAATATATTATGAATAATCCATTGTATTCAAATAATACAATGATGTTAATGAAATTGGTATATGAGAATATATATATATATATATATATATATATATATATATATATATATATATATATATATATTTATGAGATTTATTTTTCATTGTGAAAGTGTTGTCACAATTGGTTACCTGCAAGGATAATTAACATATTATAATGGATGGTTCGCTTTTAATGAGGGTAATAATGGATTGTCAAAATTGGTTGCCTACAAGTATAGTTCCTCTAGATTTTTTTAACTAATTTATTCACTTAATTCTTGATATTTGAATATTTTGTTTGAGCAGATAAAAGATTCAACAATAGCTTTATATGCCAGTGACAATGTTATACAAGATGTGATCAGCCATTTCGAGAAAAAATGAAGCCATATTAAACTTACAAAGCAGAGAATATGGTAAAATAGTTTACAATCCTCTCGTTTGTAAACTTAATATGTCTTCAATGAGTCAGAATCTCACCCCTATCACTATTATATAAGAATGTAGGTTGCAGTCTAGGCTACACAATACCATACCATGTTTGGGGTGGTATTCAAATCGACTCCAAGAAATTTAATTTTAAATGTGAAGTTGTTTTTATTATAATATTATTTTTTAATTTTCAGCATTCATTAAAAGCAGAAGGAGAAAGTTGGGGTGTAAAATTTCTTCAACTCCAATTCATTTAGTATATTATGTTTAATTTAATTTGTCAAAAGTTTACAACTATTAAACGATGTATTTTGGTTGTCTATAGGCACTACCCACCCTAAAGCAGGGACAAAAATGTGTGAAGGAAAGACAAAAATCAGTAAGTTACTCAATAACTTCTGATTTATTATTTTAAAACCCATGGACTTCATTTTGTACTAGAGAAATGATATTGTATATTCTAATGTTTTGTCATTATGTCTTTCAATATGACTTGGTAATATAGAAACAGATTGATGCAAAGTTGATGTAGTCGGAACGCATACACTTTATCTAGGTCTGGATATTAATATAAACATATTTCATTAATATGGGCAAGAAAACCTTAATGAATATAGTTCTTTCTCTCCCCAAATTTATACTTATTATTTCTCTATTTTTCAGATTGTATTCCGACTACAGAAGCAACCCTGATAAATTTAAGGAAGAGTTGGTAGATATTTTGCTTAAAATGGTCGAGTATGAAGTTTGTGTAAAGAGTATAAAGAGGTTGCCCATCCTTATTGATATGTTGTTATATATGTTGATATCAAAGGATAAAAACAATTCCATTAATAATACCCATCATGTGGGACTGTACTGGAACTATGATAATATGGCTCTTGGCACGGATGATAACTTAGATGAATTCAAAACGGCAATAAGGTCAGTTATTGAGGAAAACCAATTAGTAGAGTTCTGAGTGTGTTTGGTTGCGCCAAATCTGATATACTTTTTACTGAGCCTGAGCTTTATTATAATATGAGTTTTAATACAACAAATACCACTTTCATAATCAGGGCAGGGGTAAGATATAATGCAGGACATATTGTATTACAACACGAGTTTTAATATTAATGATCATTGTTGCTTTCTTTTGTTTTCTAGTCTCATGAAGAAGCCAAACGGTTCCGATTTAAGGTCATTCTAAATTGGGATGACATTGTAGATATATGTGCTAAAGATAGAGCAAATGGAGTTCAAGTAGAACATGCATTTGATGCGGGTGATGTTATGAGCAAAGAAGCAAATGTGGAAGAAAAAAGTTCCGATGTGTATATTGTTTTAGAGGAACCAAGCTCCGCAACAAAGAAAAAGGTACAATTCACTCATGTTAATAAGGGTAAAGATAGAGAGGGGATGGTGAACTCTATGAGAGAAGTAGTCGAGTCATTGAAGGACATCGTACAAGTTAGTAGGAAAAGAATGGAAGGAAATGCTCAAGAAGTGGTGCAAGAAGTTTTGAATGAAATGGAAATGATTATTGATATTGATGAAGAAGAAAGCTATAAAACAATCAATTGGTTGACTAAAAATCCGAACAAAATAGCGGTTCTCAAAGCACTTCCGTTGAGTAAGAAGAAGAGGTATCTCTTGTCTTCTATGTCTTGAGACCAAGGTAATTTTGAGGATAACATGTGCATCATTCTCTAGTTACAACAAAATAACATAACAATTTTGTCACGTTTACATCTAATACTTTGAAAACATTTTTTTTTCTATTGACGATTTAAATGTGACCTGATCTTTTTGAGATGAATTAATGTTTTGTATTTGCAGAAACATAACACAATCCTAGTTATGAATTAGCATTGTCTTAAAAAGCTATTTACTGACTCTGTTGAATACGATTTCTCTGCTTTTAACTGATATAATACTGACACAGATTTGCATTAGTTTGAAACATTGATCTTGCATATTGTATGTAGAGCTCATGATATTCTCATCTTGGTATATTATTATTATTATTGATCTTTCACATTGTAGCCTTTTTATCTCATGGATTTTTCAATAAGTTCCAACAATTCTATAAGATCAAAAATACATTAGTAACATGATTTATTAGTCAGTAGATGTAATTTTTTTACCTCTCTTTAGTCATGCTGTTAGGCAAGTTGATATTATATTATAGCATAAAACATTTCCTAACAAATAAAGTTGTTAAACATAAAAATCCAAGATCAGGGCACTTTTTTCTTTTGGTTCCTGATTGATATCATCTGTGTATCCTTTTTAATTATATATTTATAGCTTGTCTCTTTTAACTGCAAATATTTTTCATTTCTGTTTGTTATTAATCTTTTTGCAAAATGTTAGCTTTGGATCAAATACAACTATATGAATTTATCCAAGATTTTGCTTTGATTTGTGCAGTTGATGATTGAAGGATGACGACTATAGTTGGACTTGTGACTATGGAAGGATGACAACTACAATTGGACTTTGTTACTATACTTGTGTATACCGCATTTGTTGTGGGGATTATTACATTTAGTAGTTATTTCAAGTCATACTTGTCTATAAACATTGTCTACGATGAGTAAAATAACATCTAGATACATTGGTTATCTTTTTCAATGTCATTTTTGAAGTGGCAAAAAATATTAGACACGTGGTTTATATGTGTACTTACTACTCTTATAATACAAATATTAGTTTTACTAAAAAGTTTTTGGTTTAAATATTTTTCTATTCTTGCAAGTCACGTTTTAAAGAATAATCCAAATTCATTTCTATTTCACGAGATTTTGCTAATAATTGATATATAATATACCAAATGTTTTAAAGAATAACATAAATGAAATATTTTGTTTAGATTATTTTGTATATTCTAAACAATAGAAGGAATTATTAGGAAGCAAAATTGGTTATTTTGATTCAATTATTAAAAAAGTGTAACACCTATACTAAATTTATCAAGAATATTTAGCATGTGTATTAAAATTGGTACTGGATACATTAAATTGTTCAATAATAAACCCAAACAACTGAATAAATACACATTTACTCATTTATACAACTAATCAAGTACCACTAAATATACTTATACAAATTACTGATAAACTCCTGAGCTGGTACATGACGAGCCATTGCACTCCACTTAGCGTTTCCCTGATAAACCTAACCATGAAACTCTTGCTTACCTGAGTACCTGCAATCAGAAGGATTAGGATGAGACATAACGTCTCAGTGAGCTCCACCCATCCTAACTGTTGGCAACCTCGGGGAAACCTATGATCGCCATGCACTAAACTCAACCCATATCGGGTTTATACCTGCCTGTGTCTGCTATATTGTGTAGTCGTGAAAACTGGACTACGTTCTGCTAATTTAGTGATAGAGGGGAATCTAGGATCACTGTCTAATAACTGATCTCTGCCTGAACATATTAAAGTATTTTCCTGATATTAAACCGTTAGTATGTTAGCGGGTAACAAACAATTATTATCTGAGTTGATTTTACGGAATGTCTCCGAGTGGAGTAACCCCGAAGTACATTCCCCTGATAACCGGTGAAAATTCCTATCTGAGGCTAATCACCGGACTCCTCTTCCTGTATGTGTGGTTATCCTCGCGGAAAGTTCCTACCCGTTCCAGCTGTATCCGGAACCCTCTGTGCTCTCTACCTGACGAGAACACAAAAGACACACAATTTAACCTTTTAATTAATTATTCCTGATATTTTATCCTGAACTGCTACGTGTACCCTCAATGTCACTCTGACGTGAATGACTGAGGCACATCCTAATGTACATGTAAATGTACCTGTAACTGGGAAAGCCTTGTACCACTGTTTAAGGTACACTCTAATCTGCCTGGTTAAGGGTATCCTGAAAATCTAAACCCTTAACTTATCTGATACCTATGGATAAATCTACCCATCAGTCATAATGACGCCTGAGTTCGATTAAGATTAAACCCTGATTGTGTTCTGAAACACTGTTTATCACTCATGCGTTAATACAAGATACATTCATGACACTTTCTTCCATTACTGTATGCACAAAGACATTCTGGCGCTGCGAGAACGGGTTTCTGGCCATAAAAACACATTTTCTTAAGGGCTACTTCACTGCCATTCTCGTGCCACGAGAGGCATCATCGTGGCACGAGAATCTCAGTGAAGTCAAGTCCTGTAGCTTTTCCAGAAAATTTCAACATGAATCATAACCAATTCTAAGCACCAGCAAGTCTATATACATCAAAATTTAGGGTTTTTGGCTAGAAAGGTCATAACATATCAAATATTAACAAAGGGAAACTAACAAACAAGAATTAAACCTATTAATCCAAGTTTTACCTCACCTCACAAAACCCCATAAACTACCCAAGGAGGGTACTAATCTAAAGGAACTCACCTTGATTTCTTGATTAATGCTTTGCCAAGCTTCCTAGTCCAAAACCCTAGCTTGAATCCTCTTCTTTCCTTGATTTCTCTAACTTTCTCTTGTCTCAAATTCCCACAAAGTGAGCTTGGAAGTGGATTCAAGAGATTGGGATAGAAATTTGATGGATGGAGGTGTGAAGAGAGTGAGGGCGAGAGTCTAGAGAGAGAGGGAGAGGATTTGTGAATTTTAGAGAGAGAAGGGAGATGAGAAAATGAGGAAATTTTGGGGCAAAGGGCTTTATATAGCCTAATCCCCCGATTTACCAAAATACCGTTTCCTTAAAATATCTCTGATACAACGCCCCATCACAGATAATTATCTGAGTCTTAAGTGGGATTTTACAAAAAGAGTGAACGATTGTTAAAAAAAAAGTGAACAAAATCGAGTCAAGAAATTTAATAAATTATGATAGAATAAATTTCAATTAATTATCTTTTTAGTAGTTTTTCAGTTAATTAGTTTAAAAATGGAAGAAATTATAAGAAATAAAATTTAATTAAAGAAAGGAATTCAATTACTTTGTCATCCAAACAATAAATTTTGAAAATGAAGGAATTCATTCACTTTATCCAAAAAAAGAAATTTGAAAATGAAGGGAATTCAGTTGAATCATTTAAATTCCTTAGAATTTCAAATTCTCTTGAATTTTTAAATCCTCTATCTAAACACATGTTGGTTCTATGCATGACACTCATGTTGGTTTCAGCGTGGAAAAATATTGTTGTGTTGCTAATATTTTTGATAGATGTATGCTTATCATTTATTATTGGCTTTAATATGTTGAGTGATATTTACGAAAATAAGATTTCACATATTTCATTTATATTTGAAAAGGCCTAAAGATACTTGAATGAATTTCTTGCGTGCGCATAAGATCTTAGACTTTCTTTTTGTTTTATTCAAGTAGCACATGTTAATATTCTTGGGTATGAGCATGGAAAATGTTTCTTTAAATGGAAAAATTGTTATTTGAATGAACTATTGTAAATTTTATCCTCACTTTGTGGATTAATTGATCATTTTTGTTTGTGAATATAGTCATTGAAATGTTTATACCATATACGTGAATTTGAATCGTGAAAAGCCACAAGTATGTATTCTTTTAAATGTACTTACTTTGTGATAATTGTGAATGTACGATCTTTGTGATTTGGTTAATGATGTAAATTTTTATGGCGAAATTTAGAACTAATTAAGGTGATCAGTCCCTTGCTTATGGATGAAAAAAAAATTTATGACGGTTTTTTTTTTTCTTCTCAAAAGGTCTTGAGATATCATTTGTGAATTTTATGATTGTTGTTGGTGACATTACACATATAAGAATTTAAATTATATTTTTTTAATATATTGTTGGTGTCATTGAAATAGATAACATGGTTCATTAATTTGTTATAATTTGAAAGCAACAAACATTTATATTTTTACTTTTAATCAAAATCAAAATTTCATAAAAATACGGTTCATAATTTTCAAATGTTGACGCAATAAAAAGAGCGCACGTGCCTGTCTTTTCGCTAGTTAATTATAATGTTTGTCTCGGTTTTGTAGAGATGTTTTAATTCCAAATTTTAACTGTCTTTCCATTGACATCTCTTGAATGTGGCTATTATTTAGGCTTCTTTCTTGCTTGACTTAACAACTACGTTTTGCCTAATGATGCACATTGAGAAGAAGGAAGTTACACTTTTTCATTGGCTTTGATCAGCATTGAAACAAAAACAATTATCTCCTCTCCTTCACAAAAATTATTTCTGGGTTTTCATCTTCCTGATTAGAATTTTTTCTTGCCAGTTCTGATTCCTCGATTTCACATCGAGAACGGTATGTTAAATCCTCGGGGATTAGCGTATAATTACGCGGAAAATCCTTAAGGGCAACTTAATCAGTGCGTCTCAGACTATTTTATTGTTTGTTCCTTTTGCAGATCTTATTAATAGTTGATTTAGTAGCATGTTTGATTTGGTTGTCAAAGATGTTGATAGAGTTGTGGTCGATGATCTAATTCAAGAACAATCTAAAATGAGATAAATTTATTATCTCTCTTTTGTTTATATTTAATTGATTATATATTGATTATTATTTATAGCTTTAAAATATTTTTATGACAACTCTATCAAGAAGATTGTCATATTTTTTCATGATGGGTATAGCTTTAAAATAAAGGTTAATTTTTTTTTTTTCATTTTACGATACTAATTGGTTTAGTTTGAGACCTTTGCGTAACATTGTTGATTATGTAGCAATTCCTGACTTGCATCTTCTTAGAACTCCCCTCAATCCTAACTTGGATGCTTTCCTCAACTTTTCCTATGTTCATCTTAATGATAGTGTGACTGATACTTTTACTTGGTAAGCAAAGATTAATGGTTTTGATATAGCTGAATTTTGTCTCAGTTCTTTAAGAGTCCCCTGCATATTCTTGGTGCTGGAATTGGAAGCAAAGATCCATGACAAAGTTAAGTTTCTTATTAGGTTGGGTTGTCACAATTCAACCCCTACTTATGATGTCATGCATCATCGACGTATGTTGTAATCTAATACTTGTACCATATGCATGAATGACAATGAGTCTTACAATGGATTAGAGATTGCTCTCTTTCTCATCAAATATGACAACGAGTCTTCCTTTTTTTTAATAGTTTTAATTTCCTAAAGTCGAATGCCATTGGAGATTCTTGCTCCATTTTCCTTGCTGGAATTTGTTGGATTTGGAGAGCTAGAAATTCTATTTGTATCGCTAAGGAATCTTGTCCAATATTTAAACTTACTTTGGTTGTTCATTCTCTCAACTCTTTAATTAGATGTTGTTACCCACCTCATACTTTTCAGAGTAGGGGTGTTCATGGTTCATGAACTGCACTGAACTGAACCATATAAATGGTTTGGTTCAGTTCATAAAATTCATTTCAATAAAAACTGGTTAATTCTTAAAAACTGTTCCAATCCAGTTTAGAACCAGTTCAGAACCGGTTTATAGTTTTAAACCGGTTTACTTATTTTTAACTGGTTTTGAACCGGTTTTCGTACTGAACTGGATTATTCTTGAACTGGTTTTCAAACTGGATTTTAGTTATTGTTTTAAAAAAAAAATTATCCAAAAACAGCTTATACCTTATTGCTTTTGAACCTTTTCAATTTCAATCTGAATTCTGAAACAGCAGACCAACCATGCGTAATCAGTCCCCACATCACTCATACAACCATTTAAACTTATGACTTCATCACTTATGACAGATTTCTCCTAAATAGCTTATTTCGCAAAATCTACGTCAAAACCCGTAAACAGTTTTCAGCAGGATTTTCCAAACTTCCAACTCGTTTTCTGAGTTCGTTCCTAGTCCGAATCATATGAAACTTATATCCAAATTGAAAGGAATTAAATGTAGAATCCAGAAATCCGACAATTATGCAAGTCTGAGCTACACAGCAACAGGTACGAGCCAAACAGTGAAACCTGTCCAAACAGCTTATTCAACTTAATCACTTCTGTCAACTCCCAAAACAGCTTAACCATCCCTTTTAATTCATTAATTTCGTGTCCCATGACCCAGCAACCATAAACAGTGCTAAACTAAATTTAACTTCTCAAAACAGCTTATTTTTTGTTACCTTTTATGCTCCAAGCAAAAATCACATTCTGACAACTTCCAGCAGAATTCCACAACAATTTCACTTTCTCCTCTCTTATCTTCCTTTGGGCGTGGGATTTTCCTATCCTACCCAAAGCACCAAAATTCTTCCTTTTGTGTTTAATCAAGCTTGCATGTGTGTTTTGGAACTGCTAGTGTATTATAATGGTGATTAGAAGCAAGAGTTGGAGTTTGGTTTAAGCATGGCTTGAGTACATGAAATTGTAATCAGAAATAAGCTGTTTTAAAAAGTTAAATTTTTAGATTAATGTTGCTTATGTTGGCTGGGTGTTGGAGACACGAATTTAAGGATTCAAGAGTAGTGATAAGCTGTAAAAGTGTGGTAATAAGCTGTTTAAGCATGGAGTTGAGGCATAAGCTGAAATTTGGGACTTAAGTTGCTACAAGTATGAGTTTAGAGATGAATAAACCTGTTTGGGGTGAAAGGTACAAGGTTGGAGCTTGTTGAAGCTCTAGGTGATGCTTAAGTTGTAAATAAGCTGTTTAGACAAACGCTTAAATTGGAATTTCAGTTGTTGCAGGTATGGCTTTGTGATGATCATATTAGGAATGATATATTTAAGTTGGTATATATGAGTAATTTATGAATGATAAGCTATTTTGGCAATGACAGACGTGCTTAAACTGCGATTAAGCTGTTTTGGGAATCTACAGAAGTGCTTAAATGGCGTTCGGGCTGTTTGCAAAGGCTGCCAGAGATAATTAACTATTGTAGAAGAGATTATGGAGGGTTGTGGCAAAGGTAGAAGCAGTTAAGTTGTGGTTAAGCTGCTGTGGGGATGAAAGTTAGGAGCAGAATCAATTAATTGAAGCTTAAGCATATTTGAAAAGTGGCCAGAAGTGATTCTGGTGAGTTCCTTTAGCTTAGAACCCTCCTTGGGTAAATTGTAGTGTGTGAGAAAACTGATTATTATAGGTTCTATTTGAATTTTTATTATCAAAATAAATGTTTAGTGAAACAGTTTAAATCCGGTTATTTAATTAAGTTTGGTTAACTAAACTGTTTTATTTTTATGGTTCAGTTCATGAACCATTTAATATGGTTTGGTTTTTTTATGGTTCAGTGCAGTTCAGTTTGGTGATATGGTTCAGTTAACCATATTTTTGCACACCCCTATTTCAGAGAATGCTTAAAATGGTGATTTGGCATGATTGCATAATTGGAATCATGGAGTTGTTGGTTTGGGTGGCTTGGTGCAATTTGATAGTGATGATTGCATAATTGGATTTCATGGTCACATTGCCTACAACAATAACCTTCATGTAGAATTATGAGCCATTTTGTAAACGCTTCACATTAGTTTATTTTCTTGTTTATATTTTTAGGGTCATGATAACCGGCGGTGGTTAAGAAATTAAAAAGTAGAAACTTTTCGGTGATAACAACAATTTTTTAACTTTTAAAGAGTTGAAAAATATTTCTATATTAGTTTCCTTAACAAGTGTCACATGGACAATATTTATCATTTCTCTTATTTTTATTTAGGATGCTCATCACTATGATAAGTGAATAGTTCTCCCTTGTCATGGGATCATTGAAAGTAATCTTATGATGAACTTTTCATGATCTCTTCTATTCTTTTGTTGTGAAAACCCAAAACCCTAATCTAGCTTCGTCTTTTTAAATCAGAGGCAACATCTTGTTTAAAGACAAGAAAGTTGTTGGAATATGAAGTTAGACAAATATCTTGAAGCATGAGTATAACCTAAAGATTTTTGGGATGTGATGGGTAATAGGGTGCAATAGGTCTTACCAATACAGAAACCATGAGAATATGGAGGCACACTCTTTGTCCAGAGAACAAAGGATATTTTTAAGAGTTACCTTATCCTTAGGCAATTAGAAAATATTAGGAACTATGAACCGTTCATTATTATGATAATGATGATGAAGACAATGATTCCATGGTGTCGTGGAAAACACGATATCAACAACCCCGTTCCTGATATTTTAAAGGCCTTGGGCCAAATTTGAGAAAAAGGTCCCTTTATATAATGCATCATAATTTTTTTATAAACGATGAATGAGATATGCATTAATTATGACAGTTGACATCCCATCAATGTTGGCACCCCAAGTCACCATAATACGGTGTTTTGAAATCTCAGCTATGCCGACACCCCAAAACATCGTGTGTCAAATGCACTTCATCCTATATATTATTAATAAAAAAGAATATCAAAACAAAAAAAGTTAGGGGGTTGAACCAAACATAACAAAGCTAAGTAAAATGATAGGTAAGCATACCAAACCTATCTAAAAAACAAGACTATAAAACTAGAACATCAAGACCAACATTAAGAATCTACAAAAAAATATAAAAAAAAAACTTCTCTTTTATTTGGAAGTCATAAGAACGCGGTTTCTTCGAGCCTTTTGAGATTCAAAATCTTTTATAATCTCATCAACATCAATGTTCAGCAAGTGGCACGGGGAGTGTGAAAATTTAAGTTTTACATTTTTCCTTCTTTTACGTTTTGTATCTTCTTCATTCTGCTTCCTTTAGAGTGTGTTTGGATGATGAAATGTTTTGAGGGAATTCAAATACTTTGAGGTGGATTCCATTGTTTGGATAATAATTTAAAGAATTTTTAAAATGATGAAAATTTATGAAGTATTTTGTTCAAGTTAAATTTAGAGAATTTCAAATGACACCTAAAAGCTAAGAATTTCAAATTTCTTCATTGTTATAATTTTTCAAATTTTGCATTTTGGTCCTAAAATTTTCCAAAATTTTCAAATTGACCCCAATAAATTTCCAAAAATTGCAAATCGACCCTTCATTTTTTCAAAAATTATAATTTAACCCCTCAATTTTTTTAAATTTACAGATTGACCCCTAATTTCAATTTTCAAATTTGGCCCAAAAAAATTAAAATTTATAAAAGTTGCCCAAAAATGATGACAATGAAATTTTTTATTACTCAATCCAAACAAAAGTATTGAGAAATGAAAGTAATTTAATTGAATCATTTGAATTGCTTAGAATTCTAAATTCTTTAAAATTTTCCAATTACCTCATCCAAACACACTCTCAAGGTTTTACCTTTTGCTTCTTTTGCGTTTTGATCGTTTATGCGTTTTTCCTTTTTAAATTCACGTTTTACTGACTGGCTGGGGGTGTGAAAATAAAACACTGCAGAGGGGCCCAATTTCTAACTTTTGCCCTCTTCCTAACAGGCTGGACTATTATTTTTGATAACAGTTTGCCCTCTTTCTAATTTTTGCTATATAAACCTCCACATAATCAATAATTTATATTTACACCCCTCCTACAAAAAAAATTTGGGCCCGTACAGGCATGGGCCCTAGGCCGCCGCACCCCCTGCCTATGCCTTAGGCCGGCCCTGGATATCAATGCATCCAAGTAGAGGTTTGGTTAGTTCTAGGTTCATTTTTCAGGTTGTCATGTTCTGTCAAGATGGAGCTGTTGCGGTCTGAAGTTGGTTTGTTGTGCAGAATTTGTTGTTTTGGTGGCCTACTGCTGTGAGGTTGTTTGTTTTGTGAAGCAAGAACTGTGTTTTGTGCGATTGACTGTTGTGAGGCTGTCCAGTTTTATTGCATAAGCAATTGTGGATATCTTAACATACTTTTACACATTGAGTGGGCCAATGGAGTTTTTATCTCTATTCCCTTTGTACACCTTGTGCTTGGGATAGTCTTTTAATTCAATTTTGCTAGAAAGTAGAGTAGCCTAAAGATATTACAACAAAGTTCAAGCACTACATGTGTTTCCAAAGCCTCAAAAACAACAAAATTTCAAAGCAATACAACACCTAAAATCTACCCTGAATTATTTATAATTTGCAGGGCAAACCCTAAGATGGCCCCTGCCTATTACATCATGAAAGCCACTGGTACAACAATACTACTTCCTAGTCTGCAGTTCTTAGGATCCATTATTCACTCAACTATCCGAGGGAAGTATCACCTTTGGTCGTGTTACGCCTTGCCAAGGCGAAAATGTAGTCGCCCGCAGAATAAGATATATTATGAATGCAACATATGCAGCAGTTATTGCACACACTATAGCACCAACTATTATTCCATTCACTTCAGCTGAGAAGAATTCCAGCAACAGATAGCCGTTAATCACTGTCACAAGAGCAGCCACACTCCACGAAAAAATCTGTATCCATAACAGAAACCAATTAGCATTTTACTTAATACAAGAGTATAAATTAATTGATGATACAAACTTGATGATGAATGAGGTTAAAAGTAGAACTACATCCGCAAGATATGAGGAACAAGTACATTGTAGATATTTTATAGATAGTTGATGCAAAAGTTAAAGTTGAATCATATGCAGTTTCCAACAGCAGGATACTTAATATACTTCCTAACACAATATTGAACAGATAATAAATTAATGGTCAAAATGGAAATCGACAAAAAAGGGATACAAACATGTATTATTGTATCAAGTACTTGGAATGACCTGAAGATGGTAGAGGGTAACCTGTAATGAAACTAGTTCACTGCATACAGGACAGTATAATCGTGCCAACTGATTTGTCTTTTTAGAATCTAATTCTAAATTGCAAAAAAAGATTACGAATTCATGGGCCAATTCTAAATTTTATTCTGTGTGAACTGCCAGAAGAAAACACCTATACTAGGCCACTTCTGAATTATATCCTTCCTATGTAAGTTAAGATTTGATTTGATTGACGAAAAACACAGGCATATCAGACTGCAATTTCACACAGAAAGAACAAAATCGGCATCACCAAGTCTTTTTTCTAAAGATATAAATCGATAACGACTATCCGATAAGTAACCATAAAAAACAAACTGCAGATTGAAGGATAATATACCTTGAGGACAGGGCCAATTTTGAAAGTGCCCATTATCTGCTCCTTCGACACAAGACAAAGCAAAGGAATAAGCGCAAAGGGAATTTGAACCGATTGAAGTACATTAAGCCACTCATTCAGAACATCTAGTGAGTCCTCCGTAGCATCAAACATAAGAGCAACTATCATGGTTGGGACAATTGCAAAACTACGAGTAATCAACGCCCTCATCCATTTCTTCAACCTTAAATTTAGAAAACCTCCCATGATAAATTGTCCAGCATAAGTACCAGTTATCGTGCTACTTTGACCAGCTGCTAACAACCCAATACCCCATATATACAATATCGGAAAAACTCCACCTCCATATGTCTCTTGGAGATACTGTCCTGCATTTTCAAGGCCTATTTTATTTGCTATTTCGGAACCATAAAACCCCTTCGCAAACACAGCTGTGACGAATATGTTAATGATAAAGGAGACTATCAAGGCAATTGTTGACTCTATTGAGTAATAGTTAAGTGCTTCTTGAACTCGGCCTTTGTTGCTGTGATCAACTTGCCTTGACTGAACAAGAGCCGAATGCAAGAATACATTGTGAGGCATTATAAGACATCCCACAACTCCAACAGCTTGCTGTATAGTTCTGGAGCTGAGTTTTGGAACCAAAATGCCTACAAAGATGAAATCACACTCCAAATCATATTCAAAGCAAGAAGCAAAACCAAACCAACAGTTTACTTATAGTGGTTTTATCTAGCATTGACACAAACACCGAACACAACACTAACACGTTGACACTGATAATAATTTTAGAAAATAAAAGTAACTGAATGTAATTACATGTGCCGTTGTCTTGTCAATGTCACACACTGTCTTTAATATGAAGTGTCAGTGCTGCATATGATTTAAATTTTGCACAGGTCCTAAATCAGTGAAATAAACAAAACTCCTTACCAACTAGAAGTTCCTTGCCACTTGGCTTTGCCTCACCAAACATCCATGCAAAAGCAAGTGCCATTACACCAATGAGAACAGCAAAAAAAGCTTCCAATGTCCTCACACCATAGTTCTCAAGAAAGAGAAAAATAAAACTGTTGCAAACAAACAAGGCAACAAAGCACAAACATTTGTTAAAGCTTTATTTGTAGTTACCATAACATCCAAAATGTTGTTACAGAAAAGATTCCAGGACATTATCAATCATTTCCGTTTAGAAAATAACAAAAGGAAAAAGGGGGTTCCCACTCATGCTACAAGACAACCTATGAAAATATTAAAGAGCTTAGTGTGTGTTTGGTTCTACGGTAATACAATTTAATTTTGAATGAACCAATCTTAGTTAAAATTGAGTTGAATATAAAGTGGTTTATGTTTAGAGACATTCATGTAAATATGAGTTGAACAATAAATTTAAGTGTAAAAATCATGTTTAGAGTCAAAACTACAAACCCTAACTCCAAGTTATAATCAATTCTAAATGCAAATTCAATTCTAATTGACACAAACCAAATTTGTCAAAATCAATTTTACCTATCTAGATCACTTCATCTCTTCCTACCATGAAACCAAACACAAACTCTGAATTGATTAAGCAAAACCTTGCAATTACCTAAGCATAAAAATCATAAACTTTGGGAACTACAGCAATCGCAAAAAATCCAACAGAATCAAGTAAACTAAAAAGAAGCAAAATGGATAATTAGTAAATTAGACTTACCAATCAAGAGCAGTAATGACCACACCAGCCCAAAGAGGAATAACTCCATTACTAAGAATCCTAATAGCAATAGCACTCCCAATAACCTCTTGTATATCAGAACCAATAAGAGCAAACTCAGCCATAACCCAAAGCACATACCTAGCCCACCTAGGATACTCTTCCCTACAAAGCTCAGCCAAATGCTTCCCAGTAGCAACCCCAAGCCTAGCTGACAAAAGCTGAATCAAAAGTCCCATAGCTGTGGCCCACATAAGAAGCCATAACAAAGAATACCCTGCAATGGCACCAGCTTGTAGGTCTCCTTCTAAGTTCCCTGGATCCAAAAACGCTATGCTCATTAGAAAACCAGGTCCTGTGAATAGCCATAGCTTCTTCCATGAAAATGGTGGCACCGAGGTACCCCAGTTTGTGGATTCGTCTATTCCAACGACTACTATCTTTTCTGATGAATCATACGCTGTTTCTTGTGGTTTTTCTTCTTCTTGTTCTTCCACTATAAGTGGTTGTGATTGTTCTTGTGAATTTGGATACATAATTTGATGATATTTGAATTTGATTCAATTCAAGCGTTGATCATTTGTATAAAAAAAGTAGACAAATGAAAATAAAAAATTCGCAAAGATTTTTGGTGTGGCGAAAGTGTTGAGAATATTTTCTGAGATATAAAATGGTGTGACATGTGTTAAACTGTGACATGCCACGTGCATGTCTCGTTCCACAATTTAACATGTTGTGTTTTTTTAACCTGTTATGTTTGTGTTTTACAAGGAGAATTTTGTTTGTTTCCTTATGGAGGGAGACTGTTCGTGGGGTGAGATTGTGAAGTGTGCGGAGCCTTAACTGTGCGTGTGCACGTCAGTCCATCTTTGCGTGCAGTTGCATGCCATTTGTGACACGTCAGCTTCTTGAAATAATTACGGTTGTGATGTTTCTAAAGGATTTGTTTACTTTCATGTGTCGATTAGTTTTGTGATGTATGTTGATGATTATGATAAGTGATTTAACATTATTCTTTTTAATGCTAATCACTTGCACCTTTCGGTCACTATTCTAAGAAAAAATCTAGGTTAAATTGTATATTTGATCCCCTAAATAATTTTCGAGTTTTATTTTGGTCTCCTAAATAATAAAAGTTCAATTTTGATCCCTTAACTTTATTTTTGTTAGCCAAGTTAATCGCGTCCGCTAGTTTTTTAATGTCTAACTTTTTTTGATATGATTTTAATCATTAGATTGTTTGTCCATATTATTTAATTGTGAATCATCAACACCTGATTTTTTTCTTTTCATTTTCTTCATCTTCCCTCTTCTTCTACTTCTTTATTTTTTTGAAGGATTCTACTTCTTTATTATTATTCTTCTTCTTATCTTAATCATCTTCAAGTATCTTCATCATATTATTCAGAACTAAAAAAAAATCAAATCATAAAACAAAAAAATCAAGAAACCTAAGCTCCAAAAAAAATCAAATTTCAGAAACCTCAAATCATAAATCATAAAAACTTCAAATCTAAAAACCATCCCAGAAACTTCCACCTCAGTCACCACAATCCCCTTTGAATTCTTCTCATTCTTCCGCACCATGTTCCTAATGCATTGAATAGAAATCGCCGCCGAAACCAACACATGGTCGTCGCTTCAAATCTGGGTTCGAAGTTTCATCAGCATCACCAAAGCCAGACCCACACGTCATCAAAACAAAGACTTACCTTAAAGCTTCAACCTGTAAACAACTCAATAGTTTTAATTTCCTTCAACCTGTAAACAAAGATCCACTTGATCCAACGGTCCTCTTTTTGTCAAAAAGATCTAATGGTTCAAATATAAAATATATATAAGGTCTATGGTGGATCATCTATGATGTTGGTCCACTAGAGACTTTTAGGGTTAAAAACTGACGGAAATGACTACTTTGATAGACAAAGATAGAGTTAAGGGACCAAAATGAAACTTTTATTATTTAATGGACCAAAATGAAACTCACAAATTATTTAGGGGACCAAATATATAATTTAGCTAAAAATCTACATTTTAGATTCATTCAATTAATGATGTATAAAATATTTATTATAGACCACATACATCATTTAATGAATGAATATAAGCGTGTGTTTGGTTGTGCGGTGGAAAGAATTGATTTATATAGAATTGATTTTGGTTAAAAGTGAGTTGAACGTAAAATGATTTATGTTTGGTTACCTTCAAACCATAAGTGATTTGTATGAAAAATGTTGTTTGGATGTTTTGTGTCACAATTGCTTTTAGATGTGTAAAAGACCACAATGGGCTTTAACATGTGTTTGTGTATATAGTTATCAAATTTTACATTTATTTAGATTTTTCCTCCATTTTTTTTATTAATTGACAATAAAATTATTAGATTAACATAACTTGTTAATCACACAATATCCAAATAAAAATACATGTAGGGAATATATGTTAAACATGAAGTACTCAATTAAAATTACAAATAGAGAATATAATATAAAGTGCAATACAAATTTGAAACATTAATACCATACTAATTATTTTTCTTGAACTCTATAATTTGATCTCGAACTGAGTCTCGAACATGATTCATCTCAGATGAAGAAGCTATATTTAAATTTTGAGATAAATCCAAATTAACTGGTCTACGATAATCATCTTGATCAAGGGTTATGTCTTCATCCTCATACCGATTGAAATCAACATTCATATCAGCATTCCTTCTAATAAAGTTGTGTATAGCCATTGTTGCTACAACCACTTGAACTTGTGTCTTAATTGTGAATTTAGGCATGCGTCGTAGAATTGCAAATCTATTCTTTCATACACCAAAAGTTCTTTCTATTGTGCACCTTAAACTTGAGTGATAATAATTGAATACCTCATTATTATTTTCAAACCCATGAGAACGCCCAAAATCAGGGAGGTGATAACGTTCACATCTGTATGGACCAAGATACCCCATCAGTGTTGGATAACCAGCATCCACCAAATAATACATATCTAAAAATAAATAAAATTATTAATTGTAAAGAATAATACTAACAAATAAGTTGTGAAAAATAATATTAATACCTGGAGGAGGATGTGGAAAATTTAAATTTGTATTTGTGAGAGCATGGTAAAAAACACGAGCATCATGGGCAATACCTTCCCATCCAGCTAAAACAAAAGTAAAACACATGTTTTGATCACATGCAACCATTACATTTTGTGTTGGATATCCCTTTCGTCCAATAAATCTAGTTTGGTCGCCGACACTAACCACACAGGGAATATGTGTACCATCGATTGCTCCTACGACATTCTTAAAAAATGGCCAATATCGTGGATCACTTTGAATTTTTGCATGACTATCTTGGAACAAAGGATCTTGAGGCTTTATATATTCGATGGACAAACTCAAGCAAGCAATTAACACATCATGAAAACGTCTACTTACGGTTTCTTCTGAGTGTTGAAACCTTTCTTGAATCATTCTATTACCTACTCCATGTCCAACAACAAGTAAAAACATTGCAACCATCTCTTCTACCCCTATGTGATTAGTGGGCTTTAAACCATGATCAACTAATTTAGTGCAAAGTATATGAAAATTATGTTTTTCCATTCGAAACATCTCATAACAACGAGTGGGATTCCCTTGCAATACTTCTTTCACCCATGCATGCCATGTTAGCTCACTAGTTCTACATGGCTCTTTACATACATGGTTTATCACAATATAAGTTGTAACATTCACTATTGACTAATTTTTATCACAAATTGTTATGCAAAGACAATAAAAGACAAGATTTTTAAGCAAGTAATCGCCTTAATGGCAGCAAAAAGGAAGAACAAATATTCATCACAGAAGCTATATCCAAACATAACAAGATCATTAAAAGCAGTAGCATAAAACCAGTAGCAAAACTGGTATAAAAGTAGTAGCAAAGTCAGAACATAAAGTGAATAAGCTAGGAAAACAGAATAATTAACATACAACATAAGCTTTCATTAAAAGTCAGAACAGTACATAAGTTCTTAAACGCATAAGCTTTTCTTTATGCACTAAGTGCCTAAGCTAGAACAGAACATTAAAGACGACGTACAATTAAAGACAACATGACATTACAACATAAAAGACAACATGACATTACATTTAACACAACAAAACACAACCTTACTTCTTAGTACTCCCTAGTTTAACTCGTAGTACTCCCTAGTTTGATTCCTAGTACTTCCTGGTTTGCAATAGTACCAAATTACAGATTCATGAAAGACAGAGGGTTATTAGCAGCATGCCTAAGCCAATTCATCCTTTTCTCCTCTGAACCTCATAGGGAAATGAAAATCTCTCTAGTTGGCTTAAACATCATCAATTGGCAACACTGAGCATGCCATTCAAGATCATTTGAAACTTCATCCATGGTCTGAAGCTCAGCCATCACTTCACCAATAGATGCATTGCCCGTGACATCATTACGAGAACGACATGTCTCTGCAATTAGACTAACAACTTCAGCTATCTTTGATGTGGCAGTTGCTTTTTTCTTACTTGGCTTACTTGCTCCAACAACTCTTTTTCTCTTCTCACCACTCTTTTGACCATCAGTTTTTTGTGAAGAATTCAGAGCAATATTTGCAAATTCAGTTGTTGCTCCAATACTTGCATCTTCACTATCCATAGATCCTTCTTCTATAGCCACCACACCATTCTCATCATTATCATCATTATCAAGCTGACATGGCAAGACCCCGCATGATGGTGCCCATGTGTACTCTCCATTAGCAACTACTTCCTTGAAAAGTGTGGTTAACTCATGGGCGAATGGAAGACCCTTGTACCTAAATTTTGCATAAAGAAGGTTTTCCTGCATGTTCATAACTCGCATCATATAACAAACACTTATATACATATCTAAGACTTATAAAACAACAATTTTTTCTATCACATACCAGCTGTTTGCTCTCCCACCACTCATCGGGTGCTACAACAGTGTTGTTCACAAGATCCCACCCTAATCCAGTTTCTCTCCCGAATAAGTTATACCATGCTCGCCAATCCTTTCTCGAACCGTCGTACCTATTCTTCAACTGAGCTTTCTCATACTTCCTTCCGGTTAACTCATGAAATCGGGTGATAATACCTTTCCACCCTTTTTTCGTAAAGCTAGTACCAACACGTTCTCCCTTAGAAACTTGACCCAAACATGCTTTCACGAAATTTTCAGTTGACTTATGATCCCAAAAAGCTTTTGTTTTCTGCACCCCATCATTAGTTGAGGGGGAATCCTTACTAGGTTTTTTGGTATTCATCATTCTATATAAACAAAGTTACATATAAATCTATTTAAGTCAAACCTATATTCAAATAACTACTAATCTAATGAGGTGAAAATAGTAAGTAAAGTCTGCACCAATCAATAGCAGCAAAACACTACTAAAAATTGAACCAAAATATTGGAGAATAAAGTCAAATAACCAAGCATTAATATCATGATAGATGGGAACTCGCAATGTATGAGTCTAAAATTGCATTGGACCAAAAGACCTATTGTCCATTGAAGAATTGTTCTATTTTGTTGGTGAATGATAATGACATGGGAGTGATTTTGACTAGTTGTGAGTGTCCTTCTTGTCACCGACTATTTTGTGCACAATGTAAGGTTCCATGGCATGCAGAGATGAATTGTCAAGAATTTCAAAATTCGAAACGCGGTAAAAATGAACAAGATTTGGATGATAAATTTTTGGAGTTGGCTAAAAGAAAGAAGTGGCAGAGATGTCCAAATTGCTCTATCTATGTCAAGAGAAGTAGTGGATGTGAACACATGAAATGCAGGTTTATTTTGTATTCTATATTCTCCTAGCTAATCTTTATCATTTTCACATGTAATTCATTATTGCATCATATCATACGATAAAAAACAAAACACTACACCAGCTCCATTTTTTTCAGGTGTAAATGTAACTTCTACTACCATTGTGGGAAGAACTGGAAGCATGGGCATTTATGCAAAAAGAGAAAATATTGATGATTCCCCTATTTTAGAGGTAACTCTTCACACGTTGAATTAGTTTTTACTCCCTTTGTTTCAACTCTTTCAATTCCCTCTGTCAAAAAATAATCGTTTCAACTCCTAAATTAATAAATTGTTTTGAGTCTTGAGATATATAGTATTTTCAAAGTGGTTTTCTAAATTATTTGGACATATCATATAATAAATACTTTCAGATCCTTTTCACCTAGTGGGATGACCGTGATCAGAATGCTACTCAACAGGCCATTCCAAAACACTTTCACCAGTTCTCAAAACTGATTCCATTATACTTGGCCATTTTGTGGTTCCTAGCCATGAGCATGTCCTTATTAGGTTCCAAGCTTTTGCAATTTTCTTCCACAAATTAGATAGCTCTTCTATGTATGAGAGGGAAATTAAATGTTTTCTCCATAAATAATTTTGAAGACCTTGTTCAGTTTTTTCACATATTTACTAATTTTATTAGATGCTTGAGACTTTATTCAATATTTAACTTGTTCATGAATTAAATTTGAGATAAAAAGATTGAACTTCTTGTACACATGCTTGAAAGTGCTTATTACTTTTATCAAAACAGAAACATCATAACATCAAATCTGTACCAAAAACTAAACCATAATAGTAGCAAAACTGAAGAAAAACTTAAAACTAATTTTCAAACTCCATCAATATCATTATCATTTCAAAAGCAAAACAAAGAAAAAACAAAGAAGCAATCATAATTAAGTTTAAAGAAAACAAAGAAAACAATATTTCTTCATTCATTCATTCATTTTATCAAACACATCAAATGCATTGTTATCATAACTGAATTAATGGACAAAAGAGGAGAATTTGAGCTTACCTTGAGCTATCCAACACTGCTGCTATTTGGAACTTTGCTTATTTTCCTTTTCTTGCGTGCTTGAGAGAATGAAAAGGGTGAGAGATGATCAGGCAACATATATAAAGAAGTTTTGAGGTAGGTGAACCGATTGGTTTTGATCTGTCAAATTAAATATGATGAAAGGAATTAGAGTTTAATTAAGTTATGATGTAGGTGAAAAAACCGCTTTGTCTTCAATGTTTGACAAGAGATTAGAAGATTCAGACATGGATTTATTATATAGGTGAAGAAGCAGCTTTGTAAAATTCAGATAAACAGCTTTGTAAAATTGAGATAAACATGGAGTTATGATGTAAGGTGAAGGTAGTTGAGAATCAAGGGTAAAAATGAGATATTGGGGGAAAACAAACCTAAAACCAAGAAACGTGAAAATTGATTTGTAGAAAAGAATCACCGCAAAGAAGAACCTCAAACCAAGGAACCTCAAATTCAGATAAATCCAAACCTTTTTCACTGGTATGTACAAGGGCAAAAGGGGAAATTGATTGACTCCATATGTGCGGTTGAGAGAATCGATTTCAAGAAGCTAGGAATTTGAGCTTCACCTAAACTCGAATCTGAAAAGCAAAACGTGCGATGACGGTAGAGAGGTGGAGGAGAACCAAACACATGAAAATCACGTTTGAAGGGATGAACGCGCGTTGAAGGCTTCTCACCGGGTTACCAAACATGTACTAAAATGTTGATTTTTGCTTATAATAGTGATCGGAAGGTGTATATTTTATAGGCTAATCAAATAAGTTTGTGAGAAATTGAGAAAATTCAAAGTTGTGTATAATAATAATAAGGGTCTTGTTAACGAGTGCCCCGGGGCACTCTTGCATTCTAAATTAGGAAATTATTCTTTAAAAAATTCAAATAGTTCAATTTCCAATACATTAAATACACAACTTTTCATTAAAAGTTACCATTTAAGACCCTTAAAGAGTGCCGGTGGCACTCGTTAACATTTCCCTAATAATAATGTATCTTAAAATTAGTGTTTTTTCAACCACTTGCAGTGATGATTTGGATTATGGTAATAAGGATGGAAATGTTGATTTCATTCAGGTACTTAAAAATGAGTTCTTGTGTCATTCTTACATGTGTGATTCGAATTACTCATGACCATGATTCGAGTCATGTTAGTTATTCGGTCTCATTGTTGCTTCTTTATGTAACTCGAATCATACACTTCTTTTTATAAAAACAAAATTGTTGAAACACGTTTTAATATAGCCAAAAACGAAGAAACTGGAAAGTGAATTAGAGCTTTCGTGTGGAGAGCATCTTGGTGATGTTTTAGGGTTGAGAAACAAATTATAAACACCTTAGATAATTATGAATAAATGCCTAAGTTGGGACATCACTAAGGGGTTAGGAAAGGATTCAAGTTTTTTTTTTCTTCTAGTGAGTCCTCTAGTGAAAATCATTTAGTGGTTGGGAAAGAAAATGAGAAAAAATAAGGATTGCTCTTAGTGAGTAATGGAGGATAATTTTTTGATCAGTTTTGTAACTCTATTGAGATAAAGGTAATGACTTTAAGATTCGTTTCCTTAAATGGATCATGCAATATTTTATTAATTCCTTTTTTTTTAAAAAACATGGTATTCAATTAGTTTAATGATGTTATGTAGATGATTGTTGATTATGATAAGTAGATAATATAGGTTAATCGATTAGGTTTTTAAGGAATTAATTAAAACTAGAGATTAATATAGTTAATTGATTTGGTGAAAAATTATAAATTTCAATGATTAGACAAGATAGCCAATCGATTAGGTTGCCTCAAAATTCAAAATTTAGTCTAAGTGTTGGTTTATGATGATTAATAGAGAATAATTGATTATATCTGGTAAATGCTAACGAGTGTCTTTAGAGTACTTGAAAAGATGTTTAACATAGAAATTTGATCTTGGGATTTGTGTATTCAACACATTGAAACATCAAAAAATAATTTTTTCTACATAAAAATTATCAATTGTTTCCATTTTTGAATCCATAAGAAGCGCCCTTAGAACATTTGTTAGCGAGACTCATTATATTAAACAAATAATCCCTCATAATGGATAGATAATAGATTAGGTGATGACTAGAATATAGAGAAAAAGATTATGTTAAAGATTAATCGATTGAGAATGATAGAAAATTAATTAGGTGATGAACAAAATTAAGAAAAATGATAAAGTTAAAGATTAGACGATTAGGAATGTCCCATAAATCCTAGCTCAACTAAAAAAAATGTAAAAATTGTTAGGTTGGATGTCATGACCGGTACCTTCACTTTGTGTGTGTGAGTTTATGATGGCTTTGACATCTCGTCTATCTACAAAAAAAAAGAATTAAAACTGGGAAAAAATAATTAAGTTAAAGATTAATCGATTCAAATGATATGTTAATCAATAAGATAATTGATTAGCGACATAGAAAACTCCCATTGCAACATGGACCACTAAAACATCTTGGATTCGGTTTCTTTGATGGAAGCTTCCTTCAGGTGGCAACACGGCATCTTAAGTGAGTGTATTTGGGAATTGGGATGACTGACTAGCTTCCTCTTCCAATTTGCTCTATTTGTCTTTTTGATTTCTTGGTCAAAGAGAAGCTCCTTACTTTTTTCCTTGCTGCTCATAAACAAAAATATCCCTTAAATAGAGCTGCACAAAATCAAGAAACAATAAAAATTGGTTTATCCCTCTCTATTTCTTTTTTTTTTCTTTCCAAAATTTATAAATAAAATAAAAATGAATTAAAATACAATAAAAGAAAATATAGACATGAAATTAAAATCACAAAGATGCTAATCAAGATTGTAGTTGTCTTGTTGTAATTAATCAACAATCTTTGACAACGGTGTCAAAAATTTGATAGTCGATTTAGCAAGTGCACTAAATTATCGTAGCGTAATTAAATTTATAAGTTTGTCTCCATAAAGATTGTAAAATTTCTACTTAACAACGATTTAAAGCAGGATGTGTAAATTGGGGGGTTGCACTTGACAATAGTTGATTCACAATTAAAAAAGTGAAAACTGATAAAAGAGCTTTTAGGTCGTGTCCGATTCCTTTCTCTTTGGCTACTTGGTATCCGTGTCCAGAGCCTACAATTGTTTACTTAGTTTCACGACGTTTTAACAAAATAGCTAAGCCCAATGTCTTAGCACTTAACCAACTTTGCTGATCTCAATCTCCTTATTGTCACAAAGGCGGTAATATAATATGTCTAAAGTTGTAACAGATTAAACAATTACTAATATTAGTTCAAGTCTCAAAAGCTAGGGTTAAAAGTCATTCAAGACCTAGATCGATTAATTAATATTGACATTCATAAACGCATAAAAAACATTAGACACAAGTATTAACCGAATAAAACTAAGCATTTCAATTGTATTCAAACTATTATAGATTGAACAATTAATATTAGGTCAAGTCTCAAAAGCTAGGATTAATAGTCATTCAAGACATATATCGATTTACGGGCATTCGTAAACGCATAAAAAGCATTACGAACAAATATTAACTATATAAAACTAAGCATCTCAATTATATTCAAAGGTACTCAATGAAATACTTGGTTCAAGTAACTACAAAGAAGGTCCTCTACATGACCTAACCTAGAAAATTAGTTACTCGTGATAACTAAACATAAAAAAAATATATATGAAAAGTAATACGTGAATATAGGATAACTTTATGATGATTCCACGTACCGTATGTTTCCGACCGCTCCAAGCCTTTCGAAACTGTATTTCTCAGCTTCCTTATCGTTCAAAGGTGTTTTTCCAATGAAAAATGTTGCATCTATTTACAGGCATGCGTTTCCCTAATTTTCTGGAAACGTCCATCATGCATGATCCAATGGCTGAACACTCAATTTTCCTCCCAAGTTGCGCGACGCGCGGCTTCCAGTGTGCATTTCGCTTGATCCAGTAGCTGATTCCTTTGCTTTTCTTCGTTCCTTGTCTCACTTCTCCTCATTGAAACATCCATAATGACTATACCCCAAGAGAATACTTGACACATCCTCTAAAATGTATAGCACGACCACAAAGTTGTCTGATTTTGGTGAATTGTCATGGTTCCAAGGTCTTGTATGCTTAATTACTACTTCCATGATCTTTCTTTCAATTTATTTCAAAGCTCAACTAAAATATATTGAAACTTGCTAAAATGAATATAAAATGACTCTTAATAGATGCTAAAAACATGATATGACAGTCTGTCATCAGACATCGCTCAAAAGGTGTTTTCGATGATTACAAACTCACCTAACCTAAGACATTACGGAGTTTTAATCAAAGAAGAGGGTTTTGAGTCAATACATTTTTTTAACAAGGAGTCAAGACATCTCTAATCATCAAAGTTTTATGAACGTTAATTTCTAAAATCACAATCAAATAATACAATATGTCTAAAATTATTGTAAATTGAAAAGTTACATTAGATCAAGTTCAAAAATTATAGTTACTAATCATTCAATACATGTGATCAATTCATATACTCGTCAACATATAATGTTTTTTTTTTTGAAGAATATATAAAAAATATTAAACACAAATATTCGACAACATATTATTATTAAAATAAACTAACAAAGTCATTATGCATACAACCAACCCATTCCTCTAAACAAAAAAAAAAAAAAAATACAACCAACCTATTATTGAAAGGTTGCGATCCTCTTCATTTCTCAAAAGAATTGGAGATATCCAATACTCCAATTTTAAAGTATTCAATGATATAAAAGCATGCTCTTTTAGAATTGATGATATTGATTCGACATTCTCACACAAAATTTATATAATAACTAATGTCCATGTATTTTAATAAATAAAGAGGATCTCTACTCTTGAAAGAAAAAAGAGGATCTCTATTCACTTTGGTTTATGAGCAATATATATTCAAGTATTTAGTAAAATATTGCAGTTGTGAACTCTACCATGTGCTCGCATATGCAATCTTGCAACTTTCATATATACCAGAAATAAAAAAAATTAGGGGTGATAATTTGATCCATAAATCCATCATCCACTATAAAATCCCATCTAATTCATCCAACAAAAAAACTATATTAATGGATTGAATTCAATCCATCCATTTAAACACTTGGATTGGCTAGCCTGATGGTGTTGGCTTGTGACCTTCGAGTGTGCTCCTCTCAACTAGGCATGGCAGCGAAACCCGTACATGTAGGCACCTGACCCGAACCCACTCTGATTTGATGGCCCCCTCTTTGACTGGGTTTGGGGTATGGATTTGGGTTTTCTACGATTTCAAAACATGGGTACGGGACGGGTAACAGGGATATAGGTTCCCACCCTGAAACCATTCCCAAACTCGTTCCCAAATATAGAATATACTTTATACTTTATTACCCCTTTATTATACTCCATTTATTTAAATAGAAACTCAAACTCTAAACCATTTCACATGTAAAATATTGACTAATGATGTTACTTTTCACTTTGAAGACTGAAGTTGAAGACATCAATAGCATTTAGAGAAAGAAAGAAGACAACGTTTATGTGGCTACTTGTTTTAACAATTTTAAAATATCAATGAACAAAGATGTGGTTTGTACTTGGTTATATTGTTTTGATAATTTGGAATATCAATTGATTTAGAACATTGATATTTTGGCTATATGTTGATATGCTATGTTATTTGGTCTAATAATTACCTTGTTATAAAATTTGTCTTTGATATTTAAAAGAGCTACCAAATCATTCGGTGAAAGAAATGTTAAAGTGAACGTATAGTTGGATAATGCATTACAACATTGCTCTCATGGCTGGAAAAACTTTTTTTTTTATTTAAAAAATGATTCACTGCGGATACGGGGATAACCAAAATAGTCGGGGACGAGGATGTGATTCAATTTCTCATCCCCGTTGGGTATGTGTAGGGTAAAACTTGTCCTCACCCCACCCCATTGTCATGCTTACTCTCAAGGTCTCATGTTTGATTCTCCATGTGCTAATTTTGATGGGTTAATTTGACTTCTTAAAAAAAAAATCACCCATTTAAAAATATGGATAGATCAAATCCATCCAACCTATATTAAAGATCCAATGGATCGACTCAAATGTTCATATAAATTCAATGGATAAATTATAAAAAAATTATTCCTAATAAATAAAACCCTTTAGAAAAAAAATTAAATATTAAATTAATTTAAAAATAATAATTGGAAAAATCTAAAAATAAATAACATAAAATATCGATATTTAATATAATAAATAGTTTTTGCTAGAATAATATAATTTATAATTTAATATTTTAGTAAACATTTTTAAAAAATTAATAAAAATAAAAGGCAGCCACCATAGGACCGTTAGAGGACCACCGCCCGCCACCGATCACCGACGCTCTGTCATGGTCAACACCAGCGGTAGGCCATTGACTGTCACAACCACATTTACAATTATTTAATTATTAAATTTATTGGGCTAGGAACATAAAATCTCAATTAGGCCCAATAAAATAAAATCTATTTAGACTGAATCCACTAAAAGAAAAAAAAGTATTGAGCCCATTAAATATAATTTATTTGGGTTTTATTTATTAAAGAAAAAACTTTTATAAACAAATTTTTTTCAAAAAAACAAAAAATATAATGTAATTGATAAATTGGATGGATATTCATCCATTGAAAATATAGTGCTCGACGGATTGGATAGTTTTTATGTTTAATTGATGAATTAGATTGAATTTTTTACTAGATTTTTTAGTGAATTGTTAATAGATTAATGGATTGTTTTAATCCATCCGATACAATTCATATCCATATTCATCTATTTTTCTTTATTTATTAAAGAAAAAACTTTTATAAACAATTTTTTTTCAAAAAAACAAAAAATATACTGTAATAAATGATTTGGATGGATATCCATCCATTGAAAATATAGTACTTGACGGATTGGATAGTTTTTATGTTTAATTGATGAATTAGATTGGATTTTTTACGAGATTTTTTAGTGGATTGTTAATGAATTAATGAATTGTTTTAATCCATCATATCCACCATACTTTGAATATTGAAACCATACTTTGAATTTTGAGGTTATTTTCTTGTGGGTTTATCAGCAATAGCAATATACAAGGAATTTTAATCGGAGTCATCCATATATATTTAAAATGGAAAAGGATGTGTGTGTCTATATATATATATATATATATAGCATAGGCATCATAATTGCGTAGATAAGAACGTGACAATATATTGAAGGTAATTAGCATTGATACTTGCTCCACGCATGTTTTATGGTCAGGAAATTTTATGATTGGTTGCTTTGAAATGAAAGGGAGGTAGCATAACCAACGAGTTTTAATGCAAAAAACTTGTAATGCATATTGAAATAGCAGGTTCGTATAACAAAGAAAACAATTGATACAATACAACTACACTGCTGTCTTTGGATTCTTATTAGAAGTAGAACAAGTAACCAACATGAAGACCGGATTAGACCGTGACAGTACTGTTATTGAAACCGTGATTTTGATGTATCTGCAACCACAACATGTTTGTGATTGAGATAGCATCAACTACATTTAACTGAAGTTCTCTACAATATTTTAGGGATTGCAATGTAACCACACCATGATTTTGAATTGCGATGAGGAGTTGCAGTTACAATTACGTTGCAAACTTTATACTGTAGCAAAATGTGAAAATAATCTAGCCAATGTGACGCCATTGCGAAGACTTCAAAAGTCTATATTGCATATATATGCAATTGCAGTTGTGGCGGCAAATTAAAAACGATTATTACCACACTCCATTAAAACAATAATTTGCAAGCAACATTTATTTATCATAAGAAAATTGAAAACAAAGCGTAAATGAGGACTCTGAAATAGGACCAAATGCATCAAAATCAAAGCCGAAGATCTAAGTCAAGCTTATGTTTATCTGATTCTTGCATTCGAAAGCTTCCATGCCATATAAAATCCCCAGCATGTTCAAGAACAAGGGGTGTCAATCTCATTCCAATAAAAGAATTGGCATCATTATTTAGTCGAGCTTCCACCATAGTAGCAGTTCTTTCTCTGTTAGGCTTGTGCACAAGAGAATGAGGCTGGATTCCTAGTGACCAAGATGCCAAAAAATTTTGAGATAATTGGTAACTTCTAGCTGCTTCTCTTTCCCTTTTGTGTGCATTTTGGTGACCCCCTAAGGCTTGTGAATTGTAAAACTTTCTCATGCAGAAGTTGCATGAGTATGTCTTTTTCTTGTGAAGAGGTTTTGATGATTGAGAATCTTGGTTTAGAGGCATGTTTCCTTTGGATCCTAAACTCAACCATTCTCCTATATTATGTGATTCATCATCAAGATTTTGTTTATTGACTGAGGCTTTCTCATTGTCATTGCTCTCCTTAAAGAATGTCATAGTGACGATTCTTTAAGATTGGAATGGTTTTGTGAGACTTGTTTTGTGGTATATGAGAATAGAAACGCAAGTTCTTAAATAAGCATTTGATTAAGAAAAAAAAGGGAGTACGGGACTATTGAGTGTGGGGGCTGAATAATATTATTTGGGGAGTTTATGATGTCACCCCACTGCGACATGTTATGTGTTTCCACTGAGTCTTGCATATACTTTTGAGGGAGAATTGGGATTTGGGACGATGCTATTGTCCTCATATGCAAACAAAATAGCGGCAATCTTGGTTTTTAATGTTTGCTTTATATAGTCTTTAAATGCATCAAAATTATATAAATATTTTAAGTGTCTCTTTTGTTAGTATTTTGTTTTACTTAATCACTAATTTGATTATCTAAAAATTGATTCAATGACTAAAATAACTAATAAAAAAACATTTGTAAATATGTTTGAACACTACTAGAAAAATCAGTTTTAGTGAGGGTATAAATCCCTCACTAAACTGTTATAATTCCCTCACTAACAAATTTAGTGACGGATTTTGTGACGGCCAGTAATCCGTTCCGAATTTTGGCCTTGCTAAATATTAGTGAGGGATTTTGGATTCCGTCACTAATTGATACGGATAAAATCCGTCGCTAATCATGTGAATCCGTCACTAAATATGAGGCAAAAATGTCCTAAAAATGGGACAATTCCCTCACTAATTAGTGAGGGATTTGTGTTCCCTCTCTAACAGCGAGGGACCATTTCTTCCTTGTCCACCAATATTTCCGTCACTAATTAGTGAGGGATATGTGTTCCCTCTCTAATAGCGAGGGACAATTTCTTTCTTAATCACCAATATTTCCGTCACTAATTAGTGAGGGATTTGCGTTCCCTCTCTAATAGCGAGGGACAATTTCTTTCTTAATCACCAATATTTCCGTCACTAATTAGTGAGGGATTTCTGTTCCCTCTCTAATAGCGAGGGACCATTTCTTCCTTATTCACCAATATTTCCGTCACTAATTAGTGAGGGATTGGTTTTCCCTTTCAAATTGTGAGGGTATATTTCTTTTTTATTAGTGACGAAACTGGAATTCCCTCATAAACTAGTGAGTAAATTCAAACCATTATTGATTTAATGTTCAATTTCCTGCCGGATTTCATTAATTATATTAATATGGCAACTACATTTATTATATTAAACCATATGAAACTTGTTGGAAATTATAAATACACAATAAAAAATTCATATCCATCACATACATTCATCATCATAAAACATAAAATTCATAAGGAAACTTATAAGTTTACAACCATAGTTCAACACTCTCAAAATACATAAGAGTACTCATAAGAAAACTCTCAAAATAAGTTTCATAAGAAATATGTCAACATTTTTAATGGTACTAGATGTAGCACATTGTTCTTGAAACTAAGTTTGCAACCAAGCTATCAAAATAACCATATACTATACATATTATATATCTATATATCAAGTAGATGGAGGTGGAGGTGGATGTAGATGACCTTGAGAAAACCAAGAATATAAATGCTTGGTCTTATACCTTGAGTGTGCCCTTGCAATGGTGGCATCTGAAGCAGGACTTGTGGTACACTTTGTTATCAGCAGTTAGCTGTTCCACCCAGTAGACTTTCTTTTCACATATATTACACTTCTGTGTAGTGCCTGCAAATGATGCCATCTCAAATTCTCACTTGGAGGTTTGAATAAACCAATGAGTCTCTTGCTTGCTTCTTGTCTTTTTTCTTTTCTTTCAAATTCTGTGTAGGGGAACCTCACAGCTCAAGTATATCACAAATTATTGTTATTATTAGTAGTAATCATGTTGGCCTACATTAATTTCAGACTGAAATAATAATGGCAATAACAATTATCAATACATGCACATTTTGAGTCAAAAGAAATATATGCAAATACTATATCTTTCAATAATACATTGTTTTTTGGTCAAAAATAATAACAAACCCTTGTTTTTTTAACTTGTTTCTCTAGAAAGCTCTTAAAAAAATCCAATATTACTATAATCATAATGACTTTATCAAATGCATTGAACTTTTAGATTACTGACAACTCTTAAAGCTACAATTGTTAACAGAGTTTATGAATCTTGAAACAGAAAAGTCCATTGCAGTCCGAAATTACAGATCTTATATAAATCTCATAGTATGATAGATAAAATCCCAGAAGAATTACTGGTTCCTATATAACAATTTAACAAGTGATAAATACAAATGAAAGAATTTTTACTGGTTTGCAGGTCACACATCTCTCTTTTTTATCGTAAGTGTTATGTATTTTTACCTATGATTTTGAAACATCATTACACCAATTGGACGCAGTCCTTCAGGTCATTTGGTGAATACTAGCTGGATTTGTCCATTTGGAGAGTACAACAACAAAATAGCTTCTCAAGGGGAGTGAAACTGAAACTACTCTTAAAGGTCTGTCAGAATTTCTTACAAAGAAGAGAGTAAGTCAGGAACTTGAGGCTAAAAAGAGAGACCAAAAGGAGCAGCATAGGGATCAGCTGGTAGATGACGGTGATTTTGAAGGAGAGAATGTTCGGCATTTCAGTCCTCAGAATTGTAATCGTGGAGCAATTTAGTTTCTCAAATTTACAAAATAGTAAATTAGTCCGTTAAACTAAAAAACGTCCATCAATTAGTCACTCTATCAAAATATTTTTATGGTGAACATGCATCAAAACTAATATAAGACTTACATATCGACTTGAATAGTCTTTTGCTGCTTCGTGACAAACAACACTAGATTGATTGATGTTGTTCAATCTAAAGGACTAAATTGCTATTTTGATAAATTTAAGAAAAGTGTACTAACTCAAAGTGATCTACAACTTCAGCTACACTCTTTCACAACAAACATATATTCCTATTTCCTATACCCAAAAATTAACTCAAATGTGGTAAAGCTACGATTGTAATATTGAAAAGAGGAAGCATACTACCAATCTTCAACAAAATCAAAGTCTCAACATAATAGGCAACATCACAACATATAAGTCTCAACATAATAGGCAACATCACAACATTCAAAAATCTAATCTAAAACAAGTCTCATACTACCAATCTTCAACAAAATCAAAGTTATATAATCCCAGTTTAAACATCAATCATCAAAATACAAAATTAAACAACAATAAGTTCCCTATCTAAGTTCAATCAACAGAAAACAAGAAACTTTCACCATTGTAAAACTTATGATCAAGAACATTAAGATTATTCAACAAAAAATTACTAAAAAAACAGAATTTAAAGGAATTGAAGAAAATTACATACCTAATGAGATTTTTGGAAGTGATCCTGGGAGCCTTAATAGCAGCACAGTGAGTTCCTGGACCCCTACCACAACAACATCACAACATATTAGTTCCTCTTTTAACTCTCTTTTAACTATATGCTAGTACACATTCCATTGTGTAAGTGTAAGCCGCTGAAAATACCACGACAGGGTAGAATTGTCTCAACATTAAGGTATAAGCTTGTCAAAATAATGATTTAGGAGTGAGGATCTAAAATAATGAAGGCTAAAAAACTGACTCATATTGTGATTCTTTCTTTAACCTAATTTATAAGAAAATTAATCCCTGTCTTACTAAATTTGACACACAAAACATTCTCTTTTTTGTTTCTTTTGAAATCCAAGATGTGAAAAAACAGACTATACAAGGAGGGTGATTCAATTTGACCAATAACAAACAAAAATAAGTATAACTATCATATCAGATGGACAATAAGAATTACCTTGTCATGCTTATACTTTCACATCTGGACATGTGCTGATTCGTAGGCAAGGACGGTGGTTGTACAAGGCTTCCAACACAAATCACGGCTTCTTCCCAATCAGGAATTCCTGTAACACCACTAACATTTTCGCTCATGAGATCATACCAAAACAGCCTCTTATAATCTACTCTCAACAGAACCTTTTTTCCATCACTGGAATAACCTAAAGGTCTTAAATATCTCAAATGTTGAATGAAACACGAGTAATCCATCAAAGAAAAAAGTTTACACCAATCTCTGGATTCATATTCCTTCATGACCCAAAAAATAATAAATAAATTACTAAATTCTGAGATTGAGAGAGGGAGAGATTACCGTGAGTTTTGAGAGATTCGATTCTGGAAGAAGGAAGGAGATTCGATTCTGGAAGAAGGAGTGAGATTCGATTCTGGAAGAAGGAGTGAGGTTCGATTTTGGTATTGCTATTCAATTTCAGCGAAGATTTGAGGTTCGATTTTGGTATGAATTGAGGATTTGAGAGAGATTCAGTGAAGATTTTGGTTTGATTTGAGGATTTGAGGATTTAAGAGAGATTTCAGCGAATACGTTTGTTTGGAGTTGTGCTGCTACTGTTCACCATTCCGTAGAAGAAGAGCTCATAAGCTTTGGAGGAAAATTAGGGATGTTTGTTAGAGTTTGGAGAAAAATTTTGGGGGAAAATTTTATTTTAGGGTTTGTGAAAAAAGAGAGGGGGAATGTTTTAGTATAATAGGAGGGAAAGCCAAAAGGTGAAACAATTGGGAGAAAAATTCAGTTTTCTCATTAATTGTTTGTGAGGGATTAATTTCCTCACTAACTATGTAGTTGACATTAGTGAGGGATTTAGTGAGGGAAACATTAGTGAGGGATCACTTCCGTGTCTAACTCCGCAACAAAAGTTTAACTCATCAATTTTGTGAGGGATTTAGTGACGGAATTTTTGTGAGGGAATATTTGTGAGGGATAATTAATCTTTTCCGTCACTAATGTTTGTCCACTCGATTTTTGTGGCGAATATGAAAATCCGTCACTAAAACCGTCACAATTAGTGAGGGATTTTTTTCCCTCCCTAAAATCCGTCTCTAATTTGCGTTTTTCTAGTAGTGGAAAATGATTATTTATCCGTGATACAATGGTATTACTCTTAATTAGCAAATTATTGTGGTTTTACACTTACAGCATCTTAATAGGCTGTTGCTGTCGTGGACATATAGGAATAGGATAGAGACCACTTCAATGTTGAAAGCGTCGTGTACTATTAGAGTATGTTAGATTGCATTTTAGTATACATTACAAGTACACGTGCAAGGAACAATATTTGTATTGAAACTTGGGATCCATGGCCATGCGGGGTGAAACATAATATGCTGCTGATAGTACTATTTATGGTTTGGTTCAACAAAAGAAACTAAACTGTTGGTACAACATAATATGCTTCCAAACCGAAACTACCTTCACATAAAATTGAACTAAAGCTTTTTGAATCGAATTTACTCTTGTATGAACTGGATCATACTTAATTACTTACTAATATTAACCGATAACTATTAAAAAAAAAAGACAAACCGAACCGTAACAAAAAAAAGAGCTCTGACAAATTAATTCAAGGAACGTTCTATAATTTTGTTTCAATTACAAGTATCTTTTGCACATTGAGCTTATTATAGTTATAGTAATAAGTTATCAAAGTCTATTTCTCAAATTTAAAAAATTTACAATATTTATGAATTTGTTATCAATAATAATAATTAGAATTTAATTTCCTTTAATTATTATGATTTGTAAATCTGTTGTTGACGCATTATTTACTCACCTAATCAGTGGAGAGTCTGTAGGAAAGTTGTTAACCTGACTCACTCCATTTTAGGTTTAATTTTCTGTATATATACATGACTGTAACTAATGAGAAATTATCAATTACATTACACAGTTCTTTTCTTTAAGCTTTCATATGGTATCAGACTGAAACGGTCCAGCCCCAGCTAAATCAGGACGCCGTTCCTAACCCCAGCCATGGCCACCGACAACTATACCTCAATCTCCAACCCCTATGAATCATCCAAACCATTCGCCTGCATCACCCTTGGCAGTGTAACCAAACTTCTTCCCACCAATTACCTTAATTGGCAACTCCAGGTTGAAGCTTTCCTTGATGGCTATGATCTCCTCCAACCCAGATGGATCGTTACCGGTGCCGCCCTAAACGATCACCACTGCTGCGACTCCAGTGACAAAAACCAATCCCGCCTATCAAACATGGCAACGACAAGATCGTCTCATCTATGGCGCCATCCTCACCACCCTCTCAAATGAGGTCGCCTCCCTGGTGTCTCAGACAAAGACCTCACACGATCTTTGGACCCTCCTCAAAAACACCTATGCCAAGGCTTCCCGCAGCCATCTCAAGCAACTAAAGGAACGCCTCCGGACAACATCCAAAGGTACCCAATCCATCACAACTTATATGCACTCCCTGAAGCAAACAGGTGATCTCCTTGCCTCGCTTGGATCACCTGTCTCCATTGAAGACATGACTGATTATATCTTGCGCGGCCTTGACGACGGCTATCGCGCTGTCATTGACGGCGTGAATGCAAGGGATAATCCAATTACCTTTGATGACCTTCTTGAGAAGCTTCTCATCCAGGAACTCTCAATTGCCGCTGTTCAGCAACAAATCCCTACCCCACTCACCGCCTTGAATGCTCAAACAAGACCCCACAACAACAACAAACCTCACCCTGCTCAACTCTCTACACAACCGAATCAACGCCCTGGTGATCGCAAACCCTTCCTCGGCAGATTTCAGTGGTGTAATGTCAAAGGACATGTTCTCACCTAGTGTCGCACCTTCAGACAGCAACATCCTGGTATCCCGCCACCTCCTCGGAACTTGCCCCAGGTCAACACTGCAACTGTTGATCTCCCACAAACTGATTTTTTGGTTGACAGTGGAGCAACACATCACATCACCAACGACCTTGCAAATATGGCAATTCATCATCCATACACGGGTCCTGACTCACTATTCATGGGCAACAGTACAGGTTCAAACATCTCTCACTCTGGAACACTTTTAATTAATTATTTATCCTTGTCTAATGTTCTGTGCGTTCCCTCCATGAAACAACAAATCATTTATGCCTCCCAACTTACCAAACAAACTAATTCTGCTGTTCTTTTCTTGCCACATTCTTTTTATGTGAAGGACTTAAAGACTGGTCAAACAACCCATAAAGGCTCATGTGTCGATGGACTTTACCGCTGGCCCGCCCCAGCACCATCTGTTCACACCGTTCGCAAGGACTCACCCACATCATGGCACCATAGGCTTGGGCACCCCTCATCCTCTATTTTCAAATTTATTTCCTAGCACTTTTCCTTAGGCACAAATAAATTCCAGCAATCTGATTGTAATTCATGCCAAATTAATAAAAGTCACAAACTTCATTTCTATGAATCCACGCTTATATCGTCTTATCCATTAGAAATAATTTTTTTCAGATGTATGGACTTCGCCCATTTTATCTATTGATGGTCTTCACTACTATTGCATGTTTGTTGATCACTTCACTCGTTATATTTGGCTCTATCCAATGAAACGCAAATCTGATGTACAAGTCATCTTTCCCAAATTTAAATCACTGGTTGAAAATTTTCATAAACAACAAATAAAAATCTTGCACACAGATAATGGTGGCGAATACATTGGTCTTCGCCCTTTTTTAAGCACTCATGATATAAGTCACCACACCACTCCACCCCACACACCTGAACATAATGGTATTTCAGAACGCTGGAATCGCCACATTGCCGAGATTGGTCTCGCCCTTCTCCATCACTCAGGCCTACCCCTTACCTATTGGCCTCACGCCATGACTACTGCAGCCTATCTCATAAATCGCCTTCCCACTCCCATTCTTGGATACCACTCACCCTATTTCAAATTGCACAACATTAGCCCGGACTATCATAAATTAAAATGTTTTGGATGTTTGTGTTTTCCCTGGATTAAATCATATGCTAACCATAAACTTGCACCAAAGTCTGCTATGTGTGTTTTTGTAGGTTACTCGGCTGATCAACATGCATACTTATGTCTCGATCCCACAACAGGCAAAATTTACACCTCTCGCCATGTAAAGTTTGTCGAATCAGAATTTCCCTTTAGCTCCCTTGCCACTCAAACACAGGCACCTGCCCCAGACTCGACGCTCGCTTCGTCCACTCAAAACAAGCTCACTCAAATAATCCATAAGCCCGCAACTCCAATCACAAATGACCTCGCCCACATTACTCACCCGTCTGCGCCCTCATCACCAATCCCCAATGACCTCGCCCACACCACTCAACAACAGTCGCCCTCCTCATAAACTTCTAGTGAGCTCGCCCAACCCACTCAAACGTTTTCGCCTTCTTCACCAAACTCCAATGAGCTCGCTCAAAACATTCCAATGTCCTATCCCCCGTCCCCAACATCCCATGAACTGGACCACACCACTACATCGCCAACGCCTCTACCACCGCCCCCACTCACTGCTCGCCAACACAATAACCAGTCGACCAAGGGCGGTGGGATCATCACCCGTTCTCAAAACAACATTATTAAGCCCATAAAAAAGCTTAATCTTCATGTTCGCCCCCTATGTCCCATCGAACCCAGCAATATCACTCAAGCCCTTCGTGATCCTGATTGGCGCTCGGGTATGCAAGCTGAATTTGATGCCTTACACAACAATAACACCTGGGATCTTGTTAGCCGGTCCTCTGCTCAAAATTTAGTTGGGTGTAAATGGGTTTTTCATAACAAACAAAATCTGGATGGCTCCATTGATCGTTACAAGGCACGGCTTGTCGCCAAAGGATTTCATCAACGCCCTGGTTGTGACTACACGAAAACGCTCAGTCCAGTTGTCAAACCGATGACTATTCGCATTGTCCTCACACTTGCAGTTCGTCAAGGATGGTCCCTACGTCAACTTGATGTTAACAATGCGTTCCTCCAAGGTACGCTCAAAGAGGAAGTCTTTATGCTACAACCACCTGGATTTGTCAACAAAAACTTCCCTGATCACATATGTCGCCTCAAAAAGGCACTATATGGGCTAAAGCAAGCACCTCGTGCCTGGTATACAGAGCTTCAGGTATTCCTTCTATCCCTTGGCTTCGTCAACTCCACTGTTGATGCCTCTTTATTCATCCACCACAAACTAGGCGTTACACTGTACTTATTGGTATATGTTGATGATATCATTGTCACCGGGAGTTCTCCTGCAGAGGTCTCCACACTCATCGCCACACTCGCCGCTCGCTTTTCTTTGAAAGATCTTGGATGTCTTAACTATTTCTTGGGGGTCGAAGTTATTCCCTATAATGTAGGCATATTCCTTTCACAAAGGAAATATATCACTGATCTACTACATAAATCAGGCATGGCAGATACGAAACCAGCAACCACTCCACTGTCTGCCACAGATAAGTTACTCAAGGATTCAGGTGATCTCCTACCCTCCTCAACCGAGTATCGAGTGCTCGTTGGAAGCCTCAAATACCTGAGCCTTACTCTCCCAGACATTGCCTTCAGCACCAACAAACTCGCCCAATTCATGCAGAACCCCAGAACAGCGCATTGGACTGCACTCAAAAGAGTGCTCAGATACTTGGCGGGTTCCTGTGACAAAGGCGTCTTCATCTCGGCGACCGCCCCATTCAATTTTCACTCCTACTCGGATGCGGATTTGGCGGGCAATAAAGATGATTATATTTTCACCACTGGTTACCTGTTATATCTTGGCAGCACGCCCATCTCTTGTAGTTCTCGAAAACAACGGTCTGTTGCTCGATCCTCCACAGAAGCAGAATATAAAGACTTGGCTGACGCGGCGAGTGAGCTGCTTTGGGTCCTTTCTCTATTCACTGAACTTGGTCACACTTCAACAGCCAATCCAGTCATCTATTGTGATAATCTTGGTGCTACCCATCTTAGTGCTAATCTTGTATTTCACTCTCGGATGAAACATATAGCCTTAGCCTATCATTTTGTCCGAGAAAATGTTCAACATGGCAAGTTTCGAGTATCCTTTGTTTCCACCAATGATCAACTTGTTGATATTCTAACCAAACCCCTGCTTCGTCCTCGGTTCGATTACTTACTGTCCAAGTTGCATCTCTCTTTTAGACCATACAACTTGCGGGAGGATATCAATAATAATAATTAGAATTTAATTCCCTTTAATTATTATGATTTGTAAATCTGTTGTTGACCCATTATTTACTCACCTAATCAGTGGAGAGTCTGTAGGCAAGTTGTTAACCTGACTCACTCCATTTTAGGTTTAATTTTCTGTATATATACATAATTGTAACTAATGAAAAATTATCAATTACATTACATGATTCTTTTCTTTAAGCTTTCATATTTGTGTCATATGACACCCAAATTAGTAATCTAATTTTATAGATTACGCCCTATTTTTTCTCTCCAAAATGTCATTCGGATTATATAATCCGGACACTGGTTTCAATTATAAAATCCGAACCAATTCGATATATATATAAGAGCAGAAACTTCCCCCAATTTTACAGTTTAACTTTTCACTTTTCCTTTCTCTCTCTTCTTATCCCAAAATCTGAAAATCAATAAATCAGTCGAATCTTGCCTTTTTTTTTTGCTCAAAATCATCACATTTCTAGGTTTATCAAACACCAAACTGAAGGTTAGGTCTCATTTCCTCTGCATGCAATCGTTTCAGTTCGAATTTTTTCTTCTTCTGGGTACTGAAGCAGACCGGATTTTAAAATTGAAACTGGATTGTTGCAGTTTCAATTTTAAAATCCGAACTGTACCAGTATATACAGTATGAAGATTTTTTTTTACTTTTGTGTATTTCTGTTGATAGTACTTAACCCTTTTATGCATGTTACAGGTATGGAACAACATGTTGATCGCACCAGGGGTCAAAGAACATCTATGCATGCTTCTGTTAGGAGGGAGCGTATGGAGAGGATGCACGCGGAGGGGGAGAGCCCAGGCGTGGCAGGGGCAGGGGAAGGGCACACCGTGCCGATGCTGATGGCGAGGGAACCTCCCAGGGGAACTATGCTGAGCCACAGTATGAGCCTCAGGTAGAGATGGAGGAGTAGGTGGAGGATGACCAGGAGCTAGGTGGAGGTGGACGATGATGGGGAGCATGAGGACCGTGTGCCAAAGCCAGAGCCAGAGGAGCTTGATAACTATCCTGGTGGCCCACACGACTTGACGTACTGATGAAGTACCATGTTCATGTGGCTAGGATGGCGGCTAACGGAGTGGTAAGACACTACACCTTTTAGCTTAATGGAAATTGAATTTCTATGTGGTTTTAATAATGATTGTAAACTGTTGTTGATTATTGTCATGTATTATTCCGATTATTGTGAAACTATGTTGTTGTTAATTTGTTAATTTGTAAACTATTGTTAATTTAAAGTCATGTATTATTCCGATTGGAAACTGTTGTTAATTTGTTGTTTTTAATTTTTGCAGTGGCGTGACAACTTGAAGTGCGTGAATAACAGAAAGACGATTAAGGCAATTCACAGACCAAACAAGGCGCGGATGACAACACAATGGTTTAAAGATGGGCTGAGAGCCACCGGTCTTCAGTGGCTGTAGGATACGAGCTACAACCAGATCGACCATGACCTATGTTCAACATTTATGGAGAGATGGCATGAGGAGACCTCGAGCTTCCATCTTCCGTTTGGGGAGATGACAGTGACACTTGATGATGTGTCATGTTTGTTGCATCTCCCCATTGAGGGTATGCTCTTGTCCCACGAGAGTTTGTGCATGGCTGATGCTGTTGGGATGATGATAGAGTTGTTGGGGGTTGATGGGAGCGAGGCATGAGCGGAGGTGGAGAAGACAAAAGGTAGCTATGCACGATTTAGATTCTTGAAGGATGCTTTCAAGGACCGTCTTCAGGAAGCACATGATGCCTTACATGCTAGTAATTTGGTTGAGATGCAGCTGAAGCGGGACCAGTCTCTCCGCATATATTTGCTATACCTGGTGGGTATCACGCTTTTCACTGACAAGAGCATCTGCTATGTGGATGTTGCATACTTGAGGTACTTCAGAGACTTGGAGCTGGTCTCTGATTATGCATGGAGAGTTGCTGCCCTTGCATGCCTGTACAGGGAACTGAACAATGCCTGCCATTACACAACCAGACATCTTTCAGGCTACTTAACTTTGTTGCAGGTATAAATAAATATGTTTGTATATTTATTCATTTCTATGTCTTCAATTGTTTGTATATTTATATGTTGTTGACTTTGTTGTAGGCTTGGGTGTTTCAACATTTCAGGGGCATAGGTGCCAGGGATGCACGGGGTCGTTATGAGGAGGCATACCCACGTGCTATGCTATATCTGCCGCTGAGGGTTCTATCTTCACCAGACGAGCACATGACACATCTGGATCAGCTGGATCTATCAGGTGTTTTCATGTCCCCTTACGAGACACATCGTGAGGTATGTTCCTTCGAGTGTGTCATCCTTTACTCTGGATGGCTGAGATACGATTCTCATAAGGTGAGATATTTGCTGGAGCGGGTGCTACGCCAGTTTAGGTATCAACAGACCGTCCCCAGACATCCATGCGACAATGCATCTCCCCAGACGACCTTGACGGAGATCAGTCATAGATATGTGCATTATCTTGATCACATGCTGACACCCCAGGACTTGGGGCTCGCTGTTATGACTGGTGTGGAGACATCACGGGGATATATCAGATGGTTTTATACCATCTCACATCCACACATCATTCTTCAAGACGATGTTGTTCAGGTCCCGAGGCCACCCGAACAGGAGGCCCCTGATGAGATTGCTGCTGAGCAGGATGGAGAGCAGGGGTACCTGGTGCTGACTGAAAGGTTGGGTCACATCAGAGACCATGTATATGCCATCATGGGCAGTGGTGTGGTGCAGCAGGCAACTGATCAGTGGCGTCATCTGGAGGCTATCCTGACGGAGGTTCATGGAAGGCGAGTTTATCTTCGTAGGCGTGCTGTTGGGGGTAGGGGTGGCGGGGCTTAGTTTTACATAGTTTTAGTTTTTTGGTGTTGTAATCATTATTTTTAAATTTTATGTCTGAACAATTGGATTGGTTTGTAAATTATGGATAATTTTAGTATTTATGTCTGAACAATTGTATTTTACCGTTTCAGTTACAACATTTTTTTGTTATTTATTCAAGAATACATGTTTATTTCACTGGAATACACAATCCGGGATAAAAACACAACTTCTGTTTCTGCACTCTGATACACTTCGGATTATATAATCCGGAATGTTTAATGAAATTCTGTATTATATAATCCGAACTAGTCTTTTTTTACCTTTTTTACGCCAAAGTTAGGCCTTTACCGGGTGTTAGGCATGGTTCGGAATATATAATACGAAATGTCTAAAATGATTTCGTATTATAAAATACAAACTATAGTTTCACAAACTTCTCCAGGGTGCGCTATGTTCCAACAGCTTAAGAATGTTTCAAATTTTATAATCTAAACTGTGTCCGGATTATAAAGTCTGGACAAAGGGCATCTTGGGAAAAAATAGGGTGCGGGAGAATGCAATAGGGTGGGAAAAAGTAAAAACCTAACAAGTAACAGAATTTTTAGTTGGCCCAGTGGGTGTGTGTCTTTGGGTTTAATGAAGGGATCCAATTTTCTGTTGGCACTAGGATTCAAATTTGAAACAATGATATGAAAAGGCACAAGCGTCTGCCCACGGGGCAATGTTTGTGTTTCTTTTTCTTTACATCGAACTTTAGTAGATAAAGATATAAGTATAAATAGTGTTTATCCCACGATTCAGAAAAGTCACCCTCGTTCCGATCCATTTAAAAACTGCATACCAAATCCTTTCAACAAAGCTATATCGACAAAACAAATTATCATCCACCTCTTGAATACCCGAGCACCACACAAATTCGAAGTGACACAAATCGGCAAAGCTCCTCTATGGGATTAGTTTGAGCGAGTCGGAAGTCTACCAAGAATTAATTGCCAAGAGAAAATTTGGATTTTTTGGAGAGCCAAACTAGTCCAAATACCCCTTAGTTCTCTTCTAGACGCCACACTTAAATCCGCCGGAGGAAGAATTTTACCGTTCAAAGTGACATATAAAGATTTCACTGTGAAGGCGTTTGTAGATTCAAGGATCCAAATTCATCTATCTTTCTTGTTTTTGATCCGAATAGTATAGAGGTGATTCAAAAGCTCCCCCAACAAGTGCTCATCCCTTCCAAAAAGATCCCTCCTCTAATCAAAGTCTCAACGCCATTCTTCATCAACCCATTTGACTAACCTTGTTATTCTTTTAAGTGGATAAAGAAAAGAGTCTAGGAAAATTGGATAACTATAAGATCCCTCCTCCAGTGAAAGTCCCAATGTTTGTGTAAATACACGAACATTAATTATTTGTTACCGTTTATAATTGAATGCTGAAATTTCTCGAAGAGTTCTTTTCCTTTACCAAATGATATGATATTCTCTAAAAATAGAGTTATAGGTAGAAGAAAGTGCTACGAAATATTTGGTGTCAGGAGCTAAATTTATGTTAAAATTATTTTTAAACCATTTCTTATTTCCTCCAATGCACAAAAGTAGTTGATAGAATTCTCTTTTGTAAACTATCATTGTCTGATACCCTTGAAGTATGTGTGCAATTCATTCAATGATTTAAAAGTAACTTGAAGACAATTCCAGGCTATCTCTATTGCATATTGTTTGCATAAACCAATGGGGGCAAATCGAATCTAGAACTTGTTGTATCCACAATCAAGTATTTGTGCAAGAATCATCATGTTCTTAGTCCTCTTCTTGTTCAAGTATTTGCATAAACTTGTGCAACCATCATCATGTTCTTTAACTTCTTGTTGAAATATTTGTTGTATTTCTAGACATATGATATCACAATCTTTAAATTCGAGTTAATGGGTGTCAGTTTTACAAAAGCAAGAGAAAAAATAAGTTGCATTTTGAGATATTTTCTCTTATTTTTACCAAACCGATATGGATCAAGTCACTATCTTACACGCATGTCACAACAAAGATAATCATGAACTTCTAATTTTGATTTAAGTCTCGCCGTCAGTATTAACAAGACAAATATTTTAACATGGTATCATAGCTATTTTCAATATCAAATGTAATCTTGAGTGTGTGTGTGTGGGGGGGGGGGGGGGGGGCTTTAGAGGCCATGGTCCCCCTACATTTTTAATAATATTTTTATATACTACAACTAAACTATATTAAAATGTTTCATAAAATATATATTAGGCTATGATCCCCCCAGTTAATCTAATTAAAATATTTACCATGTTATTAGATTAATTGATATCATTAGTTTTATATGTTATATTATTTTAAATTAGCTCATATGGTCCTTTTTCCACAACATATTTTAAATGGAATTAACCTCAATGATATAGCTTTGCAAAATAAAAGACGATTTCAAAGCAAAAAAAAAGAGCAAATTTAAACATAAAATAAAAATAGGGGATTAAAATATAATTTAGTCCTTAATTGATTTTATTCTCCTGTGACAAAAATCTCTTGTCTCTCACACTCATACAAAAGTTTTTCTATTTAGTCAATTGTCGTTCTCTTTTTGTATTAACTCTCCGATTCTCAAGATAAATTAAGGGGGTCATGGTGATTCGGTGTTCGACCGAGAGGTAAGTAAAGTTTGGCAAAAAAATTGTTCTACTCAAGAATGGAACTCAAGTTATCCTGAACAATTTGTCATTTGCTAAAAACACATTTAACCCTAGAATGAATGCACTATTATTTTCCTATTTTGTTACAAGGGTGTTTTTGTTCTCTCTTCCTACTTTTTGTTAATTTTTTATACTATTAAGTCAATACTTGTATGATAACTGTACTTACTTATTAATGTCTCTCATACAGAATATAGTTATAAATTTCTTTAAGAAACAAGAAAATATTAGTTTAGGGTTTCTTATATATCTTTTGCATTTAAAAAATTATTTTTTTAATTAAATTATGTTCCTTGTTCGCTAAAAAAAATGTTCCGTGTACTCTGTCTCTCTGACTTTAAATTTCTGACTACGCTCCTGAAGAAGTTAATGATGTTAGGATCGAAGAGGATAGAATGAGGAGGAGAGATCGTAGGTTGAATAGGAGTGGAAGAAGTAGACATGAGGTATATTTAGGTTTAGGGGAGTCAAGATTGTACGGTGGACTTATCAAAACAGTCCACGGTAAAAATGCATTTTTTTCTTAAATAAAATAATGGGTTTTCCTAGAAAAAGGTATAAGACGACGTGGCAGAATTTTATAACAGTAGTGTATTTTGGCATCTAGTCATCCTCTCCAGTCTCCACCATGCATGATTGCATGCAGTGACAACAGCAACTAAGTCACCATCGAAAAACAACTATGTTGATATCACTTCTAAAGTTCTAACAACTATGCAAATGCCACAACAAGGTTACAAAAAAGTGGAACAAAAACACTGTTTGGCGGGGTAGATGCAAGGCAAAGTTTTAAAAGTGGCATGTGATATACACGTGATATTCATGTGATATACACGTGATATAATATACACAAAAGATTAGTGCGCATCGCATTTTACAAATAGTATGCATGCATGATGCATCTCAGTTAGCTACCTCACTGCATGCATGAAATATAAGCTAGATATTTTTCTTTTTAAAAAAAAAAAAAGCTAGATATTTTTTCTGTAGATGAAACAACATAAGCTAGATATAAAATATGCTTTCAAATTCAATAATTATGCATACACGAATACGACACGCTTTGTGGATTTTCATAGTCAAATACTATATGACACTGCCTACCAGTAACAGAGTTAGTTCTCTGTTTGTATTCGATAAGAAAGGCGCAGATGTAGTTTTGGACTTTGTAGAATTTTTAATTTCCAGTTCTGAACTGATACTTGTATCAAATAAAATATTAAATATGTATTTATATGTTATATAAATTATTAATTATGAATATATATTATTATTATGTCCGTATTATATATTATTAATTATATAAGTAGTTATTAGCAGTAGTTTTATGAAGTTATTAGTAGTTATAGGAATGTAGTTACTTATTGGTGTGTTATGTTTAAAGTTGTAATGTGTGAATGAATGTTTAAACAAGTTAATAAACAAAAGTACTAGTCTTCTCCATTTATATGGAGATAAATGGAGATCCATCACTTCTCTTATCAAGATAATTGTTACTATTAATTTCTATATTCTATCATCAACTTTTAAATTTAATTTCATACTAGCTGAAATCTGTTTTTTATCAGACTAGCGGCAATCTATCCACATTTTCTATTTATATTATATCGATTTTAGTTTAATTATTTTAATTTTATAATATTTATACTGCTAAGGAAAACTTGATTTCAAAAAAAGATTGGTTAAAATTTGTAGTTAGTTTTTTAGTTCCTTAAACTATGGTATATATTTAAATTTGAAAACTAATTGAATTGTTAAAGGTATAAAGACATATTTATAGCTAAATCATAATTAATGGATTAAGAGTAAATATGTTTGAATGTAATTTAGGTAATTGAGAATAGGCTACACAAAAAAAGTTTATAGAATGAACATGCATGGTTTTATTCGCAACTGGCCATAATAAATACTATACTTGTTTTTAAATAGAAGACCCTTTTGAATTTTTTTAATCCATTTTTATAAGATTCCTTTCAAATTTTAGGAGGTTGGTGATGGTACTCAAACTTTATTTTGCTGGGATCCATGGATAGATGGTGTAGTGTTGAAGAGTAGTTTTAGTTGCCTTTTTGATCTAGCTATCACTACAACATTTTGACTCGAGGACAACGCCTAAATTTTGGAAGGTAAAAAAACCGTTCTGGTAGAGTCACATAGGCAACGCTTATAAGATTTTGTAGTGGTAGTCTTCGAGAACCGTTCTTAAAAGGAATCTAATACTACGAATTTCTGAATCTTGTTCCTGTTTGTGATCAAAACCGTTGTGTATTGTTAAGACAACGTCTCGGTTTGCCACGACAAGAAACCGTTCTAGTATCCAACCGAAACGGTTTTTTCGGTTTTTGCAACAGTTTTTGGCGTTGTCGTAGGATGAAAATGTTGTAGTGTATTAATAAAATGGCAACGGTGGCTGAAATGTACTCTCTTGGAGGGGGGGTGGGGGGATGGTGAAGCATGGAAGTGGAAACGAAGGTTATTAGCTTGGGAGGAGGATGAGGTTAGGGAGTGCAATGAGATTTTAACTAATATTGTATTGCAGCATAATCTACCTGACAGGTGGCTATGACATTTACATGCTTCCAACAAATTTAATGTTTCAAGTGCTTATAATTACATGATGTAGTCGGTCAACATCTTGGCAGCTGATCACACAAACACAACTTAGAATAAGGAGGTTTCCCTCAAGGTTAGTCTTCTTGCTTGGCGTCTGCTGCGTAATTGGTTACCTACAACAGACAATTTAATTAGGGGACACATTCTTAAGCCTAATGTTCAGCTTTGTGTGGGTGGTTGTGGCATGATGGAGGATACATATCACTTTTTCCTTTCTTGCGACTTCTTTGTGAAACTTTGGCACAGTATTTATAATTGTCTTGATTTCATCACGATACATCATGAACATGTGTCAGATCATTTATTTCAATTTGGAACTTTGGGCGCTTTTCCAAAAAGTATCCGCTTAGTTTTTAATCTCATCTGGCTCTCATAAGTGTAGGTGATTTGGTGCGAAATAAATGGTCAAGTTTTTGGTCAAAAAGAGGTCTTGTCACAACAAATGTTCGACAAAATTAAGCTACAATCATATTGGTGGTAGAAAGCGAATCATCCTAATTTTGCTTTAACTTATCATTTGTGGTGGCTTAACCCTTTACCTTGTTTGGGAATATTTTATAATGGGATTGCTTTGACCCTTTTGTTATTCCTGTTATGAAATTAATCTAAAGTGTTGCCACATATTGTGAAGCATAGAAGAATAGAGAGAAATGGATAAAGAGAGAATATGAAAGTATATTGCATTACTTCATAAGTGTCACTTTACATTGCAACATAAGTCCTATTTATAGGACACAAATAGGTAAATGAATAATCACATTTCAATCCACTTACTAGTGGGAGTTACATGTATGTGGAAGGTTAATGGATGGACATCCACTAATTTATATATTCATAACACTCCCCCTTGGATGTCCATCGAGGATATGCCTCATTAAAACCTTACTAAGAAAAAACCCAATGGAAAAAAATCTTAGTGAAGGAAAAAGAGTACAATATCTGGTATATCTGCCTCATTAAAAACCTTACCAGGAAAACCCAATGAGACAAAACCATGGTGAAGGGAAAAAGAGTGCAAAATATATTTATATCTCCCCCTCAATCAAACAATCATCTCTGAGACGATTAAGATCAATATTTTGTATCAGTTGTTCAAAAATTATGCTTGGAAGTGACTTTGTGAAAAGGTTTGCAAGATTATCACACGAACAAATTTGTTGACGGCTTATATCATCATTTCTTCTGAAGATTGTCTTCTTTCAACTGAGCAATGCACATGGTATCATATTCATAAAAGATTGTTTCATTCACTCTTCCGAAAGACAAATTGCAAGTTTCTTTATGTGTTCAATCATAGACCTCAACCAAACACATTCTCGACTTTCTTTATGTAGTGCTAAAATTTCATATGAGCATCACACAAATAACCTGCATTTCTAATATAACAAAGTAACAAATAATATATCTAACATGAATAGTTATCAAGGTACATTATTGTGTCTCAATTGAACTAAAATATGGTACTTCAGGACCAATTAGTTCTTCATTATTTACTCAAATTCTCAAACAATTTTTTGTCTACATCTAGTGACTTTACAATCATCTGAGTGCTAACAAATATGATTTGTCCATCTATAACCATTTTAACACATTTCTATATAAGCTTCATGATTCACAAAAGTGTTATTTTTCAAATACTCAACTTGTAATCTCAAATAAATATTTACCATTTCTACATATTTCAACTTTCAAAAAACTCTTGAAGAGTTCTTAGGTTTATTTCAAAATGGACAAATGATATCAGATTTATATCTCTCTCTTAGAAAATATTCACTAAGAATATTATACAACATGTTTCTATATTTCAAGTTGATTAATTAATCTCTTCAAAAATATGAATTGTATGCCTCGATAAAATAATTCCTTCGGGGAATTTCATATAAAAATATCAAGTGACTCATATAAATATATTGTAACATGTAATTCATATATCGATAGATTGAGCATTTCAAGTGGTGCTAGACTTAATCAAATATGATAATGTGCTTGAATTCACTTCAGGTGAATAAGCCTCTTCAAAATTAATGGTAGGTTTTCACCAATACTCTTGAAAATAAGGCAAACTTCATATATCAATATTTCATGATTCTCTTTTTCTTTTCACATCTTCAGATGTATGGACTACTGGTCCAAAAATCATTCTCTTTGCAAAGCTAGTTTAATATCGCCTCAAAACCGTCTATCCATTTCGTCAATAATTTTATTGTCTATAATCCTCAATAGACTTTGATTCATGATCCTCGTTATCATTTTTAAATATAGCGCTATATTTTATGTAAAAACATCGTCAACGTTGACTTTTATTTTTCGGTTCCATCTCATTTCATTGAGATCTTTCACTCATGACATAATTTATCGATATTTCATAATTTTCAGGTACCTGATAAGTTCTTTTAGAACTGAAAAATCCATTATGTTAGACGACTCTTTTAGAGTTTCTATATCCTCATTTGGGTTATCTTTCATTTTGGCTTCTTTTCTTATTTGAGGATTTTTATATTTGGAACCGATTGGTTTACCATGCTTGATGCATGATTGAGACTCATTTGCAATATAAGATTATCCTACAGGGACATCTATTTCGTTTGGAGCATTAACAGCTGCTATTTTATTTGTTTAACTTCGCAAATGAGTGATATTTCGAGGATCAAGATGAGATAATAATATTTTCTTTCAAATAATTCAATTGAACTTCGGGTTCACATTTTCATTCAATTGAACTTCGGGTTCACATTTTCAGCTGCTTATTCTCTCCCCCTAATATTGGGAAAACTAATCCATCAATCGATAATCGGCCTACTGAAGTTGGCTCAACAATTTATAATAGTAAGGGATTCATATCAAATATATTTTCCCAATATTCTTTCAATATTTATATTAGTGCAATATTTTGGAGCAATTGTGATATACACAACACATCCAAAACTTCACTTAGATGAAAAATATTTGGTTGTTAACCTAAATTAAATTATAAATTAAGGGGAGGACTTACACATAATAATGTGTTGGCTTGATGCGAATCAATATCTCAACATACTAGATTACATGTTCCCAAAGTAGAATTTAGAAGTTATGTTCTCATAAGTATCATTCATACAATTAACTTTAGATGTCTAAAGATTGGACCTTCAAGACCATTTTTTTTTATGAACATATACTACACGATGTTCAATATCAATTTAAATTGAGAAATGATACTTTCTGAAAACTCCAAAAAATTGAGCTCTTAGTCAAATTTGTTGAGAGAACAATCTCACAAACTTCTGGTTGTGAGTTGACAATAAACATATATGTGATCATTTAGTCGATGTATTAAATCAATTTATAAGGTATCAAAATGATTCACATCATCGGTGTATTCATCCACAAATATCACCTAATATATATAAGAGACTTATTTTCTCAGATTGTCAACTTACTTTGGAAAGTAATAACACACAAACATTAATGGTTTGAAGAATCTTCTGGTTCTTCAATACATGTCCATATAAATTTTTAACTATTTTTGCATCATAATAGATCCGGGATAACCCAACCGGTCTTGCCAACAATAAATTTAATATGATATGTAAATTTCAATTTTACAATAATACGTGTTTCAATTGCACTAATATAAGTGTAGTCAATCCATATGAAAAGACATGTAATTTTTTATCTACACTTATTTCTATCCAAAACATGTCTCGTAATATAGAGATATTCAACATCTCCTTTATTTCTTATTTCAACATGATATCCATTTAGAAGAATATTCTTTAATAAATTTCTATGAGATCTAGATGAATATAATGCATTCTCAATGTGTAATTATATTCCTCCATATAACAATATATCGGCTCTTCTGGAGCCTTTAATAATTTTTGCAATGCCAGATATAATAATAAAATTAGTTTCTTTGTATCACTCATCCAATTGTTTATAGTCTTCTACATAAGAAATCATTCATTTACAAACAATATCCAACAAAATATTCATAAAATTATTATTCTCCTTATTGAGGTCAAGTTCTAAGAGCTTGCTTAAGACATTAAAATAGTATAGTCATACTTTTTAGAAGGAATCAATAATTCAAATTTCATTTATAGTTATTATGTCAACTGAAAAAATTCCAATTTTTTTTTGTTACAAAGATAAAGATTAGAAAAAGCAAAAACAGAAAAGAATAAACACACATAATACTTACTATTTCATTAGAAAAGAAATTATGTGGAGCACAAATTATAAGTGTCGAATATGCAAAGAGATGACATAGATGACAATACCTCTAATTTATATGTTTTGTGATAACTCATTAGTAGTAAAGATCATCATGATAAGTCATAAATAATAAACTTTTATCCTATTCACATGTATCATTTCAATGAGAATCTTTACTATATCAATTCGTGATATTATTTTCTCGATTTCGCTACTTCAGGAGCTGATTCAAGAGGCAATTTTGATTTCTTTAATTTTATTTCGTCCAATTTATACTAAGATTCAATAGATCGTATATAATGATCAATTGTGAACAAAGATCTAGTTCTTTGAGAACTCAACCATAAACCTCTATCGACAATGACAAAGGAAAATCACAATATTTTTATTTTGCAATCTTTCACGAATGCTTAACGTTAAATTATTAGTTCTTCTAGAACTATATTTTAAATCTTCATAAACAATGAAAAACAAATGTATTTTTGGGCAATCCTTCAGGGATGCTTTAATATTACAAGAACTATATCATAAAAGATCTTCATTGTTTGAGCAATCCTTCAGGGATGCTTCAATACTAAACTTTAGTTCTTCTTTTCTTTACACTTAGGAAATATAGTCATGTATATGATGCAATGATCCGTACATCAAATGATCTGATTATGCTCGTAAAAGAAAGAAACGGATACAAGTATAGCACGTGACCAATTATGGATATTTTAATACGCTACTCATGATGGTAATAGTAACAGCTCCTAATGTGTAAAAACTCCAACATGAAAAAGAAACATATGTCATCTTTAGATACAATTATCGATCATCAGAATAACATCTAATGTAATATTTTTCTCAAAATTAGTTTCACAAGAAAAAAACACCACAATTTGGAAAGTAGCACTAATATCCATATCCAAGAAGACAAAAAGTGTTGCTCAAATCTAAGTCAATTCAAAATTGGAAAATAAACAATAGACGGTAAGAAACCAAGAAAGCAATATTTCCATAAACTTAATTAAAACAAATAGCAACAAGAGATAGTTGGTAGGGACTTACGGTGACTATATCAGAAGCAAACATAAGTTTATAGCACAGACAACCGATAATAAAATTTCAATGATAAGTTTTTCTATAAGTTCTTGTTTTGCTTCTTTAACTTCTCCATCACTTTTCATTGTAACAAATGCAAATCTTATACACAATATATCTAATTCAATCAAACAAAGCTAAAAATAAAAACAATGAGAAAGAACCTGAAAACATGATTATGTTGATCGTGAATTAGATTAACGAAAAGATGATGAGAAGAATGAATTTTATAGCAATATAATCTCTAAGGTAATTAAACCATCATTTTGATAGACTATCGTGCTGATAACGTGTTATGAAATTAATCTAAAGTGTTGCCACATATTGTGAAGCATAGAAGAATAGAGAGAAATGGATAAAGAGAGAATATGAAAGTATATTGCATTACTTCATAAGTGTCACTTTACATTGCAACATAAGTCCTTTTTATAGGACACAAATAGGTAAATGAATAATCACATTTCAATCCACTTACTAGTGGGAGTTACATGTATGTGGAAGGTTAATGGATGGACATCCACTAATTTATATATTCATAACAATTCCCTATTTCTCGTTGCTATTTTGATGTAATTTGATACTTTCTTAGCTGGTTTTTTTGACACTTTTTGTGCTGAAGTTTCAGGCTTTTCAGTAATATATTCTATTTTAGCTTCTTAAAAAAATTTAATTATTTCTTTAATAATATGCCCCTATTTATGTTACATATTTTTCTGCAATATGCAATAAATACTCTATAAAAATATTAACTAATTCTCTCTCCTAAAAGGTAAACTTGTGAAATAATAAAAGTTGTCAATAAAATTAGTACAACAACCAACTTTCTTAATTCTCATGTTTTTCTTAAAAAGTTCTTACATTTAGGGACTGAGGTAGTAACTAACACGGGTCTTGTAAAATATAATAAAAATCAAAGATACATATGTTATGTTTCGATAAACAATTTAATTTGCAACTTATCATGATAAACACTTATGTATAATTTATTATTATAAAAAATGATAAAATAAAGTCAAATTATTTTCGTATAAACTATTTTCAAAAGATATCTTAAAAAACTTATGAGAATAAGTTGAAAACAACTTATGAACATCTCATAAGCTATTTTCATAAATTCTTCCAAATAATCTCACAAGTGATTATGTCAATAGATGAGTTCAATAAAACAATTCAAATAGGTCCAAACTCGACAAAGCATGTGTCATTGAGTTTTCCGCTTTGCAATCTAATCACTCATGGATGATTTATCTGTTGAAGAAATTTAAAAGTTACATATCAATTAATTTAATGAATTTTAATTTTTGATTCCTTAATCACCTTTCTAATAACATGTTTCCCCAATAAAAAATTGGGGGAGCCAATTAGAAATTGAGATCTCAAAATTATATAGAAAATGTTTGGTTGACTAATATATGTCTTGAGATATAAACAGAGTGATGTGTTAAATGTGATAGATTAATGGTGATAGAAAGAGAGAAGTAGAGAGAAAATAACGGGTTAAATGAGCGCTGGAGAATACGAGGAATAAAAATATCAATGTTGATTCTAGGCATCATATAATTTTAGTTTTTATCTTAATGGTTAAATGTCTTTTTTCCGCATAAAAAATTTGCATGTATCAGTCCTTACAAAGTGATCATGCAAAAAGTTTTAGTCCCTTCTGTTTTTGTCAACAATGATTTTTTTTCAGAAATGTTACAAAAAAAACTCATCCACAAAAAAGGAGGTCAAAATTTAATTTTTATGTAAAAAAATGTTACTTTTATCTTGAATTTTCGGTGTTTAAAAAGTTCATATTTAATTCATGTTATGTTAAAAAATTATAAATTTCTTGTGGAGAAAGTTTATTCAATGTTTTAATTCGGCTAGCATAAAATCTTTCAAAAATTTAAAAGTGAATAGATAATTAAACATGTTTTATTTCTGCACAAAGACTAAACCTTTGTAGAATATTTTTGTGAGACTGAAAAATGATACACAGAGATGACAAAATCATAACAAAAAAAATGACTGAAAAACCTGATATATGTGAAAACCACATGTTTAGATTGAAAGAAGTGAAGAAATGAAGCAAGGGAGATTTCGAGAAAACCAATGACCCAAAACCACAACTCTCCGATGAATGAAGAAGAGTAAAGAGAGAAATTGAAGAGTGTGAAGAAGATTTCCTTCTAACTTTGGCTGGGTTTTGATGATAACAAACTCACATCACAAAAGAAGAAAAACTATGGAGGCACAAGATGAAGATTAAGAATGAAGATTAGTGTTTAGACTTCTTGGTTATACACTTTGTAAGTATGACAAATTATTTTTTGATTTATCATTCTTAACTTATGGAACAACTTAGAATGCTCAGAAAATAATTACAAACTTTTTTTCTAAGTCGCCATATAAAGCAACGCCTAAAAATTTCTTGAAAATAAATCACACACTCACAATGATTTTTATTTAAATGTGATTTTACATGAAAATATTTTTTGCATGAAAAGCCTTAATTTATTTTTGGAAAATTGCATTTTTTTTGTAAAGGGCAACGTCTATTTTTTGGTTTGGAATATGCTATGCTACATTTCAAAAAAAGAAAAATGGCAACGACTTTTTATTTAATTGAAATGGCCAGCCATCATGTTTCATAATGGCATATAATTTTTCATGGCAAAATTGATTAGTTTGACAAACGGGTGTTTTTATTAAGTGTCAAACTACTAGTTTTTGTAATTTGTTTGTCAACACCCATATTTGGTTTAAACGCATTTCATACTCATTTTTATGAATAGGTGCCATTTCAAATATGTGTCTATTCATTGGTAACCACATTTCAAAAAATAGTATTGCTTCATAAACATCTTTTTAGCCTCTATAAATTGAATTGAGAATTAAAGCAATAACCAAGACAATAACTTTCAAATTCTCAATTGTGAATTTTTTTCAATATCACTTGCTTTCAAACTTTCATTCAAATTGTTTGGAAAACTTTGCCCACACTTTAACATTTATTAAAAAGTTTTCTGAGCACTAAGTCCATTTGTTTAAGAGTGATATTGATAAAAATATACAGCCATACATTTGTTATTCTTCAATTACATTGTTGTAAAGTTTTCTTGCCATTGTTGGTGAGAATTGTTGAAAGATAGTGGGGTGCTATCTTGTGTATGTTAGAAAGATTGTTAGGGGGTCTTGGGGAGAGATTGCTTGTAACAAAGATTCTAACATAGTGAATTCCTCACAGGGTTGTGGGGGAGTGGAGTACCAGTAGGGGAACCACTATAAATTCCTTGTGTCCATCTTCTTCTTCCCTACACTCTTTATTTTTCCAAGCATTCGTTCATACATTCATACAAAATTCCGGAAAAATTTACAAGAACACAATAAACCATAAAAATTATCCATTAAAAGTCATACAACCTAATTCACCCCCCCTCTTAGGTTGCACTCTGAAATTACAATTGGCATCAGAGCAAGTTAAGGTAATTTGCTCCTTGATCCAGAAAAATGGCTTCCGCTTCAAATTCAAACATTGTGTTCAAAGATGGTGGTAGTAGCAACAAACCTCCATGCTTTGTTGGTGAATACTATGATTTCTGGAAAATTCGCATGCGTGCATACTTGGAAGCACAAGGGGAAGAAATATGGAATGCCGTTGAGAATGGTCCATTCATTCCTACAACGGTTGTGAATGATGTTGTCCAAGAAAAAATAAAAACATCTTGGACTGATGATGATAAGAAAAAATTGTTGTTTGACAAGAAGGCAATCAACATGCTTCATTCAGCCCTTGGCATGGATGAGTTCTTCCGAATTTCTCAATGCAAAACTGCAAAAGAAATTTGGGACACTCTAGAAGTAACCCATGAAGGCACAGAAGAAGTGAAGAGATCAAAACTGAACACTTTATCACAAGAATATGAATTGTTCAGAATGCAGCCCGGTGAATCAATTCTTGATTTACAAAAGAGATTCTCTCACTTAACAAACCACTTGATGGCTCTTGGAAAGACTTTCACAAATGATGAATTAAATCTCAAAGTCCTTAGATCATTAACAAGGGCTTGGCAACCAAAGGTGACTGCAATATCAGAAAAGAAAAGTCTTTCTAAAATGACTTCTGCCGCTTTGTTTGGTAAACTCCAAGAACATGAAATGGAACTTGGAAGATTGGAAAAGCATGAAGGGCAAGAGAAGAAGAACAAAAGCATTGCTCTAAGAGTTGAGTCAAAACAACAAAATGAAGGAGAAAGTTCTGATGAAGGTGAGACCATCAATCTTCTTGCAAAAAGTTTTAAAAAATTTCTTAAAAAGGACAAGTCCTTCAAGTTTGGTAATAAAAGAAAATCTTTCAAGAAGAATGAGGGCTCTACGTCAAACCAAAACATTACATGTTTTGGATGTGGGAAAGAAGGTCACATGAAAGCAAATTGTCCATCTTTTACAAACAAAAATGGTGACAAAGGAAAGAAAGAATTCAAGCAAAGGAGGGCCTACATTGCATGGGAAGAAAATGACATAAGTTCATCTTCTGAATCAGAGGATGAAGAGTATGCAAATCTTGCACTAATGGCATCTCATCACTCTGATGATGAACAAGAGGTTAGTGATTCTGAACTTGATATTAAACCTTCATATGATGAATTACAAAATGCATTTGATGAATTATATGAAGAATGTAGTAAACTTTCTAAAACTTGTGTAAAACAGAAGAAATTAATTGTTTCACTTGAAAGAAAAGTTTTTGATGCACAAGTGGATTTAGAAAAGGTCAAAAATTCTTCATGTAATAAATGTAAAGAACATGAAACAAAAAATATTAAATTAAATCAAGTAATAAAAAATTTTGAAAAAGGTCACAATAGTTTGGAAGATGTTCTTAGCAAACAAAGAGATTTAAAAAATAAAACCGGTCTTGGATTTTCAAATTTTGATAAACCAAGTACAAGTAAAACAATCTTTGTTAAAGCAGGCACAACTTCCAACAACTTGGAACCAAAGAAAATGCATGTTGTAATTCCTCTTAAAAGTATGAATACTAGAAATAATTCTTATGGAAGAAATTATTCTAACAAGTCTTATAAGAAAACAAATTCTAAGGTTAGAAATAATGTCTCCAATGGAAGTAATTCTAGTGTATATCATGGTCATAATTTAACATGTTTCTATTGTAACATAAAAGGCCATACTCCAAATACTTGCTACATAAGAAACGTTGGTGTTCCTTATGGTGAATTTATTTGGATAAAGAAAGGTATTAACCCACAAGGACCCAAAGAAAAATGGGTACCTAGAAAGTACTATTAATTATTTTGTAGGTACTTGATCATCATATGCAAATCTTGTCAAATTAAGATTGATTTTTCAAGATACAAGACTATATGATATGGTTCGATTTAAGATTTATTTGTGATTATTTAATGGATACGATTTGATGAAGAGATGATCACTTGCTAGTTGAATTCTTATTTATTCATGACCATGGTGAAAGGTACACAATTATTTTATATAGATATATGATGTTTTTTGTCTTCTAAATTCATGTATGGTATTAAATTAATGCATGCATGACTTAGAAGCGATTCATGTTTGCGAATTTTGACAAGTATGAATAAGTTTGGTTTATCAGACATTTTTGAATGCATATTAAATGTTAACTATTGTTATTTCATGCTTGCAATGTTTAGCCTAAAACATGAACGGTACTTGCTAGTTTTTTACTGTTCAAGGGTAAAAAGTTTTGGAATATAATTAATTAATTTAATTAAATATATTATGTCTGAATATTTGACTAATGTTATAACAGTAGCATATGTGTCTTGTGAAAAAATATCAATTGGATGCTTTAATGATGCTATTATTTTGTGTGAGAAATCATTGTATTTAAATTATTTATATCATATGATATGTGCAAAATAATGTGAAGGATTGAATATTCATTGTGAAGAAGATAAATTACTTTTATATAAAATTTGTTATCTCCCTTCTATTTCGACCCTTTGGATCTTATCCTTTCTTTCTTCTTTTTGATGATGTCAAAAGGGGGAGAAAGTGTATGTTTGTGTTTTGTTCTTAAATTGTTTCAGGTTATCCAATTGCAAAACAAAGGGGGAAATATACAAGATAGGGGGAGTTTCGTTGAGTAAACATTGTCAAAAAGATATGGTTTGTCATCATCAAAAAGGGGGAGATTGTGAAGAAGATTTCCTTCTAACTTTGGCTGGGTTTTGATGATAACAAACTCACATCACAAAAGAAGAAAAACTATGGAGGCACAAGATGAAGATTAAGAATGAAGATTAGTGTTTAGGCTTCTTGGTTATACACTTTGTAAGTATGACAAATTATTTTTTGATTTATCATTCTTAACTTATGGAACAACTTAGAATGCTCAGAAAATAATTACAAACTTTTTTTCTAAGTCGCCATATAAAGCAACGCCTAAAAATTTCTTGAAAATAAATCACACACTCACAATGATTTTTATTTAAATGTGATTTTACATGAAAATATTTTTTGCATGAAAAGCCTTAATTTATTTTTGGAAAATTGCATTTTTTTTGTAAAGGGCAACGTCTATTTTTTGGTTTGGAATATGCTATGCTACATTTCAAAAAAAGAAAAATGGCAACGGCTTTTTATTTAATTGAAATGGCCAGCCATCATGTTTCATAATGGCATATAATTTTTCATGGCAAAATTGATTAGTTTGACAAACGGGTGTTTTTATTAAGTGTCAAACTACTAGTTTTTGTAATTTGTTTGTCAACACCCATATTTGGTTTAAACGCATTTCATACTCATTTTTATGAATAGGTGCCATTTCAAATATGTGTCTATTCATTGGTAACCATATTTCAAAAAATAGTATTGCTTCATAAACATCTTTTTAGCCTCTATAAATTGAATTGAGAATTAAAGCAATAACCAAGACAATAACTTTCAAATTCTCAATTGTGAATTTTTTTCAATATCACTTGCTTTCAAACTTTCATTCAAATTGTTTGGAAAACTTTGCCCACACTTTAACATTTATTAAAAAGTTTTCTGAGCACTAAGTCCATTTGTTTAAGAGTGATATTGATAAAAATATACAGCCATACATTTGTTATTCTTCAATTACATTGTTGTAAAGTTTTCTTGCCATTGTTGGTGAGAATTGTTGAAAGATAGTGGGGTGCTATCTTGTGTATGTTAGAAAGATTGTTAGGGGGTCTTGGGGAGAGATTGCTTGTAACAAAGATTCTAACATAGTGAATTCCTCACAGGGTTGTGGGGGAGTGGAGTACCAGTAGGGGAACCACTATAAATTCCTTGTGTCCATCTTCTTCTTCCCTACACTCTTTATTTTTCCAAGCATTCGTTCATACATTCATACAAAATTCCGGAAAAATTTACAAGAACACAATAAACCATAAAAATTATCCATTAAAAGTCATACAACCTAATTCACCCCCCCTCTTAGGTTGCACTCTGAAATTACAAAGAGAAAGTGAAATATAGATCGTGAATTTGGTCAACGTTTTCCGCATAATGATAATGTGTTCATTTAAAACCATCAAAGACAAGTTGTTATAAATTCAATTCTCATGCAAACCATAGTCCGACGAATTTACCCAGATCGTGGTGTTCCTGGTTATGATTTAGATTTGAGTTTACATTTATCTTCATCTTTGATTGGCCAGCAAATTACAATAGACTTTTATCATTTTGTAGGGATAATACAAACGAAATCAATAAAATACAATATTCTCATTTGTTTATTCCACATACACCATTTTCCACCAACTTCTCTGTGTAATCATATAAAATTCAATGGGTGGGAAAGAGTGTAAGTAGTTGAAATAGGCAAATGTAAGTTGTTTGTTTCATTATTTGAGTTGTATTATCCCAGCAAAAAGACAAAAGTCTATCTATAATTGTAGTTCATTCAAAGAAAAAGATAACTGTGAATTCAACTTTAACTCAAAAGAATTCGCCAAGTTCTACCTTTCATAAGAATTGAATATGTAACACCTTATCTTTATCGTTGTTCCACTGATCACATTCCTCGTAAATTTTCGGTGTTTTAAAAAGTTCATATTTAATTCATGTTATGTTAAAAAAAATCTAAATTTCTTGTGGAGAAAGTTTATTTTATGTAATTCGGCAAGCATAAATTCATTCAAAAATTTAAAAGTTGATAGATAATTAAACATATTTTATTTCAGCACAAAGATTAAATCTTTGTAGAATATTTTGTGGGACTAAAAAATGAGATGGTTGTTACGAGACAAAAAAAACGAAACTTGATAACCTTATAGGGACAACAAAAATAACTCTTAAATAAATGAAATTCTAAAATAAATTTTGAAATATGTATTTTTTCATCATAATGTTTGGAATAACCTCATCTTTGTATCTGCAACATTGATGATCAAATCATTGATTAAATTTTTAATTAACATAAGTTGATCTCTAAATCTAAACCAAACTAATATTGTAACAAGATGACAAATTAAACAAAACCGCATCAACACGAATAACAACACATGGACACACAGAAATGACAAAATCACAACAACAAAAACACGACTAAAAAACCTGATCTATGTGAAAACCACTTATTTAGAAAGAAAAAAAATGACTGAAAAATCGGATCTATGTGCAAACCACTTATTTAGATTGAAAGAAGTGAAGAAATGAAGCAAAAGGGAGACTTCGAGCAAAACAATGACACAAAACCACCACTCTCCGATGAATGAAGAAGTGTGTAAAGAGAGAAATTGGAGTGAAAGTGAAATCTTTATTGTGAATTTTGTCAACGTTTTCCGCCTAATAGGAATGTGTTCATTTTAAAACCATCAAAGACAAGTTGTTACAAATTCAATTCTCATGAAAAGCAGAGCTTGACGAATTTACCCAGATCTTGGTGTTCTTGGTTATGATTTAGAGTTGAGTTTATATTTATCTTCATCTTTGAGTGGGCTTCAAATTGCAAATAGACTTTTAGCATTTTGTAGGGATAATATAAACGAAAACAATAAAATACAATATTCTCATTTGTTTATTCCGTATACACCCTTTTCCACCAACTTCTATGTGTAATCAGATAAAATTCAATGGGTAAAAAAGGATGTAGTTGGATTAGGCAAATGAGAGTTTTTTGTTTCATTATTTGAGTTGTATTATCCGGACAAAAAGACAAAAGTCTATTTACAATTGTAGTTCATTCAAAGAAAAAGATAATTATGAATTAAACTTTATCTCAAAAGAATTCGCCAAATTCTAGCTTTCGTAAGAATTGAATATGTAACACCTTGTCTTTAATGTTGTTCCACTAATCATATTCCTCTTGAGTTTTTGGTGTTTAAAAAGTTTATATTTAATTCATGTTATGTTAAAAAAATTTCTAAATTTCTTGTGGAGGAAGTTTATTTAATGTTTTAATTTTGCAAGCATAAAATAATTCAAAAATTTAAAAATTGATAGATAATTAAACATGTTTTATTTCGACACAAAGTCTAAACCTTTGTAGAATATTTTTGTGGGACTAAAAAAATGCGATGGTTGTTATGAAACAAAAAAACGAAACTTGATAACCTTATAGGTACAACAAAAAAAACCCTTAAATAAATGAAATTCTAAAATAAATTTTAAAATATGTATTTTTTTCATCATAATGTTTGGAATAACCTTACCTTCATATTTGCAACATTGATGACCAAATCGTTGATTAAATTTGTAATTAACAAAATTTGATCTCTAAATATGAACCAAACAAATACTACAACAGGATGACAAATAAAACAAAACCACATCAACACGACGAACAACACAATGACACACAGAGATGACAAAATCACAACCACAAAAAACGACTGAAAAACCTGATCTATATGAAAACCACTTATTTAGATTGAAAGAAGTGAAGAAATGAAGCAAAAGGGAGATTTCAAGTAAAACAATGACCCAAAACCACCACTCTCTAATGAATGCAGAAGAGTAAAGAGAAAAATTGGAGAGAAAGTGAAATATAGATTGTGAATTTGGCCAACGTTTTCGCCTAATAGGAATGTGTTCATGATATCATCAAAGACAAGTTGTTACAAATTCAATTCTCATGCAAAGCAAAGCTTGGTGAATCTACCCATATCGTGGTGTTCTTGTTTATGATTTAGAGTTGAATTTACATTTATCTTCATTTTCGAGTGGGCTGCAAATTCCAAATAGACTTTTAACTATTTGTAGGGAAAATACAGACGAATACAATAAAATACGATATTCTTATTTGTTTATTCCGCACTCACTCTTTTCCACCAACTTCTTCGTTTAATCGTATAAAATTCGATGGGCGGAAAAAGGTGTAGTTGAAATAGGCAAATGGAATTGTTTGTTTCATTATTTGAGTTGTATTATCCCGATAAAAAAGACAAAAATCTACTTACACTTGTAGTTCATTCAAAGAAAAAGATAATATGAATTCAACTTTAACTCAAAAGAATTCGTCAAGTTCTACCTTTCATTTGAATTGAATATGTAGCACCTTGTCTTTAATGTTGTTGTACTGATCACATTCCTCTTGGGTGAAAAACATTGGCCAAATTCACAATCTCTATTGCACCGTCATCGTTTACGCTAACACAAAAGATAAACATTTAGACTTACATATCTTTTGTTACTTATTTTTATTTAGATATATAGATGCAATTGCAAGCACACATACTCCCTCCGTCTCAAAATATAAGCAAAAATTGGTCAACAAAAGTTAATGTATTTGGTTCAAAATTTGTACCAAATACATCAAATTATATTGACTCATTTTTGCTTATATTTTGGGACGGAGTAATATTTATATACATGAAAACAAATCCTCATAAACGAGTATATTTGACATACCAGCAATCCAAATATATGGAAAATACGTTAATTCATGAGCCACATAAATAAATAACCATGTATAAAAGAAAATCGGATTCTGAAAAAATTAATAATTTCTTTAAAATAAAAAGCATTTTAAGTATGTGACAAATAAAAAGTTATGACAAGCAATGACCGCAATGTATAGAATGAGTGTGACAAATAAAAAGTGATGATAGCCAATAGATGCAATGTAACTGTCGGTGGGTGACCAACATGTCAACTTTTATATCTATCATTTAACAATTTTATATTATACTATAAGTAAATAGAATACATGGTTTTGAGGTGGTTTTTTTTTCACTTTCAGTTATACTCTCAAACCAAATTTGTTTATAATAATGATATATTGTTGATATCAATGAAAAAGATAATAATTTATATTATATTTACTATATTGTTGATGTCATCGAAAAAAATAAGTATAATTTGTTACAATATAAAAATGCAAAATATTTATACCTATAATTTTAATCAAAAACAAAATTTCATAAAAACTACTGTTCGTAATTTATATGCATTAACGCAATAAAAAAAGTGGAAAAACGGACATGGAGTGTCTGTCTAAAACCTAGTAGAATATAAAGTTAACTATATTATAATTGTTTGATTAAAAGTTCTCATAAAATATCGGATAAATTATATTTTTGGTCTCTTAAGTTATTTTTGGGTTTGGCTTTAGTCTATTAAGTGTATTTTTTTTTGTTTCATTTTAGCTCCTTAAGTTAGAAAAGGTTACACATTTTAGTTCCTTCAAAAAAATCCGATTTATTTTGATTTCTTAAGTTATAAATATTAGACACTTAAATTTTTTCTGACATTTTTTCATTTAAATCGGCCAAATGTTAACTATGTTTTATTCTTCTTCTTGCTAAGTTAGACATCCAATCACCAAAATTTAATACTAGGATAACTTTGTACACGTTTTAGAAGATAAATGTTTTAAACGATAACAAAAAGATAAAAAAACTAAAGTGTTATAAAAGAAATATGACAATTGACTATTGATGGATTTTATCTAAAACAATTATACTAATTTAATTTTTCCCGATAAATAACATTTTTATTAAAAAGTCAAAATCCATACACTCATTGAATTCTACCAACAATAATAATCAACGGCAGATTCATAAATTTCGACACGTGGGAGCAAGATTATATACTATAAATAATTACGATGGAATTTCACAAGAAACTCTAATGGTGTAGTGCCTCAATCAGTTGGGATTTAAAAATAAGCTCGTGACATGAGTTCTACTCGTTGATAGTTTGGTGATGTATTTTTGCATTTAGTTGGAAAAAAACAACGAAATAGAAACGTTAAATAAAAAAAACAAAAGTAAGAGATATTATCAAATAAATTAAACCGAGTAAAAAATAAGGATAAATATAAAAAGCAAAAGTCTGATTATATAGTTAGTCTTTATAAAGTTAAAACTAAAAAGCAATGTGCATCTAAAAGAAAGTACAAGTGTCAATATCTAATACTAAAGGGGTGCAGGGTCAGCAGAAACTTTGATGTGAGAGAGTCTTAAAGGAGATGCAAGATTAAAATGTCATGGTATGCAACATACAATAAACTATGACTATTGGGAGAAAATTTCAAAATTCAGGGTGGGCAGGTGCACACCCTCACACGTAGCTGACTCAGCTCCTGGTAGCAAAATTGAAGTAAAAAATATAATATTGAGATTATAAACGTAGAAATTTAAACATTGCCATATACAATTGCATGTACAAAATAAAATATGGCATAACTTGAGATACTTTAAATTTTGTCTCGTTCTGTAATACTAAGATTTATATAAAAATTCGTTTAATCTCGGTAAACATCATAAATTAGATGCTTGAGTTTGTTGGAAAATGCACAAAAATTTGTAATAAGCACACGCTTGCAATTTTATTATGCTATTATTTCACCAACATTCTATATTTTGTACGGTCGTAAATATGAAAGTACAAGTATAATATCAATTCTCTTATTGATATTGTGTTGTGAAGGTATTTATGGTTAAATGCAATTACTGTTGTAATGGGCTATGCCTTTATGTAATTATTATTGTTGGACCTATGTGGGCATTGTACCACCTTTATGAAATTTAATTAACATATTTAATAACATGTTTGTTATAGCATTTTCAAATGTTTGGGTCATTATTTAATAATATATTTTTCTTAACTTAAATATGTTACTCTAAATTCGTCATTTTTGTTATGAAATGTAAGTCTTCAACATGTATGATTTGTTTTTTTTTGTCGGATTCAATTTATGCAGCGTTGAAGTTTACTTATCTTTTGGATGATTAGTTTTTTAACCATAATTTAAATTTTAGTATTAAAAATTTATATTCTTTTAGCAATTGATTATTGTCATCCATGTGGGAGAGTGTTGGATTAACTATTTAATTAATCAATTATGGATCAACAATAATCAATTATTAGAAATTATTCTTAATATAAATCATAGCATATTGTTTTAAGAACTTAACTTATTAATTGATGAATATGTGTGTTGGGATATGTTTCAAAATGGATTGTGATGGATTCAACTATTTAATTAAGCCCAATGAAAGTCAATGTCCTCGGTCATTTAGTTATTTAAATGTCATCTTTTCAGACGGTTAAACATGCTACTGAATATAAAGGGAAAGTCTGTTTGTAAAACGGAAATGAAGATGAAGCAGTGGAGTGCAGGTATGACCTCTATCTCATGGTCTTAGATTTGGCGCCTCAAACTTCATAAAAAAAATAAAATTTCTTGTTTGGATGGCTTTTAACATCTTTGTCCCTACCTTGTCCCTCCTAAACTACTGAAACCTTGCTCCAAGCGATATCTATCCTCGTTGTTCCTCTTCTGAAGAGAACTTCTTCATTGCATTAGAGATTATACAACCTCTAAAAATATTTGGTATGCTGCTCTAGGCTTCATCTCTATTGAATTTTTCTCAGACCCATACATTGGCAATTGTTTTAAACGCTGGCTAGCTTCTCTGAGTTCCAACTTCTTTGCTGTTGGTGTTTGGTGGTCTTGGAGAAATAGGAACTCAATTGACATTCTTTTTCCTAAGCTACATGGGATATCCACAAGGGACTTCTACTGGCTACAGAGTTGAACTTCCATGATATTATTTGGTACACATATTCTCTTCATTGTGTTCATATTCTCACGGAGCCAACTTTCAAATTTCACAAATATTCTACTTTGATCCAAAACATCAAAGATCTTCTCAAACTTCGTTGGTTTGCTTCCATCGACCATTTCCTATGAGAAGGAAAAAACTTTGTGCTTCATCTACTTAAATTTATGGCACATATCTTTTCCTACATCACACTTATTAAATCTCATTCTTAAATTCTTAGCCTTTTAAAAAAATAAAATTATCTCCACCCATAAAAGCAGTCTGATTTGAAAAACCAACCCAACAAGCATGGCCACAACCCCACTTTTTATCACACCACCACTACCTTCCGCCACCGCGGCGCCACCATCTTCAGTAGAAACCCTTGCCGTCTTAATTGACAAATCCAAATCCAAAACCCACCTTCTCCAAATCCACGCAACTCTCATTCGACGCAACCTCGACGACCACACTATCCTTAACTTCAAACTCCAACGCCGTTACTCCTCCCTCGGCCACCTCAACTACTCCGTCACCCTCTTCAACCGAACACGTAACCGAGACGTGTTCACATGGACCTCCATTATCCACGCCCACACCCAATCAAAACTCAACGACCAAGCACTTTCTTACTATGCTCAAATGCTTACCCACCGTATCCAACCCAACGCCTTCACTTTTTCGTCTCTTCTCAATGGCAGCACCATTCAACCAATCAAATCCATTCACTGCCATGTTATCAAATTCGGGTTGTGTTCAGATACTTATGTTGCAACGGGTTTGGTTGATGGTTATGCAAGAGGGGGTGATTTTATTTCTGCAGAGAAACTGTTTGATGAAATGCCTGAGAAGAGTTTGGTTTCTTTTACGACAATGCTTACGTGCTACGCAAAGCATGGGAAGCTTCGTGAGGCGAGGTTGTTGTTTGATGAAATGGAGGGAAATAGAGATGTGGTTGTTTGGAATGTGATGATTGATGGGTATGCTCAAAATGGGTTTCCGAATGAGTGTTTGTTGATTTTTAGAAGAATGCTTGTTGAGAAAGTTAAGCCTAATGTGATTACTTTGTTGGCTGTTCTTTCTTCTTGTGGTCAAGTTGGTGCTTTGGAGAGTGGTAGATGGGTTCATTCTTATATTGAGAATGGGAAAGATGGTGTTGTTGGGGTTGAAGTTCGTGTCGGTACGGCTTTGGTTGATATGTACTGTAAATGTGGGAGCTTGGAGGATGCAAGAAAGGTTTTTGATAAGATTGATGGTAAGGATGTTGTGGCTTGGAATTCGATGATAATGGGTTATGCTATTAATGGGTTTTGTGATGAAGCTTTGAAGTTGTTTCATGAGATGCGTGGCGAGGGAGTTCAACCTAGTTATGTTACTTTTATTGCACTTTTGACTGCTTGTGGACATTCTGGTTTGGTTACTAAAGGATGGGAGATTTTCAATTTGATGAAGAATGAATATATGATGGAACCAAGGATTGAGCATTTTGGATGTATGGTTAATCTACTTGGTCGAGCTGGGCGTTTGCAAGAAGCTTATGATCTTGTGAGGAGTATGAAGATTAATCCTGATCCTGTGATTTGGGGAACTTTACTTTGGGGTTGTAGGCTCCATAATAATATTTCATTGGGAGAGGAAATAGCAGAGTTTCTTCTGAGCAATGATTTAGCTAGTTCTGGGACTTATGTTCTTCTTTCAAACATATATGCCGCTGCTGGCAACTGGGATGGTGCAGCTAAGGTTAGATTGTTGATGAAAGACAGTGGAGTTGAAAAGGAACCTGGTTGTAGTATAATTGAAGTTAACAACAGGGTACATGAGTTTATTGCTGGTGATTTAAGACATCCTAAGAGCAAAAACATATATTTGATGCTAGAGAAGATGAATAGTTGGCTCAAGGACAATGGTTATACTCCAAAGATAGATATTGTTTTACATGACATAGGGGAGGAACAGAAGGAGCTATCCTTGGAAGTTCATAGTGAGAAACTTGCATTGGCATTTGGGCTTATTAGTACTCGTCCAGGAACTACAATCAAGATTGTAAAGAACCTTCGTGTGTGTTTGGATTGTCATGATGTGATGAAGATGATATCTACAATCACTGGGCGTAGAATTGTAACGAGGGACAGGAACCGGTTCCACCACTTTGACAATGGTTCATGTTCATGTGGGGATTATTGGTGAACTTAATACATAAAATCCATGTTTCTTGAGGGAGAAGTCTAAATTCCTTTTGTATACTTTAAAAAGACATTTAAACCTTCTTATAAAAAAGAATGACATTTAAACATACACAGCATCCTCAGAAAATTTATGCATTTGAGAAAGGATAAAAAAAAAAAAATTGGCACAGATTTCTCCATGATTCTTCTGCCTTTCACCTCGTTGTCGTTAATTTCTCTCCACTCTGGCTACTACTCATTGTCAGTGAAACATATAAAACTGTTGGTAAATTTCTCTTCATTATTCAAAGCATGTGTTAATGTATTAAAGGAATTGAATGATTATAAACAAAAAGGCAAAAAGGAACCGTACAATATGAGACGGAAAAAATAGATTCAAGGGACGAACCCAAGTCTCAAGTGTAAGGATTCTAATGCTTTAGAATAGAATCCGATACAAAAGAGAAATTGTTATGAACATTTGAGAGTTAGAGTTTTAGCCTTTTAGGGTTTTATAGAGAAGAAGATAATTGTTGAAATGTTTGATTGATTGCAAATGAGGCACAATGCCAAGTTTATAGACAACAATCACCATACTTTTTCCACTATCCAAGTTAACTTCTTTCCCACGGTCTGTTGTTGTATTGCCTTTTTACAATAGAACATAAACTAATGGGTTGTTATACTCTATTTCTAAGAGGAATACAACAAGCTCAAAATGTGCCCCATCACAAAACCTTGTACTGACATTGTGGAGTACAACACCATTGTGAACTTGATGTGTGAAGTTTCAGCCACTTCACTGTTTTCTGTAACCATGCAAACAGTATGAGAACTTCCATGTTGATGCATGTGGTTAATCGCAGCAAATACATCATCAACAATTCCAATTGCACAAGCTAGTGAACTATACCCCAAATGGAAAGGTTTTGTTTCAGCAATGTTTAATAAGGCAGTAGCTCTTGGACCACCATATAGTTGAACACCTTCCCGTTGGAGTTCAAAAGCAACCGAGAGCAATGCACTCAAAAACTCAACACTCCTAATCCTAGTTTTGCATAGGATAGATTTGAACATCCTTTTGATTTGCAAGGAACCCAAAACAACTAACATATTCCCATAATTTAAATGTGGTATTTCTTTTTTTATCAACATCAAAATAGTTCCTATGATAAATAATTTCAAAACAATAGCCTCTCATTGGTATTGGATTTAGCTTGCTATACATGGATACAATTTGAATGTTGTCATGCGAAAGAGGATCCAGCAGTACCCAAAAAGTTGCAGACTTGTCAAAAGGCACAAAATGGAAATTGCTCTTCCCACAAACAAAAATGCTCATTCCCGAAAAAAATTGACCAAAATACCCTTGTTAGACTAAAGTCACGCTTGGTATATATCAATGTGACTTAAGTGCAACGTGAGTTAATTCACGCTGGAAAGCAGCGTGAGTTAACTCACGCTGCGTGCATTACTATTTTGGGACAAAACCCAACAGTTCCAAGTTCATAACACATTTTCTTTCCCTCTTCACCTCCAAAAAACCCAAAAGTGCGAATTTTTGGTGAAAAATCTTGAGCTGAAAGCATTGCAAATCTTCAGGAAGCAAGTTTCTACGCTCATCAAATGTCAAAGATCAAGTAATGTATCATCTAACCCCTCTTGATTTTGCTGGTTTTTGAGGTAGGTTTAGCAGTTTGGAACACGACCTGGGCGTGAGTTAACTCACGCAGGTATTAGCTCAGGGTGACTTAAGTCACGCTGATGCCCAGTATTTCAAATTTTGCGCCAATTTTTTTTCTTAGCTTGTTGCGCAAGTTATTTATATTTTTTTCCTTGTTATTTTTCTATTCAATAGACATAGTGATGGTTGATAATGTGGTGGATGATAGCGTTGAGCTGAAACCAGCCATAATTGAAGCTTCCGGCGAAGCTTTCGTTGATGTTAAACCAACCGTTGATGTTAAACCAACCGTTGATGTGAAGGTTAAAGTCAAAATTTCATTTCAAGCTCACTTCGAAGAAAAACCTAAACCGGTACCTACCGGTGTTGCCAAACCTCGCGGTTATGAAGTAAACCCTGCCTCATTTTTTTTAACAAACGAAAGATGGCGAGAGCGAGATGAGTTGCTTGGTTGGGTTCGTCGACAAGCGGCAAGGGCTGGATTCACTATATCTATAGATAAATCTCGTCTAAAGAATCCAATGGTGACGTTGCAATGTGAAAGGAGTGGTGTATACAAACCACCGAAGACGAAGAAGAAATTGAAGCTTGAAGGCACGGGCTCAAGGAAATGTGATTGTTTGTTTAGATTGCGTGATTACTTTGAGAAGAATTGGCTTAATTGCATGTTTGGTCCCTTATGTTTATTTTAGGTTTCAAGTTGGTCCCTATTGTTTTAAAAGTTTCAATTTGATCCAAAACGTGTGTTTAGGAGGTATTCTCGTCGTTTTCCATGCAATTCCAATTTGAATCTGAATGTGAACATAATTGGAGCTCAAATTTTAATAGAAACTCCTACTTTCAGGTGTAAAAAATCAACTTGAAAGGGACCAACTTATACTAACGTTGCAAACAAAAGGGACCAACTTGAAAACATTTAAAACAAAAGGGACCAACATGAAACCTAAAATAAACGTTTTGGACCAAATTGAAACTTTTAAAACAATAGGGACCAATTTGAAACCTAAAATAAACATAAGGGACCAAACATGCAATTAAGCCAGAAGAATTCAAGTGATTGGTGGTTGACCATGCTTTGTGGAATTCACAACCATGAGTTGGAGCCAAAGTTAGGCACCTGTACAAATACATTTGATGTTCTTTGATTTTCACCTAGATTGACAAAGTATCTGTCAATGAAGCTCAAGTTGAAGCCCCTGTGGCACGGACCATGGATGATCCTCGTACTTGGGACACACGACCGTGCGCCCCTGGAGCACGAACGTGCACCCTGTGCAGATTGGTAAAATCTTAATTTTGTGACTTTTTGAGGTATCCAATGCACTTGAATGACTTCCAGACCCTTAAATATGATTAATAGGTGTTTAATGGTGATGTTTATGATTGATTAACTTAGACATAAGTGTAGTATGGCTTATAGGTTAATTAATTAGAGACGGACTATGGTAATGAAGTGAAACGGTGATGCTTTGCATGTTGCTTATGCTATGTGCATGAATGAAGTTGAATCATGAATATAATGTGGTGTAGTAATAGGTTGAGGTAACCTTACTTAATTATTCATGAAATGTGGATTATGTGATTTATGGTGAATAAATGCAAGAATGACGTGTTTATGATTAAACTTGGTAAAATGCATTAATATGAAGTGAATGATGTTGGATGTGCCTTAATGCATATAGTTGTGAATTAAATGATGAAGTGGTGAATTAAATGATGATGTGGTAAATTAAATGATGATGTGGTGATAACATGAATTGTGTGGAATGTATTGATTTGATCATGCAAATAAATGTGGTGAAATGTAGCATGGTTTGAGATCATGATTTATATGTGGTGTGCATTGTCAAGTCCATACATGAGCATCTATGCATTCATTGTCGGTCAAATGTAGCTTGATTTAAGATCAAGATTTTATATGTAGCTTGGTTTAAGACCAGGACCCAAATGTAGCTAGATTTAAGATCAAGATTTTATATGTAGCTTGATTTAAGATCAAGATCCAAATGTAGCGTGATTTAAGATCACAATGGTACCACATGCATGTAGAGTCGTATTAGGCGCATTACATTCACATGAGTCGTGTTTGGTAATGTTTTGGTGTAAACTTGTGCATTTATGTGGTAAATGTCAATTGTTGGTGTGTGAAAATTATGGAATGATTCATAATCGTGTTGTTGATGATTTATAATTGAAATCGTGATTTAATTATTGATGATGTATAATTAAATTGGTAATTATATAATGATGAAGGTATGTTGGAACAAAATGTATGAACAACTCTCTTTTGAGTTTTGATGATAACAAAGTGTTAAAAAGAAAATTGGATATGCTAATGCTTGATTTTAGTGTGCAGAACCATGTACTTAAAGATTGGTATCTAACAATGGTCCTGAAAGAACAAGTTAAGAGCAAGAAGGAAAATATAGAAGCTAGTGTTGCAAAGCTGAAGAAAATCAGTGTCTGAAGAAGTGCTTCTGAAAGCAGTGTCTGGAGGCAACGTCTGAAGAAGAGCTTCTGAAGAAGTGCGTCTGATGAACAGTGTGTCTGAAGGCCTGCTTCTGAAGAAGTGTGTCTGATGAACAGTGCGTCTGATGCCAGCTTCTGAAGACTGCGTCTGTTGAACAATGTGTCTGATGCCAGCTTCTAAAGAACTGCGTCTGAAGACAGCTTCTGATGAACAGTGTCTGAAGCCAGTTCTAAAGAGAAGCTTCTGAAGTCTGAGTTTTAAGGAAAAGCAACTGTCATTGTCAACAGTAAAGCACTGTACAGTCAGAACAGCTCAATGCAACAGTTGCCTCCTTGGATGAAACACGCAGCCAGCTTTTAAGGAAACAATTCAAAATTGTTGTGCTCTGTTTTCTGGTTTGCGCACACAATGACAGGAATGAATTAAATGCTGGATGTAGCTTCTAGTGCAACGGCTCTTTTGCTAAAACTGGATCTTTCCAACACCTCTTAATTCTCTATAAAGGATTGAAGTTTTGAAGAAGAAGAAGAAAAAGACTCATTGACTGAAAACGTGATACTCTGTTTTCTGATACGCAAATCTGCCAAAACTGAAAGTCATCAAAACAACTTAGAAATTCTTACAAACTTCTTATCTTAGAATTGCTTAAGTTTAGAGTCTTAAATCTGTGTTGTATTTTGTGATCACCACTGATAGTATATCAAGTGTTCAACTCAAACTTATTCTCTTGTAAAATCTGTTTGATTCAAAGTCTTAAACTGTGTGTCTAAGCAAGAAAGTCTCTTACTTTGTGTTTGAGCATGGGAAGTCTCTTACTTAATGTTTGAGCAATTGGAAGTCTTTTACTTTGTGTTTGAGCATATGAAGTCTCTTGCTTTGTGCTTGAGCAATTGTAATCTTTGTGATTATAGTGGAAAATCTCTTGTTAGTAACAAGGGGACTGGACTACTTTCGGGTTGTGGAAGGAACTAGGATAAACTGTTGTGTCTCTCTTTCTCTCATTTACTTTATACCCGCTGCAAACAACTCTGAAACTAGTTTCAGAATCTGATCAACATCTGATTCTGAACTAAACATGGTTTTTTTTTAGAAAGAAAAGAAAAGAAAAAGCCAACACAATTCAACCCCCCTTCTTGTGTTTTTCTCACCTTCAGTTGGTATCAGAGCTCCGGTTCTGATATTCAATCACCTAACAGTGAGTCAGTAAAGATCCTGAGAAAAACATGGCTTCTAGCAGTTACCCTCCACCTTCTCCCAGAAATCATTCTTCTGTATCATTTGACTATGGTATAGATGAAAGGAAATCTCGTTCACACCATAAACCTCATATGTTTACTGGTGATCCTGAGAAATTCTCATGGTGAAAAAGCAAGATGTACAGCCACATCATTGGAATTGATGACTCCTTATGGGATATCATAGAAGATGGAATATCTATTCCAATTGATGAAGAAGGAGTGGCTACTAACAGAAGAGGTCTTTCTGATGCTGAAAGAAAGATCTACAGAAAGCATCACAATGTTAGAGGTATCATTGTGGATTCTCTACCTCACAGTGAGTATCAAAAGCTGAGTGATAAATCAACAGATAAAGCCATCTTCACCTCTCTCTGCTCTAACTATGAAGGTAACAAGAAGGTTAAAGAAGCAAAAGCAAATATTCTGGTTCAGCAGTATGAGCTGTTCAGAATAAAAGAGGATGAAAATATTGAGACTATGTTCTCAAGATTTCAGACTCTGGTTTCTGGACTTCAGATTCTGAAGAAAAGCTATACTACTGCTGATCATGTGAATAAAATCCTCAGAAGTCTGCCATCTAAATGGAGACCCAAAGTGACTGCTATTGAGGAAGCTAAAGATCTAAATACTCTAAGTATTGAAGATCTTATAAGCTCACTCAAAGTGCATAAACTGGGACTCAATGAAGATGAATCTGTTAGAGAGTCTAAGTCTATAGCACTGAAATCCAAAAGAAAGTCTGTAAAAGCTATTGAATCTGATGAAGAATTTCCTGAGGGAAATTCTAAAGAAGATTCAGATGCTGAGGAGCTTGCAATTTTTTCTAAAAGATTTCAGTACTTAATGAAAAGACAAGAGAAATTTTCTAACAGAAGCAGCAACTTCAAAGGATCTGGTTCCAAGAGGGAAGATCAGAAAGGTTGCTACCACTGCAAGAAGACTGGTCATTTCATTGCTGATTGTCCTCAACTACAGAAGGACAAGTCAAAGGAGAAATCTAAGAAAACCAGCTCTAAATCAAGCAACTTCAGAAACAAACTCAAGAAAAGTCTTATGGCAACATGGGATGATCTTAACAATGAATCTGAATCTGATAAAGATGATGAAGAGGAAGCTAACCTGGCTTTAATGGCAACAACATTCACTGATACAGAGTCAGGATCAGACTCTGAAGATGAAGATGAGGTATATTCTGAACTTACTCGTTCTGAACTTATTGAAACAGTTAAAGATCTTATGAACCACCTCAGAAGCAAGTTAAGTCAATTAAAATCTTTGAAAATAAACATAACTTGCTGACTAATGAGAATCTCCAACTTCAGAATCACATCAATGAGATTGATGAAGAAGTTAGAGAACTCAGAGAAATGGCTCATAAGAAACATGAAGAAACTCCTAGTGAACAAGAAATTGCTCTTCATGATTTTATCTTGTTGGATATTTGGTTGTTGGCTTCATGTTTGCTAAAATCAAATATATAAGCACGTGTGCGTCTTCAGAAACTGAAATCTCAAGTTGTGCATCTTCAGAAGCTGGAAGCAGAACTTCAGAAGCTGACTGGGTGTTCATCAGAAGCTGAACTGGTCATCAGAAGCTGAACTGCTCATCAGAAGCTAAACTGTTCATCAGAAGCTGACCTTCAGAAGCTGCATTTCATAAGCACGTTTTCTGCGTTCAGAAGCTACGTTCTTTCTTGTGTCTTGGAGTTGTTTTATTTTCTCACATTATCTTTTGAAGATTTAATTGAGGAATTCTTCAAGCTGTTGTTTCTAGAAGAAAGATTAATTTCGGAAGATATAATCTGAAGATTGGATTCAATTATTTGTGAATATATTTTCAAAGAAATCTTTGGAAAATATATTTCTGGAAAATAAATTGCTTCTATTTGCTTCTAAAGAATTCTGGGAATATATCTTTGAAGGATTTGGTTCAAGAATTATGTTGCTGCTGAAGCTATAAATAGAGGACACTTTCATTGAAGAAAATCAACTCAACTGAAGTCAGTTTTAATAGAGTGTTCGTAGGTGTTGAGTCTGTAAGCTTTGTGTTTTGTTTTTGTACACCACTCAAGTGTTTAGAGTTGGTTGTTTTTTATTGAGTTGTAATTCACTTGAAGCTTTTAAGCAAAAGTGATGTATTGAGTTTTTAGGAGAGTGTCTCCATCTTTGTTTGATTTGTTAGAGTCTGATAATCACTGGGGCAGTGATTGACTGAGGGAAGTGAGAGGGGTCTCAGGTCTAGGAGTTCCTAGGTTGAAATCTATACGGGTAGTGATTAAGTGAGAAGGCTGTGAAATAGGGGCTGTTGTCATAGGTCTTTGAATTGATACTATTTAGTGGATTTCCTTCCTGACTTGGTAGCCTCCAGATGTAGGTGTGGTTGTCACCGAACTGGGTTAACAAATCATCTGTGCCATTTTACTTTCTGTCCTTTATTTCTGTTATTCAGCTTCTGAACTATTGTACTCTGTTCTACTCTGTTTTACAGTTCAGACTCAGTCCTGCCAGGAATTTCAATTGGTGTCAGAGCAGGCACCCTGCCTGTTTTAGGGTAAGCTCCAGGGAAGGTTTTTCTGGCATAATGGAGAAAGAAGGAGGATTTGTGAACAGACCACCTCTGTTGATGGTTCCAACTATAATTATTGGAAATCTCGCATGAGTGCTTTCCTTAAATCTATGGATAGTAAAACCTGGAAAGCAGTTCTGAAGGGTTGGGAACATCCTGTTGTGCTAGACAAAGATGGTAAGAAGACAGCTGAATTAAAACCAGAGGAAGATTGGTCCAAGGTAGAAGATGAATTAGCTCTTGCAAACTCCAAAGCCTTGAATGCTATATTCAATGGAGTGGACAAGAACATGTTTAGACTGATCAAGCAGTGCACTGTAGCTAAGGATGCCTGGGAGATTCTCAAGACTACTCATGAAGGCACATCCAAGGTAAAACTGTCCAGACTTCAACTTCTCACCACCAAATTTGAAAATCTCAAAATGTTGGAGGATGAGAACATACAAGATTTTTACATGAATGTCCTAGACATGGCCAACTCATTTGAGTCTCTTGGAGAAAGAATATCTAATGAGAAACTTGTGAGAAATATCCTCAGATCCCTACCTAAGAGATTTGATATGAAGGTAACTGCCATTGAAGAAGCACATGACATCTCCAGCATGAAGGTTGAGGAATTGATAGGGTCTCTTCAGAACTTTGAAATAGCCAGAACTGATAAGAAAGGGAAAGGTGTTGCTTTTGCAGCAAATGATGAAAGCTTATCAGAGGATCTTGTGATGCTGAGTAAACAATTTAAGAAGATTCTGAAGCAGAAGACAAGAACTGATCAACCCAAAGGTGTTAAATGTCATGAGTGTGAAGGATATGGTCACATTAGAACAGAATGTGCCACATACCTCAAGAATCAGAAGAAAAGTTTGGTTGTGTCTTGGTCTGATGACTCAGAAGGAGAAGTGGAGAATGAATCTGCTAAGCATGTTGCTGCCTTTACTGGTAGATGCATGACTAATGATGAAGTTATGTGTTCAGAAGCACAATCAGGTTCTGAAACACCATCAGGTTCTGAAACATCATCTGACTCTGAATCCAGTGATGAAGAATTGTCGTTTGAAGAACCAGCTGCCTCTTATGAAGAACTATTCATCAGAAGTGAAGAAGTGTGCAAGGAACTGGAAAATCAGAAGAAGATCATCAGTCAACTTCAGGCTGAAAGAAGTGAACACTTGGGACAAATTTCTGATCTCAAGATGAGGTAACCCATTTGAACTCTCAACTTGAACACATGAAGAAGCAAGTCAGAATGTTGAATACTGGTACTGATATGCTTGAAGAAATATTGGAGAGTGTTGAATGAACAAAAGTAAGTATATGTTTTTATATCGTTCCACAGGGATTAATGTGATATCATAAACCGTTCAACGTCGATTATCGTCTTAAGTTAGGGTTTAACTTGTTTTTATACTACACTACTCATAATTTTGAAAACATAATAAATAAATAGTAGAGTAATAGGACATAGAAGGTGTTAGGATTAACTTTCATCAATCAAACATCGTTTATATCCGATTGATCATAAATACGAATTCTAGCGTTTTCTTATATATTGCATTATTACGTATTGCTCAACAACATCATTGATTTCCCAAATGACGTCGTGAGATCGATTGTATCGTTTAATCGATGATTTCTCAATCTATTAAACGATTCAAAAGCTTTACGATCCAATACTATAATGTAATTATCAAAACCAAATCCCATTTCTAGAATTTCTTATCTTGATAGAAAATCATTCTAAACCTAGATTCAAAAGTCTTTTTCAACAACATTTAAATCAAACATAAGATTGAAAAGCAAGAAGAAATTCAATGGTATATAAAAATTGCTAGAATCATATATTGAATAATCAAAAGTTTACAACATGGATGATTGATTACCTATTAATCCCAACAAAGGAGATTAGTTGATCATTGTCATGACAACTCTTGCAAAATAAGAAAGGAAGATGAAGATATGTGAGAGCTTGATGTCTCAAAGCTTCTTAAGATCTTCTTCAATCCAAATCAAATTGCTATTTGAAGTTCTTCTCCCTCTATGCCTATTCTCTCTCAAAGATAACAAGTTTTCTAAGCTCTGGAAAATATTAAAACTGATAAAAAAAACTATATATCTAAAAAATGAGCTTAAAATTCTATAAATATGCTGAGAAAAAGCACGCTCGCTACAAGCGACCAGTCTGTCGCTTGTAGCGAGGACATCAACTGGCCAATCATAGAGCTCCACGTCACCATCAGCATTAAACCGCCCCTTTGGTCGCTGTAGCGACAAGGTCTGTCGCTACTAGCGACCAACCTTTGAAATTCCCTGCCTAAGCTCGCTACTAGCGATGGAGTCTGCGCTTCAAGCGATGGCTTCCTGGAAATCCCTGCCTATCCTCGCTACTAGCGATGGCTTCTGCGCTTGTAGCGATGGCATCCAGAAAAGCTTCAATCTTTTGCATCAATCAGGTTCAAGCATGTATTTCCTGCATAATCACATGGGGTAAGACTTAGGATCACATTTATTGCATTTCTAACACATTTATGCCCTAATCCTAAGGTAACTTGTACAACAAGTAATCATAAGTGCCCTAAAAGTTAGCAAAATATAACAACTTTTAAGCACTTATCAAACTCTCCCCAACTTACATTTTGGTTTGTCCTCAAACCAAAGAACAAAAGGAAATTTTCATAGCTTTAAAAACCACAATATTGAGCAATTAGCAAAGGATTCAAAAGTACGAAGAAATAAATATCAAGTGAGTGATTCAAATGTGATTGCGCAAGCTAAAGTTCAGTTTCTCATTGAACGAGATACATTCTACAAATGTGAACTAGTTCTAAACACAAGGAATTAAATCATACAATCCTAAACAAGCAACATGTTTAAATTTGAACCAAACCTAACACACTTCTATATAAAGTATATGAACAATTGAAATCATTTGTAAGGGTTATGAACACTCATCCAACACACATGATAACATACAATCAAATTATGTGTCTATCTAATTATCATTTCCAAAAGCATAAAAGGCATTGATCAAAAGGTCTTAAAGGGTTGTAATTGGGCTAGGTTACAAAAGAATTGTCATATGTGGGATATTTGAATTCAAATGGCCAAGCAAAAGGAAACATTCAATCTAATTACACACTTCCTTCTTTTTCCAATACAACACTTGGTGAATTTCCAACTTTTCTTATTCTTGATTGATCTTTGACAACTTTTCTTTGAATTCTTGCAAACCTTTTCATTTTTTTCTCTTTTCTTTTTCTTGGTTTGCTTTTCTTTCTTTTTTCTTTTTTTTTCTTTTTCTTTTTCTTGTTGTCAAGATCATATATCATCATTCACCCTTACATTGACATAAACAAAACCTTCCTTTCTCCCCAACTTATTTCAATGATACCCTAATCGAATGTTCCTTTGTTATTATGGCAAAGGTCAATAAAAACGATGGATAAGGGTTCAAAAGAAAACAACTATCAGAATTTAATAAAGAGTTAACTATGAACTGAATTTTTTACAAACTCCGGCAATTTAAATAAGCAGATGAGCTTATTAAATTGACAGTCCACAGTTAACAATTCTGATTCCATTAGGCTCAGATGGGTTAACAGATACTCACACATCTCACAGGGTAGGTTCATTTGGTCAAGTATTTCTCTCAATTCAAAAAATTGCCTTGATCACTTCAATGCTCTTATACAATTTAAAACAACAAAAGATTTAACATAATATAACTGAGTTAAACATGATATTGGTCTCCTGCATATATATACAATGGTTGAGGATTCCTCACATTTTTGGCTAGTTCTATATTGGTTCAAAACTAAACAAATGCTTGCTTAAAAACTGAATAAATTAACTTGTGTGTGTAAAGAACTTATTCACATTCACGAATATACCTAGAAAAACAAGAAAACGAGTACCTTAGCTGCGCGCTTTAACACTCATTCTATCATTATCACTCAGATGATTCACAGTTCAAGCATTGGCTTTTGAATCTTTCATCTTTCTTTCAAAATTTGTTGGGATCATTCCAAAAAATTTTTAACATAAATAAATAACAAAACATAACTAGAATATAAACTATACTAACATGTTATACCCAAAATAAATAACATAAACATAAATAACTTAAACCAAAAAGGTACATCATTCATGGTTCATAAAACATAAATAAACAAAGTACAAAACATAAATAAAAATGTTAAAGTACAAAGCTGAATAAATAAAACGAAAGAGAAAACAAATCAAGATCTGCAGCTCTGCATCATCAATCTGAATCTGAATCCATGTCATCATCAGAGTCAATCAGGTCTGCTGCCATGCGATCAATAGAATTTGTAGCAGCTGAGGAGTCATCATCCAGATCATCATCGACATCAGCGTCGTCATCACCCTGATCACCAGCATCCTGATCACCAGCATCAGCTGCAGCTGCCCCTCTTGGAAAGAATGGCCTGTCCCCAGGCCAAGCAATGTGCTCAGAGAAGAAAGCAGGTGTCCACGGGCTTTGGCCACTGTCGTGCAGATGGCTCTGAATCGTAGTAAGTGCCCGATGATTTGACGCATTCTGCGCCAACAGAAAAGAGCTCACAGTAGCAGAATCCCAACTCGAGAAGTCCAATGGTGGAATGGTCGGGTGGCTAGGGTGGCTAGTATGCTGAGGTGGTGGTGGTGGTGCATGAGAAGGTCCTGCTGAGGTGGATGGTCCAGCTGAGGGTGGAGGTGGGGCAACAGGTGCAGGAGTAGAGCAATACCTATTGATGTATCTATCATCAATAGGGTTTTTAATTTCCTCATCAACCTGTGATGGCATGTGTACTCTAGCTCTCCTACATAGTCCCATGATCAACCCGGGAAAAGTCAGAGGGCATTTAGGTTTGCCCGGGGGTAATATGCCGCTCTCGGCTACTATCCTCATCTCATTTGCTATCAGCCTAGCAACGTCAACCTGACGCTGAGTGAGGATATAGTGAACAAGAGGGGTCACATCTAAGGTGGTGGAAGAAGTATGAGATTTGGGGCGGATGTTATATAGAATAAGGGTAAGAACTACCTGAGCCTCAGTGGTCATGTCCTCACGAAATGCTCGGAAAGGCTTACCCGAAGCCCTACTCAAATCATAACTCTTCCCCTCCTGGAAGATGTCCCGTGCGATGCTCTCGTGATCCCATTCACCACTCCTCTGATGCTCGCAGAAATCACAAAGCGCAGTGGGTGCAAGCGGATTATCTTCTTCAACTAGCTCCAGAGGCTTGCCCAGATACGCGTTGATGGACATGCGATCGAAGGTGATGGTACGCCCTCTCACATAAGTAGTCCATGTGAACTCGTCGGATGGATCAGAGGGGATCGCGTTCGCGTAGAACTCGCGCACGATGTCATAATTAATCCTCCTGGGTGGCGTGCATAAAATCCCCCACTTCCTCTCGTTGATCATAGTTGCTATGCCACCATACTCTCCCTCTTCAGAAATCTCGAACCGCTTCTCAGACCAGATGCGTCTTGTCCTCAGCTCCTCGTATCTTTCTTGGTTCCTCCAGCTTAGGAAACGACTCGTGTCGTGTGGTTGAACGTTGACTCTTGGTCGTGACGAGGAGCTTTCAACATTCCTTTGACGTTTAGACGAGGTTTTAGGTGCCATTCCTACACAATGATTTAAAACAGATGAAAATCAGGTAGGGTACAAGTCCAGTTTCAATCAAAATACAAATAAAACAAATTCTGGGTTCGCTCGCTACAAGCGACAGCTTGGTCGCTGTAGCGACGAAACCCAGAAAATGCCAGTTTCCTTCGCTACTAGCGCAGTTCTAGCGAGGAGACCCATTTTCTAAAATCATGTTTTTTTTTTTATTTTAACCTACTTGTAGCATGCGAAATCAACATTAAAGCTAATATAAATGACTAACAATCACCTAAACTTCCTAAATCCTCAAAAACCCTAATTTATTTGAATTTTTACAAAGGTTTTTTCCAAAATACGATTCCTATGAACAAAAGGATTAAAGGGAAGTTTTCTAGGTGATTTTCGTTCATTTACAACAACTTAAACTATGTATAACAATGGGTAATCAATCAGGGCATGTTTAAGTTCAAAATCTCATAAACCCTAAACCCTAAAATTCTAAATCAACATGCAAGCACCAATAATGTGTAAAGAGCTGATAAACAGTGACAGAAAGGGCCGAATCACATACCTGAAGAGTTGATTTAGCAAGATTATTGCAGGTACAGAGTGGATTTTTGCAGAACTTAAGCAGAAATGGAAATGAACAATGCAGAAATGAAATGAATGGAAAATGGAATGTTACAGATGCGAAAATATAAGCTAGAAACGGCTATAATAATAAATGGGGTGGTTGGGAGGTAGCTGAAGCGACAGGAGTGGCCTGGGTATTATAAAACTGTTTTCTGATACGCTCGCTACAAGCGCGCGATCCGTCGCTACAGCGACAGGCAAAAATCCCATCGCTACAAGCGTACTTTGGCGCTACAAGCGCAAGTGCAAAAACTGTCGCTACAAGCGACAAGTGCGTCGCTACAGCGACGTAGTGTAAATTCCATCGCTACAGCGATGAGTTGGTCGCTGTAGCGACCATGACAGGAAACAGAAAAATAAAATTTGGAGTTCTTGCCACTATCCCAACATGCATAAATACTTGTACAGAAGTAAAATAACACTAAAAACGCAACATACTTACAAAATTGGGGTGCCTCCCAACAAGCTCTTGTTTAACGTCATTAGATCGACGCCTGATTCGCTTACGCATAAGAATCGATGAGTGAAATCGTCGTCGTGTGCCGAACGACTTCACCTCCAAAATATGGCTTAAGCCTTTGTCCATTCACTGTCCATGTCGACTTGGTGATAGGATCCTCTAGTTCCACAGCTCCATAAGGTTTCACTTCCTTTATCATGAACGGACCGGACCACTTGGACTTCAATTTACCCGGAAATAGTCGTAGCCTTGCATTGAACAGCAACACCATCTGACCAGGCTTGAATTCCCTCTTCATGATCTTCTTGTCATGATACCGTTTAACCTTTTCCTTATAAAGCTTACTTGACTGATAGGCTTGGTCACGCATTTCCTCTAACTCATGCATCTGAAGCTTTCTCTTCTCCCCAGCTTGCTCTTGATCAAAGTTCAAAAACTTGAGCGCCCAAAACGCTTTGTGCTCCAACTCGACCGGTAAGTGGCATGCTTTCCCATACACCAATTGGAATGGTGTGAAACCCGTAGGAGCTTTGTATGCGGTCCTATAGGCCCACAACGCTTCGTCCAGTTTCATCGCCCAATCCTTTCTTGAAGATGACACGGTCTTCTCAAGTATCCGTTTGATTTCACGGTTGGATACCTCGGCTTGACCGTTGGTCTGTGGATGGTATGGTGAAGCTACCTTGTGCTTTACTCCATAGTGCTCAAGTGCTTTTGCTAACTGTTGATTGCAGAAGTGTGAACCTCCATCACTTATTAGCACTCTTGGAGTTCCAAATCGGGAAAAGATGTTTCTTTTCAGAAACTTGACCACCGTTTTGCTATCGGCTTTCTGAGATGCTATTGCTTCTACCCACTTTGAAACATAATCAACAGCTACCAGAATATACTCGTTGTTCAAAGAAGATGGAAATGGCCCTACAAAGTCAATACCCCAACAGTCGAAGACTTCGACTTCAAGGATACTTTGTAGAGGCATTTCATTCCTCTTTGAAATCCCTCCGGTTTTCTGGCAACTCTCACATTCTTTCACATGTTCATATGAGTCTTTGAACAAGGAGGGCCAATAAAAGCCAGCTTGAAGAACTTTTGCTCCAGTTCTTTCTCCACTGTAATGACCACCATATGGCGAGTTGTGACAGTGCCACATGATGTCCTTGGCTTCTTCTCTAGCAACACATCTTCTTATTAAGTGGTCTACTCCAATCTTGAAGAGGTACGGGTCATCCCAAATGAATTGAGTGGCGTCTCTCAACAACCTCTTCTTCATTTGCCACGTGTAATCCTCCGGTATGAACCCCGTTGCTTTGTAATTGGCCATGTCAGCGAACCATGGTCTTTCTTGCACCATAAGCAACTGTTCATCCGGGAACTCTTCAAGGATGTCCATTTCATTCTTCGTTATCTCATTGTTCACCAATCTTGACAGATGATCAGCTACTAGGTTCTCAGTCCCCTTCTTGTCCTTAATCTCCAAATCAAACTCTTGGAGTAGCAACATCCAACGGATGAGTCTCGGCTTTGAGTCGGGTTTGGTAATCAAGTACTTGATAGCTGCATGGTCAGTCCAGATAACAATTTTTGAACCAATGAGATACGAACGAAATTTTTCTAATGCGAACACTATGGCAAGTAATTCTTTTTCAGTGGTAGCATAATTGACTTGTGCGTCATTTAAAACTTTACTTGCGTAGTGTATAGCATGAAAAATTTTGTTTTTGCGTTGACCTAACACCGCGCCTACCGCATAATCACTTGCATCGCACATAAGTTCAAAATCGTATGTCCAGTTTGGTGCGGTGATTATGGGTGCGGATGTTAAGCTATCCTTTAAACTATTAAAAGCATTTAAACAGTCAATATCAAAATCAAAAGACTTATCTTTGTTGAGCAAGTTGCTCAATGGCTTTGCGATTTTTGAGAAGTCTTTGATGAATCTCCGATAGAACCCGGCATGGCCTAGGAAACTTCGGATTCCTTTGACATTGACTGGCGGTGGAAGTTTTCCTATCACGTCGACCTTAGCTTTATCAACTTCAATACCCTTGGAAGAGATCTTGTGACCAAGGACTATACCCTCGGTTACCATGAAGTGACACTTCTCCCAATTGAGCACCAAGTTGGTTTCCTTGCACCGTTTCAGTACCGTGTCCAGATTCTTCAAGCATAAATCAAATGATGACCCGAAAACTGAGAAGTCGTCCATGAACACTTCAATGCTTTTCTCTATCAAGTCTGCAAAGATGGCTTGCATGCATCGTTGAAATGTTGCTGGAGCGTTACATAAACCGAACGGCATGCGTCGATATGCGAATACCCCAAAAGGACATGTGAATGCAGTCTTCTCGTGATCGTCTGGATTCACCGATATCTGATTGTAACCTGAATACCCGTCAAGGAAACAGTAAAAAGCTTGTCCTGACAGCCTCTCTAGCATTTGATCCATAAATGGTAGAGGAAAATGATCTTTCCTAGTTGCTTTGTTCAACCTCCGGTAGTCGATACACATCCTCCAACCGGTCACGGTTCTAGTTGGTATGAGCTCATTCTTCTCATTCGTGATAACCGTCATACCTCCCTTCTTAGGGACAACTTGAACCGGACTAACCCAAGTGCTATCCGAGATCGGATATATCATGCCGGCTTCAAGTAGCTTCACTACTTCTTTCCGGACTACTTCTTTCATGTTTGGGTTTAGCCGTCTTTGAGGTTGTGCTACCGGCTTATAATCCTCTTCCATCATGATCTTATGCATGCAATAGGAAGGACTTATCCCTTTTAAGTCGGATAGTGTCCAACCTATTGCTTCCTTGTTGGACTTCAAGACTTCGACCAATCTTTCTTCTTCATGGTTTGACAAGGAGCTACTAATGATCACCGGTTTCCTACCCTCTTGATCAAGAAACACATACTTCAAATGTGAGGGCAAGATCTTCATCTCCGGCTTCACTTCTTCTACTTTAGCTTCATTCGTCAATTCCTCGATTTTGGCTTTGTGAGGAGGAATTTCCTTCAACGAATCGAGCTCCTTCAAACACTCTTCAAGCTCTAGCTCATCTTCTTCTCCTAGGATACTTAGTGCGTTTGTCAAAACTCTCTCAAGATGTGTCAAGTCATGCAACTGGTTTCTCGTATCAACTATCAATTCTTCCATTGCATCCATCTTGAAACACGCAGCTTTATCACTAGGAAACTTCATTGCTTCATGGATGTTGAAATTGACTTCTTCATCGTCCACACGGACTTTCATTAAGCCTCCGTCAAGATCAATCATCATCCGTGCCGTTTGCATGAAAGTTCTCCCAAGAAGTAGTGGCACATCATCATCCTCCGGAATGTCCATCACTACAAAGTCGACGGGGAACAAGAACTTGTCGACTTTCACCAACACGTCTTCAGCAATTCCCAATGGACGAGTGTAGGATTTGTCGGCCAATTGCAAGGTTAAGTTGGTTCTCTTCACAACTATATCACCTATCCTTTTGACAACGGATAGTGGGATTAGGTTGATACTTGAACCTAAATCAATGAGTGCCTTGCCGACATCTACATTGCCAATGGACACGAGCAATGTAACTTTGCCCGGATCTCTCTTCTTTCTTGACAATGTATTCTGGATGATTTCACTACAATTCGCGTCTAGCAGAATTGTTTCTTCTTCATTAAACCTTCTCTTCTTAGAAAGAATTTCCTTCATGAACTTGGCATACGCCGGCATTTGCTCTAGGGCTTCCGAGAATGGTATATTGATTTGTAACCTCTTGAAAACTTCAAGGAACCTAGCAAACTGCCTCTCCTTCTCTTTTTTGGCTGGTGTAGTTGGGTAAGGTAGGTGCGGTGTCGGTGCATTCTTCACTATTTCTTGCTTCTTGCCCTTCTCCTTCACCACATCCTTCTTCCATACAATGTTCTCATTTTCAACTACATCCTTATTTTTTTTTTCTACTACATCCTCTATATGTACATCTCCCATTTCATTCTCACGTCCTTCATCATCATCCTTCTCCTTCACCTCATTCTCAACCACCCTTCTCTCTACTTCAAGATTGTCCCCTATACCTTGGCCAATTACCTTCCCGCTCCTTGTAGCAATTGCCTTGCAATTTTCGTTGTCTCTTGTTGCAAGGACTTCCTCATCAAAATGACTTAATTGTCATTTCGATGACGATGCATGATCCTTTGGGTTGGTTTGTGTGTTGGCGGTAAAGGTTCCGCCTTGTTGAGTAGCTTGAGAAAGTTGTTGTGCCAATTGACCCACTTGCGTCTCCAGATTTTTGATGGACGCATCAGTGTTCTTCTGGTTGGCCATTGACTGCTGCATGAATTGATTGAGGGTTTCATCGGTGGATTGGTTGCGGTTTTGTTGTGGAGGTTGATATTGGTTATAATTCTGGTAAGGTTGTCGGTTGTATTGCCCAGCTTCTCCCCTCCAACCTTGGCCATAATTCGGATTATTCCCTCTTGGGAAGTTGTTTGGATGGCTTTGGAATTGGTTTTGAAACTGTTGAGGCCTTGGTTGATTACCAACATAGCTTACCTCTTCTGTAGGGGGCGGACAAAATCCGGTTGGGTGGTCTCCCGAACAAAGCTCGCAAGATGCGACTTGGTGTTGTTTTCTTTGTTCGTTCTGGATGTCCTTCATTTGTTGAGGAAGGTTGGCCATTTTCTTTGTCAACTCTTCCACTTGTTGCGTGAGCAACTTGTTCTGTGCAAGGATAGCATCGTTTGTTCCCAAATCTAGGATTCCCGCCTTCCTTTGGCTTTGGCTTCGGTTGTGATGAGCTTGGTGATCATTCAACGCCATTCTCTCTATAATAGCAACAACATCCTCCGCGCTCTTAGCCATCAAAGAACCACCAGCGGCAGCGTCAAGCAAAAGCTTGGATTGTTGTTGCATCCCGTTCCGGAAGAGATGAATTTGTGTTAATTCATCAAATCCATGGTTCGGACATCTTCTGAGCATTGACTTGAAACGCTCCCAGGCTTCACATAGTGTTTCACTTGTACCTTGTGAAAACACCGCAATGGTTGTCTTCGCCTCCATAAACCGATTCTGAGGGAAGAACCTATCAAGGAATTTCTCCTCAAGCGTGTTCCAGGTTGTCATCACCGTCGGTGGCTGGTCCAAGTACCACTCCTTAGCTTTGCCTATCAATGAATGTGGAAACATCCTCATCCACATTGCCTCCTCGTTATTCTCCGTCTCACCAAGGGTTCCCGCGATCTCATAGAATTTTGTGAGATGTTGGTACGGGTCTTCATGGTCTAATCCTGAGAATGGATTAGCATATAAGATTTGTAATATCCCCGTCTTCATCTCTGTTTGCTTAGCAGTCCGCGGTGTCTTCCCCAATTGTGCGAAACGACGTGGACTGTTATTACATGGCATCCCACGACCGCCTGAACCTCCTGAACCATCTCCTGGTGCAGCCATTTGTAACTCTTGGCTTGGACTTGATGAATGACTAGAAACAGAACTCTCCTCTTGTTGCCTCCTCTTTGCTTGTTGCTTCTTTCTCCGATTCTTACTATTGTTTCTTCTAGCTGTTCTTTCTATCTCGGAATCAAAAAGAAGTTGGTCCTCTGGTACTTGACCTCGCATAAACGATATCAACAATCTGACCACAAAGGATTAGCAAACAAGATGGATAAGAAATATTAGTTATATACATAAAAGAATTTTGTGCAAAATTGCTTAAAACCATAATTAAAGTTGCAATGATTATAATATCATAACTTTAATCCCCGGCAACGGCGCCATTTTGTTGAATGAACAAAAGTAAGTATATGTTTTTATATCGTTCCACAGGGATTAATGTGATATCATAAACCGTTCAACGTCGATTATCGTCTTAAGTTAGGGTTTAACTTGTTTTTATACTACACTACTCATAATTTTGAAAACATAATAAATAAATAGTAGAGTAATAGGACATAGAAGGTGTTAGGATTAACTTTCATCAATCAAACATCGTTTATATCCGATTGATCATAAATACGAATTCTAGCGTTTTCTTATATATTGCATTATTACGTATTGCTCAACAACATCATTGATTTCCCAAATGACGTCGTGAGATCGATTGTATCGTTTAATCGATGATTTCTCAATCTATTAAACGATTCAAAAGCTTTACGATCCAATACTATAATGTAATTATCAAAACCAAATCCCATTTCTAGAATTTCTTATCTTGATAGAAAATCATTCTAAACCTAGATTCAAAAGTCTTTTTCAACAACATTTAAATCAAACATAAGATTGAAAAGCAAGAAGAAATTCAATGGTATATAAAAATTGCTAGAATCATATATTGAATAATCAAAAGTTTACAACATGGATGATTGATTACCTATTAATCCCAACAAAGGAGATTAGTTGATCATTGTCATGACAACTCTTGCAAAATAAGAAAGGAAGATGAAGATATGTGAGAGCTTGATGTCTCAAAGCTTCTTAAGATCTTCTTCAATCCAAATCAAATTGCTATTTGAAGTTCTTCTCCCTCTATGCCTATTCTCTCTCAAAGATAACAAGTTTTCTAAGCTCTGGAAAATATTAAAACTGATAAAAAAAACTATATATCTAAAAAATGAGCTTAAAATTCTATAAATATGCTGAGAAAAAGCACGCTCGCTACAAGCGACCAGTCTGTCGCTTGTAGCGAGGACATCAACTGGCCAATCATAGAGCTCCACGTCACCATCAGCATTAAACCGCCCCTTTGGTCGCTGTAGCGACAAGGTCTGTCGCTACTAGCGACCAACCTTTGAAATTCCCTGCCTAAGCTCGCTACTAGCGATGGAGTCTGCGCTTCAAGCGATGGCTTCCTGGAAATCCCTGCCTATCCTCGCTACTAGCGATGGCTTCTGCGCTTGTAGCGATGGCATCCAGAAAAGCTTCAATCTTTTGCATCAATCAGGTTCAAGCATGTATTTCCTGCATAATCACATGGGGTAAGACTTAGGATCACATTTATTGCATTTCTAACACATTTATGCCCTAATCCTAAGGTAACTTGTACAACAAGTAATCATAAGTGCCCTAAAAGTTAGCAAAATATAACAACTTTTAAGCACTTATCAGAGAGTCAGAACCAAGGGAAACCAAGTGGTATTGGATTTGATGATAGGACCTTGAACAACAAACAGCAAAATCCTGCTAAAAGGTTCATTGCTGCTGTTAAAACATGTGATCCAATGATGAGCAAAAATAAATTGGAACACCAGAATCAACCTCAGGGATCTAAGAGCAAGAAGGCATCTCATCCTTGGGTATGTCATCACTGTGGTAAAAAGGGGCACATAAAGCCATTCTGTTACAAGCTATATGGATACCCCAAACACTTTCAGCAAAGAAAATCTGAACCTGTTGTAGTCAATGTCAAGAAGGTATGGAGACCAAAATGTGAAAGTATTGACAAGAATAGGAAAGGAAAGGTTGTTGCTGCTGACAGCAAGCCTATTCATGTTGTTAAAAAGAGTGCTGTTGTTGGACCATCTAAAGTCTAGAGCAAGGTAGTGGTCCCTATCCCAAAGAAGAAGGCACTAATAAGAAAGGAAGTGGATCCTAGTAAGTCCGAGGATCATGTTGAGCAAGATGTTCAAAACATCATGCCCTATGTTCAGTGTGATGAGGGTGATGAAGATGGTGCTGATATAGTTACAAAAGCCTTAAATGCCAAGCAATTTGAAAATTTGAGGGGTCAACTAGGCTTTTGTCTTTTTTGAAGACTTTGCAGAGTCTATTGTGTCTGATGCTGAGTCTGAAGACTGCAAGCTATGTGTTGGCTTTATGTTCTGGGTTGCATTTTGTGATTCTGGTATGCAATTGTGCTGTACTCTGCAATTTTGTTTTGATCTTCTGAGGAGACTGTGTGTGGGTACTGTTTGTGTGATTCTGATCCTGATAATAGTTTTGATGATGGTTCTGATGTGGTGTCTGTGTGTGGTTCTGTGGTATGCTGGTCTGTATTGGATGTTTATACCCTTTGTTTTTGCTCTGTTTGAGTGCATCTGGTCTGTATCTGCTGTTTCTTATTTTCTCTGCTCCTGATGATTCCTGGTTGTTTTGTCAAAATTGTTTGGCTAAAAAAGGGGAGAAAAGTATAGTTGTTTCAGAAGCAATTCAGTTATTCAGGGGGAATTCATGTGTATCTGTTTCAGAGTGTTGTTCATGTGTGTCTGTTTCAGAAGCAGTGCAACAGTTCAGGGGGAGTTTCTGTTTGGTCCTGAATGATCTGTTTCAGGGGGAGAATATGTGGTTCCTGATCTGGAAGTGTTTTCTGATTAAGTTCAGAATTGGAAGATGATCTGTTTCAGTAGCAGTATGTTTCAGGGGGAGTGTGTGTCCTCAGAAGCTGCTGCTGTATGTGTGAAACGTAGTGTTTTATCCGCTGCTGCTCTGTTGCTACGTTTGTGTTTTGTTCTTCATGGTTGTGCAATTTTAATGTGTGAAGAATTTGCTTGTTGTGTTATCTCTGTGCTCAAATTGATTTTAGCCAAAAATTTGCCAAAGGGGGAGATTGTTGGATATTTGGTTGTTGGCTTTATGTTTGCTAAAATCAAATATACAAGTGTGTGCGTCTTCAGAAACTGAAATCTCAAGCTGTGCGTCTTCAGAAGCTGGAAGCAGAACTTCAGAAGCTGACTGGGTGTTCATCGGAAGTTGAACTGTTCATCAGAAGCTGAACTGGTCATCAGAAGTTGAACTGTTCATCAGAAGCTGACCTTCAGAAGCTGCATTTCATAAGCACGTTTTCTGCGTTCAAAAGCTGCGTTCTTTCTTGTGTCTTGGAGTTGTTTTATTTTCTCACATTATCTTTTGAAGATTTAATTGAGGAATTCTTCAAGCTGTTGTTTCTAGAAGAAAGATTAATTTCGCAAGATATAATCTGAAGATTGGATTCAATTATTTGTGAATATATTTTCAAAGAAATCTTTGGAAAAAATATTTCTGGAAAATAAATTGCTTTTATTTGCTTCTAAAGAATTCTGGGAATATATCTCTGAAGGATTTGGTTCAAGAATTATGTTGCTGCTGAAGCTATAAATAGAGGACGCTGTCATTGAAGAAAATCAACTCAACTGAAGTCAGTTTTAATAGAGTGTTCTTAGGTGTTGAGTATGTAAGCTTTGTACTTTGTTTTTGTACACCACTCAAGTGTTTAGAGTTGGTTATTTTTTATTGAGTTGTAATTCACTTGAAGCTTTTAAGCAAAAGTGATGTATTGAGTTTTTAGGAGAGTGTCTCCATCTTTGTTTGATTTGTTAAAGTCTGATAATCACTGGGGCAGTGATTGATTGAGGGAAGTGAGAGGGGTCTCAGGTCTAGGAGTTCCTAGGTTAAAATCTATATGGGTAGTGATTAAGTGAGAAGGCTGTGAAACAGGGGTTGTTGTCATCGGTCTTTGAATTGATACTATTTAGTGGATTTCCTTCTTGACTTGGTAGCCTCCAGATGTAGGTGTGGTTGTCACCGAACTGGGTTAACAAATCATCTGTGCCATTTTACTTTCTGTCCTTTATTTTTGTTATTCTGCTTCTGAACTATTGTACTCTGTTCTACTCTGTTTTACGGTTCAGACTCAGTCCTGCCAGGAATTTCATATCTTAACTGGAATCAACAGAAGTAAGATTGCTTCTATGATTTATAATATTAGCAGAAACAGAGGAGAAGGTATTGGTTTCAAAAATGATCCATTTAATCATTCAAAAGAAACTAATACACCATCCTGTTCTAGAAATATTATGAAAGGCACTAAGGTGTGCTTTGTACCTGCATCTGACAGTTCTGAGAAACTAAATCCATCAGAAAATGAGGCTGCTAAACCTAAGGTTCTGAACAACTGAGAATCTAAAACTTCTGAATCTAAGGGAAAGATGAAGGCAGAATCTAAAATTTGCCAAAGTCTAAACCAAAAGATTCTAAGTCTAAGACTATGAGGAAAACAGACTTTAAATCTGAAAAGGTTCAAAGTCTAAAGAGTTCAGAACCTAAGACAAGCAAGTCTCAGTCTCTGAAAACTTCAAACTCACATTTTCAAAAGACTGTGTTTGTAAAACCTTCAAGGAATACTAAACCAGTTTATACAAAACCTTTCAAACCTCAAAATGTTAGACCAAAGGTACAAAAGAAGCCTTATCCTTTCAGAACTAGCCTAAGAGGACCCATAAAGATATGGGTACCTAAATCTAAAATAATTTCTATTGCAGATATGCTTAACATCCAAAGAAAAGGAAAAGTCTTGGTACCTGGACAGTGGCTGCTTACGTCACATGACAGGAGAAAGGTCTATGTTCCTAACCCTGACCATGAAAGAGGGAGGAACTGTGGGTTTTGGAGGAAATCAGAAAGGCAAGATCATTGGTACTGGTAAGATAGGTAATTCTTCTCTTTCCATTGATAATGCCTGGTTGGTAGATGGACTAAGACATAACCTACTTAGCATAAGTCAATTATGTGATAGTGGTTATGATGTCCTGTTTAATAAGAACACTTGCACTGTAATCAACAACAAAGATAAATCTGTTATGTTCAAATGAAAGAGGAAGAACAATGTTTATAAAATTAATTTTTCAGAACTGGTTGATCAGAAGGTAGTTTGTCTTCTGTCAGTGAGTGATGAGAAATGGGTATGGCACAAAAGGTTGGGACATGCTAACTGGAGACTCATCTCTAAGCTTAGAAAGTTGCAACTGGTCAGAGGCCTATCAAACATTGACTATCACTCAGATGCTCTCTGTGGAGCATGCCAGATAGGAAAAATTGCTAAAACTTCTTTTAAATCCAAAAACATTGTTTCTACCTCCAGACCCTTAGAACTGCTTCACATTGATCTGTTTGGTCCTGTTGGAACAGGTTCAATCAATGGGAAGAAGTATGGGCTAGTAATTGTTGATGACTACAATAGGTGGACTTGGGTTAAATTCCTACGAACCAAAAATGAAACATATGATGTGTTCAACAAATTCTGCAAACAAGTACAAACAGAAAATGATTTGAAAATTTTAAAGGTTAGAAGTGATCATGGTGGTGAATTTGAAAATGAACCATTTGAAACTTTTTGTGAAGAACATGGAATTTTCCATGAGTTCTCTTATCCTAGAACTCCACAACAAAATGGAGTTGTAGAGAGAAAGAACAGATCTTTGCAAGAAATGGCCAGAACCATGATTCATGAATCTAAAATTGCAAAGTACTTCTGGGCAGAAGCTGTTAACACAACATGTTATATTCAGAACAGAATCTATATAAGACCAATTCTGAATAAAACAGCATATGAATTATTTAAAGAAAGAAAGCCAAGCATTTCTTATTTTCATCAGTTTGGATGTACATGTTACATTCTAAACAATAAGGTCTACCTAAAGAAATTTGATGCTAAGGCTCACAAGGGTATCTTTTTGGGATACTCTGAGAGATCTAAAGCATACATAGTGTACAATTCTGAAACACATGTTGTTGAAGAATCAATACACATTAGGTTTGATGACAAGAAGCCTGGTAATAAAATATCAGAGCTAGTTGAGAGTTTTGCATATATAAGGCTCTCAGTGGACCCTTCAGAACCTGAACAGAGTTCTGAGTCTGAAGAAAGTCCAGAAGCTGAAAATACTGCAGAAGCTGAAAAACTCTCAGATGCTGACACTCCTCCTGAAGCCAATCAAGATCAAAATGGTTCTGAACAAGCTCTTGATGATTCTTCAAAAGCAAATCCACCCAGAACCTCATTCAAGTACAAGTCTTCACATCCTGAAGAGTTAATCATTGGAAACAAGGACAGTCCAAGAATGACTCCTTAATTGGACTAATGTCAATGATTGAACCTACAACAACTGATGAAGCACTTGCAGATGATGGATGGATTGTGCCTATGCAAGAAGAACTCAACCAGTTTCAAAGAAATGATGTTTGGGATTTAGTTGCAAAACCAAATCACAAGAACATTATTGGAACAAAATGGGTGTTCAGAAACAAGCTAAATGAACAAGGAGAAGTAGTCAGAAACAAAGCTAGACTGGTTGCTCAAAGTTACAGTCAGCAGGAAGGAGTAGACTACACTGAAACATTTGCTCCAGTTGCAAGACTGGAAGCAATCAGGTTACTTATTTCCTATGCAGTTAATCATAATATCATCTTATATCAAATGGATGTTAAGAGTGCTTTTTTAAATGGAGTTATTTCTGAAGAAGTATATGTCAAACAACCTCCTGGTTTTGAAGATTTAAAAAATCCGGATTTTGTTTTTAAACTTAAGAAATCACTGTATGGTCTGAAACATGCTCCTAGAGCTTGGTATGAAAGACTAAGTAATTTCTTACTTGTAAGAGGACAAGTTGACAATACACTTTTCAGAAAGACACTTAAGAAAGACATCTTAATTGTGCAAATCTATGTTGATGATATTATATTTGGTTCTACTAATGCCATTCTTTGCAAAGAATTTTCTAAGTTAATGCAGGATGAATTTGAAATGAGCATGATGGGAGAATTGAAATTCTTTCTTGGAATTCAAATCAACCAATGCAAAGATGGAGTGTATGTGCATCAATCTAAATATACAAAGGAGCTTCTGAAGAAGTTCCAGCTTGAAGATTGTAAATTGATGACAACACCAATGCATCCAACCTGCAGTTTAAGCAAAGAAGACACTGGCTCAAAGGTAGATCAGAAGCTCTACAGAGGTATGATTGGTTCTCTGTTATACTTAACAGCTTCTAGACCAGATATTTTGTTTAGTGTATGCTTGTGTGCAAGATTCCAATCAGATCCTAGAGAATCTCATATGACTGCTGTCAAGAGAATCTTCAGGTATCTGAAGGGAACAACTAATCTTGGACTTCTGTATAAGAAATCCTTAGATTATAAGCTGGTTGGATTCTGTGATGTTGATTATGCTGGGGACAGGATTGAAAGAAAATCCACCAGTGGAAATTGTCAATTCCTTGGTGAGAATCTGATATCCTGGACCAGCAAAAGACAATCAACTATTGCATTGTCAACAGCAGAAGTAGAATACATCTCAGCTGCAAGTTGTTGCACACAACTGCTCTAGATGAAACATCAGTTGGAAGACTATCAGATTCATGAAAATAGCATTCCCATTTTCTGTGATAATACTGCTGCAATTTGTTTGTCTAAAAATCCAATTCTTCATTCAAGAGCCAAACATATTGAAATTAAACATCACTTTATTAGATATTATGTTCAGAAGGGAGTTTTGGATATTCAATTCATTGATACTGATCATCAATGGGCTGATATATTTACAAAACCCCTCACAGAAGACTGATTTAATTTTATTAAAAAGAATCTGAACATGCATTTCATCTCTTAAAAGTTGCTTGACTCTGAATAGAAACTGAGAACCTGAAGTTCATCAGAAGCTAAGACTTAACAGACACTCACTTTGAGAGTCTGAATATAGTTCAGCTTCTGAAAACATCAGAGTCTGAGTTTCAGAATCTGAATTTTGTGACTTCTGATAAAACTCATTATAAGTGGACACTTTACACGTGGCCCACTAATGAGAGTGAATCTGGACAGTAGTCTAATACTTGGTCAGATTCTGATAAGTTATAACTGCTGGGCTGTGATGAATTAAGCCTTGAAAGCTGTACTTTACACCCTCCTAAAGTCATCAATGTGCAGTGTGTTTAAATGTTTTTCTGTTTCTGAAAAGTTTTAACAAACACACTCAAAACACAGTTTTCAGTTTTCATCTTATGTGTTCAGTTTTTCAGACCCAGTTTAAAAATTCTCAAACAATTCTGTCTGAAAGAGTTCAGCAGTACTGAACAAAATGTTCTGAACAATTGTTTCTGAAACAGTTCAGTGGTACTGAACATAATGCTCTGAACATTTTTATCTCACATTTTAACTCTCTTAAATTCTTGATTTTTTCTTTTTGTTGATGACAAAAGGGGGAGTAAAAGTAACAAGTATTTCAGGCTCTGAGCTCAGAACATAAGTTAAATTCTGATAAGTAATTAACTTAGGAGAACATTTTCTCATCTCTTAGCCTCTGAATTAAATTATGTGAGATAAACTGAATTTTCAATTCTGTGAATTAAACTGAATTTAAATAACTTGGATAAAACTCAAGGGGAGCTTACAAACCTCAAACCCTGAAGTCGGTTATTTAAATTCTGAATGTATTTACACTTTCATTTTTCATCTGTTTGATTTAAATGGAATTTAATTAACCTGGATAAGACTCAGGGGGAGCTTACAAACCTCACCTTGTGGATTATCAGACTCAGGGGGAGCTTACAAACCTCAGACCCTGAAGTCAACTTGTTAATTAAATTAACAACAATTTTCTATTAATGCTTATGTTTGTCATCATCAAAAAGGGGGAGATTGTTGGAACAAAATGTATGAACAACTCTCTTTTGAGTTTTGATGATAACAAAGTGTTAAAAAGAAAATTGGATATGATAATGTTTGATTCTAGTGTGCAGAACCATGTACTTAAAGATTGGTATCTAACAATGGTCCTGAAAGAACAAGTTAAGAGCAAGAAGGAAAATATAGAAGCTAGTGTTGCAAAGCTGAAGAAAATCAGCGTCTGAAGAAGTGCTTCTGAAAGCAGCGTCTGAAGGCAGCGTCTGAAGAAGAGCTTCTGAAGAAGTGCGTCTGATGAACAGTGCGCCTGAAGGCCTGCTTCTGAATAAGTGCGTCTGATGAACAGTGCGTCTGAAGGCCTGCTTCTGAAGAAGTGTGTCTGATGAACAGTGCGTCTGATGCCAGCTTCTGAAGACTGCGTCTGATGAACAATGTGTCTGATGCCAGCTTCAAAAGAACTGCGTCTGAAGATAGCTTCTGATGAACAGTGTCTGAAGCCAGTTCTGAAGAGAAGCTTCTGAAGTCTGAGTTTTAAGGAAAAGCAACTGTCACTGTCAACAGTAAAGCACTGTACAGTCAGAACAGCTCAATGCAACAGTTGCCTCCTTGGATGAAACACGCAGCCAGCTTTTAAGGAAACAATTCAAAATTGTTGTGCTCTATTTTCTGGTTTGCACACACAATGACAGGAATGAATTAAATGCTGGATGTAGCTTCTAGTGCAACAGCTCTTTTGCTAAAACTGGCTCTTTCCAACAGCTCTCAATTCTCTATAAAGGATTGAAGTTTTGAAGAAGAAGAAAAAGACTCATTGACTGAAAACGTGATACTCTGTTTTCTGATACGCAGATCTGCCAAAACTGAAAGTTATCAAAACAACTTAGAAATTCTTACAAACTTCTTATCTTAGAATTTCTTAAGTTTAGAGTCTTAAATATGTGTTGTATTTTGTGAACACCACTGATAGTATATCAAGTGTTCAACTCAAACTTATTCTCTTGTAAAATCTGTTTGATTCAAAGTCTTAGACTGTGTGTCTAAGCAAGAAAGTCTCTTACTTTGTGTTTGAGCATGGGAAGTCTCTTACTTAATGTTTGAGCAATTGGAAGTCTCTTACTTTGTGTTTGAGCATAGGAAGTCTCTTGCTTTGTGCTTGAGCAATTGTAATCTTTGTGATTATAGTGGAAAATCTCTTGTTAGTAACAAGGGGATTGGACTACTTCCGGGTTGTGGAAGGAACCAGGATAAACTGTTGTGTCTCTCTCTCTCATTTACTTTATACCCGCTGCAAACAACTCTGAAAATAGTTTCAGAATCTGATCAACATCTGATTCTGAACTAAACATAGTTTTTTTTTAGAAAGAAAAGAAAAGCAAAAGCCAACACAATTCAATCCCCCCTTCTTGTGTTTTCCTCACCTTCAAGGTATACTATGATTTACGAATTATGCATGAGTACTAATCAGGCTTTTTGTGTTGATGAATATTTGAATGCTGAGTGATGTTTTTGCCTGAAACTTATGTGCATTTATTATACTCATTTGTTGAATGTATTTCTTACCCTCTAGTGGCTTTATTGTCGCCTCATCCGTGGGTTCAACCCTTATGGATGTAGACTTTTAGGTTGAGGAGTAGTGCTCGGTGAGTTATGCTGAGGATGGCGTCATGCCTATTCTCCGTTTATGTCACTTTTATCTTCGAGGATGTCTAGATTAGGTGCTCTGATCTAGGAGTCCGGGATTTATATTTCTTGTTGAATTTTATGAGGATGTATTTTATTTGAGATATAGATGTTGAGACCTGAGATGATTATTATATTGTGATGATTTATTTCCGTTGTGCTGTGATGATTGTTGATGAGATTTTCTTTATGAGAAATTTGTATGAGTTATTGGAGATTTGTTAGATTCCGATTAGTTGTGTTGAATGATTTATTGCTTAATTAGTATTCTCGGGGATCGGGGTCTTACACGTATAAGTTACGAACAAAAAAATTTATGAAATTTTGATTTAGGTTAAAATTATAGATAAGTATATTTTGCATTTTCATTTTGTAACAAACTATACTAATCTTTTTCAATGACATCAACAATATAACAACTATAATATAAATTCTTATATTTTTTAAAGACACTAAATATATAACATTCTTCCTTTAAGAAAAAAAAACAATATAGCAATCTTAGAGGCAAATTTGTTTAAGGGTGTATTTGGAAGTGAAAAAGTCACTCTAAAACTATGTAAACTCTTTATATGTAGTATATATTATTATTAATTATAGTCCCTCAATGTATCAAAATTCCAAAATAGTCCTTGATTATGCACTTCATTAGTCAAAATAGTCCATGTCGTTAAAGTAGCTCTTAAGACCTCCCATCTGAAAGGAAATAGAAAGCGATGCTTGTAAGTCTTCTCCTTTTTAAAGGAGATGCATCCTTGTAAAACTTCCCATATGAAGGGAAGCAACTTGTAAGACTTCTCATATGAAGGAAAGCAGCCAGTAAGACTTCCTCTATGAAGGGATGCATCCTCGTAAGACTTCCCTTTGAAGGGAATCAGCCTCGTAAGACTTCCTCTGTGAAGGGAAGCAGCCCGTAAGACTTCCCCTACGAAGGAAAGCAACCAATAAGACATCCCCTTTGAAGGGAAACAACCAGTAAGACTTCCCTTTTGAAGGGAAGCAACTTCGTAAGACTTTCCCTATGAAGGGAAGTATCATTATTAGCCTTCCCTTTTTGAAGGAAGGTGGCCTCCTAAGATTTTCCTTAAAAGAAAACAAACATAGAAGAAAACCTCCTCACGAAGAAAGCGCCCTAAGTATGCAAAGACTTTCATAAACTCAAGGAAAATAACTAGCAAGTAAAAATAGTAAATCTAAATAAAAAAGGAAATCCCTTTACATTAAGAGTTAAAGACGCCAAGTGCTTACAACAACAAAAGCTAAAAAAACGAGCCTTAAAAGGCCGTTACAAGAATTTAATCTGACACCTTTACACCAACATGACCATTACAAAAGCATAATTAGGGCTTATTAACCAGCTCCTCATCCTGAACAATCTTGAATGACAACAGACGACTTAGATCAAGATCTAGGTATAACAACATGACTTCTCAACCTCCCCCTTTTCCATATTCTCATCTGCATCCTTCTTTGAATTTTCAACACCCTCTTGCAACTTGGTAATATTCTGAACGCCCTTCTCAACCTCCCCCTTTATGGCACCATAATTGTTATTAAGCTCCACGCACTTGGCTTCAACATATCGCTTATCTTCCTCAAATTTCTTTTTCTCATCCTTCGTCGTCTTTAAGGAGTTGCTAGATTCCTTCAACTAATCCTCCAAGGTTTTAACCCTCAACTTCAAGTCTTCGTTCTCTTACTTTAGCCTATCCGCATTCGATTTCACAGCCTGAAACTCTTCCTCCATCACTTCTAGCAACACCACAGAGCGCAAACAAGAAACACTAGCATCATGAAACATATTGGAGTGATTAGACTTCCTTGTTACCGCAAAATCTTCATGAAGGTTGAAATGATCCTTCACAAAGCCATCACGATCGAAGTTCATGTCCCACAAGGAGCGGCCAGTCTCAACCTCAAGAATGCACCCGACCTTCTTCTTGTTCGCCTCGCCTTTATCATTATTCCCTTTCTTCTTTAATGGAGACGCCTTGGCGAGTTGATGATCAACCTCAGCTTCCAAAACCACCTCAGACGTACAAACATCATTTTTGGTGATACTCTCGTCAACAAAACTCCCAGCCAGGATTTCTGATTCAGACTCGGATCTTCTTATTGCTTTTGCACTAAACACATTTAGTCTCATTCCTTTATGTTCATGGCAGCTAACTCTTTTCTCAACTGGTGGCTTTGTACAAACAGTACCATTCTTCTCCTTGCTTGCCTCGCCTTTATCACTCTTCCCTTTCTTCTTTAAAGGAGACGCCTCGGCAAGCTGATGGTCAACCTCACCTTTCAAAGCCACCTCCAACGTAGCAACGTCATTTTTTGTGATACTCTCATCAACAAAACTACTATTATTTTCAGCTTCATCTGATTTGTCGTCTGGGAGCTGATGGTCAACCTCAACTTCTAAAGCCACCTCTGACGTACCAACATCATTTTTTGTGATACTCTCGTCAACAAAACTACTATTATTTTCAGCTTCATCTGATTTGTCGTCTGCGAGCTGATGGTCAACCTCAACTTCCAAAGCCACCTCTGACGTACCGACATCAATTTTTGTGATACTCTCGTCAACAAAACTACTATTATTTTTAGCTTCATCTGATTTGTCGTCTGCGAGCTGATGGTTAACCTCAACTTCCAAACCCACCTCTGGCGTACCAACATCATTTTTTATGATACTCTCGTCAACAAAACTACCATTATTTTCAGGTTCATCTGATTTGTCGTATGTCATAGGCAACTTGTTTGATTTAATTGGGATGCCAATTTTCATCCGAAAATGTCTAATGCCTGAAGAAATTCTCTTGAGCATTTGAAGAATATCATCGAGCCGTCGTTTACCATTATCAATTGTATTCCATGCATAATCAAATGTCTCGAGCATTTGAGATTTTACTACACAGGCTTGACCATCGGTCTGCATCTGTTCAACAAATAGTATTGCACAAATAAATCATTGAAATTAAAAATATTCGCAAATCATTTGTGTAAGATAAAAATTTACATGTATTCACAAAATGCAACACTTGATATCAATAAATTGTGTAATTACTAATTATTTTCACAAACATCATTAGAGATCATCATTCTTAACATTTACGATGTTTTGTTAGGTACTTAATCGGTTGACATCATTGTCCTAGTCGATTATTTACTAAAGGAAAACGCTAGTTACAACGAATTGCACTTTTGTGAGAAACAGTGAACCTTGTAAATAATTCCAACTTTACCTCCACACCCTCCCATGATTTCCGGAAATAGAAGTTGAATATTTGACCAAAGTTTTACAATTCTAACAGGTTAGCATTTCACGAATTCGGGACAAAATTCTCTCGGGAGATATAGCATCTCTCTTTACTAAATTATAACTAAGCTCTTAATTCAATTAATCATCATTCTTATATCAATTATTAACTAATTGTCATCAACTATATTATCATATACATGTGATATCAATTATTAACTATATTATCATATTATTGTACAATAATATATATATATATATATATATATATATATATATAATTTGTGATAGTAATCTAGCTTTCTGGATCCATCAATACATGTTCAATTGAAAAATAAATGTATATGTATGAAGTGTACTTACAGCAGCCCATCTATAAACAATTGGGAACCCTCGAGAAAAGATCGCATTAAACAATGAACCTGATGAACAATTATCACCCAAATGAGCTCCATCTATGCCATAACTTTGGAGTATTTTTCTCACATTAACAGATTTTCCTATATAAACCACTACTACGCGATGAGGGTAGGTCGCAGGCTTGTAAATTTCACGCCCTAAATCACTAGTCGACGAACCTACACCAAGCTCATACACTCCCAGACCGGAATTTTGTGGCAGGTTTTGATAGTTTCGCCAATCATACGGACCAATGAGAATCTGAAAACAATGCTAACATTAGCAACTAATATAGCGTATTAGTGGTTATTGAATCGAGATCAAATGTCAAAATTACAAAGTTGTATAACTTAAATTTCTTAAATAAAAAATGCATTATATATATGAGGAGGGATCAAAGTACACCAAAGTAATGTTACGGTTACACCAATGTTACACGCTCAATATTATTTTACTCGATTTATATTTTTTAAATTTGACTGTTAGATTGTAAGTTTATATCATTTAGATCATCCATGTAAACTTATACATAAATATGAAATCATTTGATATGTTATTAAGACCCTTCAAAATTAACGGTTTACTCATTTTTATATAACACTGTTAATCTTGGTGATTCTCAAAACCATATCAAATGATTTTAGATTTGTATCAAATTTTACATGCATGATCTATATGATATAATCTTCCAATCTAACGGTCAAATTTGAATAATATGAATCAAATAAAACGATGTTGAGTTGTGTAACATTACTTTGGTGTAATTTGATCTCTCCTCTATATATGTGTGTATTCTTTCTTTCAAATATATATATATATATATATATATATAGGGGTTTGCTAACTTAGACCAACAAAAAAATATGAAGGTCCAAGTTAGCAAATGTGCATCTTTTCATTTGAACAAAAATATCATTCATCTTTATTATTTAAAAACTAATAACTTGAAGGTTACTTGAGTAATTTTCATTAAAACATATTTGTTAACTTGCACCAATTTACTGACGTAAACTAACTTTTATTATGAACATATTATGTCTCAAATAGACAATTACAAACATTAAACCAAAAAAAAACACAATTTTGACAACCTAGGAAAAGATTCATCCCTTAATTAACATCAATTGACGAGAAATCACCCTAACAAAGAAACTTAATCTTAAAATAAGCACTTAACTTAAAAATCTGGACGTAGAAAAAAAAAAAAACATGTATCTGAACTAATAATTTAAAAGCATAATTTAACTTCGATATCAATTGTTGAAGTTAGGACAAACTGCACAAACAAGCATAATTTAACTTCGATATCAATTGTTGAAGTTAGGACAAACTGCACAAACATAAATCATTACTGATAGCATTATGGAATTGGACTAAGTATGAATCTCAGCCATCAACAACCATTTGAACACTTTGATTTTAAAAGTTTCTAATAATTTTTTTTGAAAAGTTTCGGTTGTTTTATCATCAAGAAAAAGAATAATTCAGTGGCTTAAACTAATTAACTTTAATTTAAAAAACGAACCAGTGTTAATGATAAATATTTTTGAGGAAATTAAGAAACATGTTTTTATGGTGTTTTGATGAAAAAAATGTAACTTACAAAACTAACATTCTATTTAAAATTGGTTTGAATAGTGACAAAGGGTATTTTTGTCCAAATAAAAATGTACACATTTGTTATCTTGGACCTTTATGTTTTTAGTTGGTCTAAGTTAACAAACCTTATATATATATATGGGTAGATCAACATATTGAGGTAAGAGCAATCATTATAGCGAATTTGAACATCACATCATCTATGAAAAATCTTTCAACATTAGATATATAAGTCCTCTCACTTATATGTTGATTAATATCTACAATATCAATATAACACAACTAACATTATACCCCATTTCAAGCACTACAACATCAAACAATCAACATATAGCTGATTAATTTCATATGAATTTAAATTGAAAGCTTTGAAAATTATCACTCCTCTATAAAAACAAAAAGAAGAAGGAAATTATAGGAACACAAAAATTAAACAGTGTAAATAATATGATTTTTAAGAGATTCCTAAAATTTTGAAGCATTAACATAAAGTATAGAGGATAATTAATATATGAACCTTCCAATGAGAGAACCTAAAGTCATGTTTAGTGTGGTCACATTGCTCTCTCTTCAACATTTCCGTCGTCGTTAAATTAAATGTTCCATTAAAAGCTTCTAATGTTCATACTATTTATATTTACTAAAATACCCTTTTGTAATTCCCATATGTCCATGACCATTCCAACTTCAAAGAGAATTACTCCCTCCGTCCTAAAATATAAGCAAATATTGGTCAACAAAAGTTAATGTATTTGGTTCAAAATTTGTACCAAATACATCAACTTATGTTGACTCATTTTTGCTTATATTTTGGGACGGAGTAGTATTTCATAAAATAAAAAGTCTAAGAGTAAATAATTATTAATTAACAATTATTCGTCTGTAAGCGTCGGCAGTTGTAAATGACCATTCCAACTTCAAAGAGTATTGTTTCATAAAATAAAATGTCTAAGAGTAAATAATTATTAATTACCAATTATTCATTTGTAAGTGTGGGCAGCTGTAAATGACCATTCCAACTTCAAAGAGTATTGTTTCATAAAATAAAATATCTAAGAGTAAATAATCATTAATTAACAATTATTCGTCGGTAAGTGTTGGCAGTTGTAAATGAATATTCCAACTTCAAAAAGTATTGTTTCATATAGGGATGGCAAAGCGGTCCAACCCGCACCGTCATTAACCCGCAAAAAAAAGGGCAGAGCGGGGCGGGCCAACTAATGATGGCGGATTGAAAAACTCACCCCGCCCCGTTTCATGACGGGTTGGCGGGGTGCCCCGTCAACTTTTTTTTTAGAAAATAATTGATAAATTTGCAAAAATGTGTAAAAATAACATAAAATTAAAGACTATTCAAAGAATCAAAATATAAAACTAAACTTCAAACATTCATGATCCATTAAAACAACAAGAAAACCATAAAACTTTAATGAAATAGTCTCAAATACAATAGCTCAAACAAAACTAGGATTCTATGTTTAAATCCACATCGACAAAAATTAAACCAACAAGAAGAAAACCATAAGGAAATACTCGAATCCAACAAAAACAAAACTTTGATTCAATGTCTAAATCCACACCAACAAAAAAATTAAATAGTAAGCAATAACAATAAGTAGTCTTCAATCCAAATTAACAATGGTATTTGATGTTTGGTTGTATGTTGACGATCAACAATTTACAACGGGCCTGGATTTTTTATTTATTTATTTTTGCTTAAGCCCGACGGGTCAACCCGCCCTGCCCCGTCACCACCCCGATTTTTAGCGGGTTATGCGGGGCGGGCACCCTACTAACTGAGGATTCAAAATCTCAACCCACCCCGCCAAAATAGGCGGGCTAAACGGGCTGACCTGACGGGCCCAACCCGTTTTGCCATCCCTATTTTCATAAAATAAAATGTCTAAGAGTAAATAATCATTAATTAACAATTATTTGTTTGTAAGTGTTGGCAGTTGTAAATGACCATTCCAACTTCAAAGAGTATAGTTTCATAAAATAAAGGTTTAATTACACTTTTGGTCCTTATATTTTAACCATCTCACGAAATTGGTTCTCTCTTTTTAAAACCAAACAAAGTTGCCACTATACTACCATTTTTTTTTTGCACTTTTGGTCTTTACCCCAATTTTGCCCTCCAAAAATGATGATGTGTCCAATTTGTTAGTTATGTGACCCAAATCAATCCTATGTGGCAATTCCCACATGAAAAATGTCATTAACATTTTCATCAAATTTAGTTTTAAAATTTGGAAAAACATTTTAACATTTCAGAAATTAAAAGTAAAAGAAATAAAAATTGAAATTATATAGAGTGAGTTAACAAAGATAGAAACCCTAGTTTTCCAAAATAAAAAAATAACAAAATAAAAAAACTAAAATTCGTAATAAAGAAGACAACATATAATAATTTTTTTTTATCTAATAACCAATCATTCTAAGGACAAAATTGAGTTGAAATAGAAGGAAAAAAATCTCAGAACGAAAACAAAATCTTCATCTCATCAAACATTTATATACAACCAATAAATCTAAATAAAATAAATTAAAGCTAAAAAAAGAACATTTATAAAAACAAGATCTTTAACCCTTTCCACTGCCAGATCTCCATTGTTTCATAGCTCACCATTTCCATTGATGGCCTACTTCGCTCAATTGTTTCATCATCCTCTTTTTCCCACTCAAACATCAAACATGTCACCACTCTTGCTTGCTGAATTTTTCATCCCCACCTTACCCTTCACCTTTCCCATCTCGTCACAAGCCAGTTTTGTGTTCGGATGCGGTTTTGATTTGAGCGAATCTGGAGATGGGGATTTCAGATTTGAGTTGATGTAACCCATTTTCGCACAAATAAAATACAGTGATTTCATATTCCAATTTGGGTTTATGATAACCAAGAACCCCTTTGATGCTACCCATTTTCCCTTTTTGATTTCAGATTTTGGATTTTTTTTTTTTTATTTGGGATTTTGATTTAATTGGGAATAGGGTTTTGTGAAGAGGATTTTGTGAATTTGTGATCTGTGATTTTGATTTAAGCTTGCTTATGTGAAGAGGATGATGTTTTAAGGAGAGATGTGAAATAAGAGAAAAGAGAGATGTGTTGGTATATGATGGTTTTTTTGGTATGAGTTTTATCTTAGGATCAAGATGAAGACCAATGAAGAATCTAGCAAAAAAAAATAATGAAGAAGATGAATATTTTTGGGTTTTTAGTTTTATTTTTGGAAACCCATGATTTATTTAATTTCTGGAATGTTAAAATATTTTTTCAAATTTTTAAAATATATTTGATGAAATTATTAATGACATTTTCCAAGTTGGCATTGCCACATAGGTGTTCTTTTGGCCACATCAGCGTTTTTGGAGGGTAAAATGAGGGTTATGACCAAAAGTGCAAAAGAAATGGTAGTATAGTGGCAACTTTGTTCGGTTTTAAAAAGAGATGACCAGTTTCGTGAAACAGTTAAAATACGATGACCAAAAGTGTAATTAAGTCTGAAATAAAATGTCTAAGAGTAAATAATCATTAATTAACAATTATTTGTCTGTAAGTGTTGGCAGTTGTAAATGACGATTCCAACCTCAAAGAGTATTGTTTCATAAAATAAAATGTCTAAGATTAAAATATCAATAATTAACAATTATTCGATTGTAAGCGTTGGCAGTTGTAAATGACCATTCCAACTTCAAAGAGTATTGTTTCATAAAATAAAATGTCTAAGAGTAAATAATCATTAATTAACAATTATTCGTCTATAAGTGTTGGCAGTTGTAAATGACGATTCCAACTTCAAAGAGTATTATTTCATAAAATAAAACGTCTAAAAGTAAATAATCATTAATTAACAATTATTTGTCTGTAACCACAACTCAATTGGCAGTTGTAAGAATAATATTATGTAGAGGTTAGGTATTTAAACTCCAAACTGTCCACTTCTCCACATTAAAAAATACGTGAGCACAACCACTAAACTACTTGAAAAAAATTATTCAAAGTATTATACACCAAAAAATAAAGGCAATTATTCAAAGTAAGATATATATTTATTTTTGTGTCATCACTTACATATAAATGTTAAGTAGTCTGATTACATGAATCCCTAACCCTAATGCAACCCTAACACCCAAAATGACACATTTCTCCCTAACTTTTCTTTTGAAAGAAATTTATGAAAAAAAATCCTTGCTGAGAGTTGAACCACATACCAACTTCTAATAGGTCACAGCTGTAACCACTGGATCACTAATGGTTTTTGTGACTTATAATTGCTTTTATTTTATATATATCTACGGCAATTATAAAAAGGGGGTTTGAATGAAGGAATTAAGTAGTGTTTTAATTAAATCTAAAATATTTTTATGCACAATCTAATATATTTTGGTTTGTGATATGAAATATATTTTAATACTCAATAATATATTTTTATACTGAATATGATATATTTTGGTACTCAATTTGAGATATTTTTGAATTAAATCTAATATACTATTTTTATATTGAATATGTTAGAAAGTGATTTCTTAGTCCCCAAGTTTTGCTAAAATATTTTTATGCACAATCTAATATATTTTGGTTTGTGATATGAAATATATTTTAATACTCAATAATATATTTTTATACTGAATATGATATATTTTGGTACTCAATTTGAGATATTTTTGAATTAAATCTAATATACTATTTTTATATTGAATATGATATATTTTGGTACTCAATTTGAGATATTTTTGAATTAAATCTAATATACTATTTTTATATTGAATATGATATATTTTGGTACTCAATTTGAGATATTTTTGTACTAAATCTAATATATTTTTGTACTTAATAATATATTTTAAAATTGAAGAGTAAACCCGTTAAATAGTTATGAGAGAAACCTAGCTCAGTTAAAAGGTTATAAATAGAGGAGAGCATTAGAGAATTAGGGTAGTCTTGACAACCCTAATGACTAACCCTAACTTTTCTTTTGAAAGAAATTTATGAAAAAAAATCTAATATGATATATTTTGAATATGATATATTTTGGTACTCAATTTGAGATATTTTTGAATTAAATCTAATATACTATTTTTATATTGAATATGATATATTTTGGTACTCAATTTGAGATATTTTTGTACTAAATCTAATATATTTTTGTACTTAATAATATATTTTAAAATTGAAGAGTAAACCCGTTAAATAGTTATAGTTATGAGAGAAACCTAGCTCAGTTAAAAGGTTATAAATAGAGGAGAACATTAGAGAATTAGGGTTACAACAAACAAGAAAAGATTAGAGATCAAAGGAAAACTAGGGTTGTGGAGAGAAGAAGCAAGGAGACAAGTGAGAAGAACCTGGAGAGAGATTTTACCGTAGGAATATCAAATTCTGCAAACCAAAGGTAAGGGGGAGTCTCTATTCATCATTATATATAAGTTATTAACATATCCTTTTTATTATTATTATTATTTTTCTTTCGATTACCACATAACAGTTCCAGCTTTTACATTTAAGACCAATTTCTTGGTGCAAGCTTTTATATATATTTTTTATTTTGATTTGTCATTTTTATTGTTGTCCATCTTTTGTTTTTGCTGTTTTTTAAGGTAGTTTGATAACATAATATTGAATATAATTATAAAAGTAATAATATAGCAAATTTGATAATTATATATGAAGCTCTACAAAACCCGTGCATCGCTCGGGTTAGAGTCTAGTAAGAGGTTAAATTCTATGCACTTGCGTTTGTAATTTTTGTTTATACATTCCTTGAATCAAATCATGGTAAATTAATTATTTTTTAGGGTTTTTCTATCGTTGCAAATTTGTATATATGTTTAGAAGTTTACATTGGAACTTGTGCTTTTAATATTAAATATGTATCTTTTTAATAAATAATTGTTATTTTTTAATAAAAGGTTTCCAATTTTAGTTATTTTAACTTATGCAATATCTTTTTAGTTACATTGGAACTTTTATGCTACTTTTAAAATTCATGTTGTTGAGGATACTTTTTCTTTATTGGGTACTCTATTGGTCTATGATGTTGGTGACTCTATTCCCCAACTTTCTGTTTAGTTAATTTAAGCCTCTTTTATCAAATAAATAAATATTTTTATAGATATTTTAGAAACTAATTTAAAAATGTGGTATCACAGAGTAATTTGATTGGATACGTTTAAAAAAGATTTACAATATGGGCATATACTTTTTTTTGAAAGAATGGGTATGTAGAAATTAAATTCATTTGTTTCCTAAAAAAACGTAAATTCATTTTATATTTACTTAAATATATATTCTGTCCATAATCCTTTGGATCTTATTAATAGGTGTCCGTAGACCATAACCTAGATTTACTGTTGGATAAAAATTTGAGAGTATAAAGAAAATCATAGTTATTCCTTTCAACAACAAAAAATCATAACTATTTAAAACAATTTCGAATAATTAGAATATTTTTTATGATCAAATTATTTTTAGAAACTTTAAAAAGGTAACTATAATATAGTAATTTATTTATATTCGATATAATCAATTCAGTTATTAAATTTTGATATTTTTTATTTAATAATTTGCTTCTTGCAAATTTAATAAGTACTCTTTGGCTAATCAACATATATGTGTCTTAGAAACAAATATAACAGAAAAAAATAGTCTCCCTTCAAAAAAATTATAAGTAGGTTTCTTTAATGGTAACTAAGATTTTGAAGTCAGAAAGGACACACTACTACAGAAATGACTTTTTACATCAGTCCAAAATGACTTTTTACATCAGTTGCCAACTGATGTAAGGTGGCTTGATGTAGTATGTGCACTACTTTTTACATCGGGTACGGACTGATGTAAAAAACCTATTTTCTACATCAGTTCTATTTTCGACTGTTGTAATAGGTGCACTTTAAAATTTCACAACGGGGTTTTCACATCAGGTATAAGTTAAGGGCTGATGTAAAATATGTGTTTTTCACATCAGGTATAAGTTAAGGACTGATGCGAAATCTATATTTTTTTTTTTTAAATTGCTTAATAAGCAAGCTTAACACTTGCTCTTTTCTTTTATATTAAATCTTTTCCATATTTTTCCAAGGCTTCATATTTTCCTTCAGGATCTATAACAAATTTAAGTTGAGCTTAAGTGCTACAAGATATTTAGAAGCCTTGATCAATTTCTAAACAAATTTATTGACCTCATGGAAAATTCAATCACATAAATTTACCTCCTTTAACAGCACAACTATTTTCAAATTTATATTAAAAATATACAACAATAATATTGAAAACTAAAATATAAGTTCATAAGAAGCAGCCACAAGAGCCATTATTCTACATGGATTGAAGTTAAACTTATGAGTTATTTGCTAAGATTCTCACTTGTTCAAACAAAGCACTGAAACCAAAATCTGAAATCAATAATCAATAATACTAAAGAAAATTATACATATTTAAGCATGATACTTAATAATATCTAACTATCGGAGCCGACAATCCGCAACTTTAACACTGGTGTTGTACCATCGGAGCCGACAATCCGCAATCTCATCTTGAATTCATTGTGCAAAAGGATCCATCTATGAAAAACTCAACCGCAAGCGAGAGATCATAGAAAACTAGCCAGAAAATAACACCGAGTTATCGAATCTCGAGTTCATGAACATTATTCCCACAAAGCACTAGGCAGCGTATATTTAATACTTTGACATCACTACTAGTTCAGCAATACTTCCACATAACAAAAACAGAGAGCCAAATAACAACGACAAGTAGTTGACTCCACAAGATGAACTCCACCCTAAACACTTGAACACATTTAATGAATAAGTATATAGTGCAATAGTGGGTAACATACCTTAACAACTTAACTCACCATTGAAACTGTTCACAGACTTATAAGCCTCCATCCAGGTAGAAAAAGATATATAAATTACCATTTCACATCAAAGCTATATAGTGCAATAGTGGGTAACATACCTTAACAAACACATTCCCTTTGCCACTTTCACACCAAGTGTATCATACTCAGATCTGAAACCATATTCAAAAATTGAAATTGGGGGAGCATAAACACATTAAATGAATTTTTGCTTTTAAATAGAACACTGTAACCCAAATCAAAATCAAAATATTGTAAACCTTCTTAGTAAACTCACAATCACAAGGTGCACATGAACAAAAAGCAATACTCTCAATCACAAGGTGCACATGAACAAAAAGCAAGCGTGTATGGACATAGTTGGAGGATGGCTATGTGGCAGCAACGATCAATTAAATGCTAATTTAGTAGTATGAATGAATTATGGCCAGTTGACTTTTGCATATATAATTTCAGCATTTAATTAAATGCTAATTTTGATAGAAAACTTGAACTTGCTTCTTCAACCATATAAGCTCTCATTGGATTCCAAATACTCAAAAGCAAGAATTGAGAAGGATAAGTTAAAGCTCATTCATATATTAACAAATGTTCTGTTAAAGCTCATTCATATATTTTATATCATTTGATTTTCATATTACCAAAGTAATGTGTGTGGATATAAATGTTAGTGGATGAAATATACATACCGTGACCCTTTCCAACTAATCTCAGTTGAGTCACATACTCTGATATCTTCTTGATTGATTCAGCCTGTGCAAGGAAAATACATATAAGAACAAGAAGAAAAAATTGGAAAATATGGATACACTTATTTTAGTGCAAGCAATTGTTTCATGAGGAAACACCTAGTTACTCTTGGAGCTAAAGATTTTTCATGTCAAATATCATCCAAGTATAATCTGAAAACATCTACAATTAAATCAATGTTTTAAACCACGATCGCATTGCATTGCAATTCTAATCTTGTTAATTGGTATTGCGAAAAACTGTAGTTAAATACTACTGATGAAGTAGCAATTACAATCACAATACAGTCGTAGTGATATCAAAAACCTTAATGACAGAGTCATAAAAAACTTTAATCTAGCAGCAAAAATTGCAGTCCCGAATTGTTTTGTTTTTCAAGTTTAGGCATAAATATTCATGGGTACAAACAAAATATTTCTTCTACTCCAAGTATACAGAAAAATGATTTCAAGTTTCAACTTGACAACTTAAGGCAAGTGTTACCTGCTCTTCCAAAAACTCGCTCTCGATGAAGTCTGCCAATTGAGGATCATTGTTACGATCAGCCACCTATTGTATTCATGAAACATAATTCTTAGACTGATTAGCCATTTGATCTTTGATCTCAATATGTATATATAGGAAACAGAATTTTTTATTGCATGAGAAGAGCAATATTCAATTCAAAAACAGAGAGAAAGAGGCATTACACTGTGAACATTACATCAGTTTCTCATTTACTAACTTCTCCAAAGACAGAGCCAATTCCATGGCTGAATCAAACCAAAAAAAAAAAAGGAAAATAAAAAAGTAAGAGTCAGCATAAATAATTAAAACGTGTTTGGTGTCTAATGCATAATGATCATGAGATGAGACCGACACATGTGATTATATTTAGTCAATAATCACTTCCATATACTAAAAACTATCATTATAAAAATTTACATACATGTGTCGGTGTCTATGTTTCATGCAATAGAATATGATAAATCAAAACAGAGGAAAAAACATTCAAAGTAAATGAAAACAGAACACTCACCATACAATTAATTGCTATATATAACACCAAAATAACTACAAAATGCTTATAGAAACCAACATGATTTACTTCCCAAGTTAAATACTAACCTGATATTTCATGAGCAACATGATTTACTTCCAACATAGCTTCCACCTTCAGTGTGAAAATATTCATAATGCACATCACCAAAATAAATTGAAAGAGAGTAGTTTTGTTGTTTCCTACGAATAGTTTTTTACGAAATAGCAACAAATTGTTGACATAAATCACGTATGGATGAAACTGAGAAGGGAGAATATGATATATGAGTAGAGGTGGTTTAAAAATTGGCTAATTAGCTTTCGTGCATTTATTGTGCTAAACTTTTCGTGTACAATTAAGCATTAATCTTTAAAAATAGTCCAATCATAAGAGCAAAATCAAGAGAGAGAAAAGGTGAAAATTAGAGAAGTAGTCAAGTATTATACAACTCTAAGTTCATGCAAAAGTGCCGAATTTATTTTAGTTCAATATGAACATTCTCCTTTCATTATGAGACTGCTAAAACTTCAATGAGTATACCAAATAAACCCAAATTTAGCAGGATTTTTAAACCTATTTGAAGCCTATCCTATTCCAACTGCAAGCTAAGTTAGCCAACTAAAGGCAATAAAGTTGAATACCATAGGGCCAACAGTTCTTAAAGTTTCATTGTCCTGAAAGTAAAATGTTTATAGCAGCATGACAGGATGAGAATGATAAGATTTCATTTACTACACTTCAAACTTTAGGGTCTCTTAGGGGAAAAACGGGGCACAAATCTTTCCATAACTTGCAACAATAAATGCAAGAAAAAAAAGGGGGGCATGATCAACGGGTAAGTGTAGTCTTCTTGACAGATTTATTCTTCTACATATTTGTAAATTGTAGAAGAAGAGGAGCCTCAGTGCAAGGTCACGAGCTTGAGTCATGAAATCAGTCTTTTGTAAATACAAGATAAGACTACCTAGGATAGACAAAATGAATGTGACGCTTCTCTAAGGTATTGTAAAGTTTTATAGTACCAAGTTACCTATTTTCATTTGTAAAGTGTAACACTAATGATCAGATATGGATGGTAAAATTTAGGTCAGTTACACTATTTAAGTTTGAACGATATTAAATAAATAAGGAAGCACTGTAATCTCACCTGCGAATCTCCATCAATACCATGCCTGTACAACAAAGCATCCCATTTTTCTGCTGAATTACGAGCTGGTCGAATTACAAGTGGAACAGGCTTGCCATTCAGCACAATCAGTGACTGAAGTAGACCAGTTTCACTTTCACCTGCATCCGTAGAAAGAAATATGATGGATGGGTGCATCGGCCCTCTCAATCACCCTCAAGATCCAGTCTGCTGCTTGTGGGATGGGGAAAAAGCAACTTGATTTTTTATCATTACTGTAAACATAAAAACGGATAAGTAAGGCAATATGATAGAGGGAAAAAGAGAGCGAGAAAATTGCAGGACAGTATCTCGGGAGTTAAAAACCTTACATGCATCAGTTTATACATTATTTCAAGGAGAACATGTTCATCATGAAAAAAAAATAAATAAATGACGATTAATGAGCCATGACAATGCAGTTGTTAATTCATTGGAATTTGGACCCCCGTAGTCAGAAATTTTATGCATTCATGCAGTCAGCAGCTCATAATTTGAATCAAGATCATACGATACCACTTTAATTTCAAATTTCCTTTTAAAGCTACTTCACTAATCTAAAATCAGAGTCGATCTTGATCCAATAGCTTTAAGTAGCTGACTACATAAATGCGAGGAATCCCCGATTACAGGGAATTTGAATTCAATTCACTTTCCAAAAAAATGCAGAAGCAAGCAAAAGCAATTAAAAAGTGCAAGTTAAAATTTTGCCTTCTGATAACTAACCTGTTGATGATGCAATGCCTGAAAGACTGCCACAAGCCAGACTAACAACAACAGTTGAATCATCGGATCTGGTGAGTAGAAACAAATTAAATATCATCGGATCTAGAGTAGCTGATTTTAGTAATTTATATAATGAGTTGAATCATTTAAAGCATATAAAGACTTTTCAAAACATTTTCATTTTCTATTGTTAAAAAGGTGCATGAATGAAGATACTGCAATTTCAGAATAATAACATTTAATAGGATGAAGTTGGTTAAATTTTGCTTATATTTTTGTCCACGAAATATGACCGCTTTTTTTGTTTATATTTGAGTCCGGAGAAGTACCTGAACTGTTGCTCGCAATCCAAATGCTTTAACTGCAACTATAATGTTAGGATTCCCAGCCCATTTCATTGATAGTTCCATAATCAATTCCTTTTCATCAGTGCTATACACATTCATTCCTGCAGCCATATTATATATTTGGATCAACACAATTAGCATTTATCAGTCTAAAGTCTTTACTTATGTTATTATATTCTTGTTCATAGCAATATATATACCTTGAAAAGTTGGTGGCTCAGAGCCCAAGTTAAGTTCTTCAAACTCAACTGAATCAATTTTGTACTTTGGAATTTGTTCAGCAATAATAGGCTTAGCTATAGTTCTTGCAGTTTTGCAAATTGCCTATAACATTCAACCAATTGTTGGTACTCTTTGAAAATTGATATTCAAAATAGTTGTACTTAATACTAATAACCATACAAAATCTCATAGATGCCCCTAGAAATTTTGAACATCAATAAAATGTGTGCATACCTTGTTCAAATAAGGCCACATACACTCAACAAATTTATTAAGCCAATCAAGCTGCAAACAAGAAAATATTAATTAATCAACTATACTACTTTTTTAGAGGGCTTAGAATGTTAAAGAATAATAATAACATACACGGTCATAGTCTGGATTTTTTATCCATAAGGGTATTTCTGGAAGCAATTGCTGTATAGTTTTAGCTTCTTGCTCAACCAAAGGACTAAATGTAGGATCCTGAAATCATAAAAAACAGGGCATACTTTTAAAATATTAAGACAAAAAGAAGTCAATATCAATAAAAAGAATTTTAAAAAAATAAAATAAGAGAATCATTCATTTTAGAGAAAAAGTGAGAAATAGAAACTAACCTTGACATCTATTGATTGAAAGTATATAAACATATAGTATCCAATCAACAATCCAAGTGAAGTTCCAATTCCAAATCCTAAAAAACTAGCTATAGTACTTAAAATACCCATTTCAACTTCAATATCAATGTCTAGGGTACCTAGTTGCTTAGCTAGCTATGGTACTACTAGTACTAACTAAGTTTCTTTCATATCAAAAGTGGAAACTTTCCAAACTAAACCAGCTCAACAAACAAATACTTCTTGTGTTGTGTGGATGATTGGTACTTAATGAATACGTTACAAAAACTAGCTTAAAATTAGGTGTGGCTTTTCTCAACATACACAGAATCCTGCAAGCAAATGGGTCATAAACTCATGAAACAAAGAATCAAGCAAATGGGTAAAATCAAATACTTCAAAAAACCACACAAACAATATATTTAACAGTAATAAAAAAGACACTAATTATTATTCAGATCTAAAAAACTAAAAACCATCAACAGTGTGGTACCAGTGTTCAAATAAGAAAGATGTTTAATACCCTTCTTTTGGAGCAATGAATCACCACCACTCGCTGCCGCTGTTGCCATGCTTTCCAAATTGTTAGCGAAAACCCTAAATCTTAGGAAAAGGAACAAAAACGAAATTACAAATGAAGAACTATAGAGAACACAAGTGAGAAGATGATAGAAAGCAGATTTGAAAGAAAATAAGTGGACCTACCTTCATCGTCGCGGTCATCTTCCTCCTTCACGAACTTATGGGTCATCGCCGTAGTTGAATCTCAGAGATCTGTGAAAGATGCGTTCAACAAGGGGAGCGATGAAGAGAAGAAGGTTGTTACGGTTCAGGTGAAGTGATTCAACAGTTAGCGATTCAGATTGAGAGAAAACCAAAACGATTCAGATTATGAGTGATTGAGAACAACGATTCCGATTCTGAGTGAGAGTTCGATTTTGGTGTGAGATTGAACGAGAGTGAGGGTGAAATCTGCGATTCAGATGAGGAACGGATGAGAGAGGGAAAAGGGAAAAGGGTTTCCAATGGATGAGGAACGGATGAGAGAGGGAAAAGGGAAAATTATTATTGAAAGGCTTTTTCCCTACAGGTCATAAGCACCTGATGTAAAATGTAGTTTCTCAGTATTACAAAACTGCCACCGCGTGTATCTTTCCCTACAGGTATTATATGGCCTGATGTGAAAACGTTTTAACATTTACTTTTCCCCTCAGTTGTTCCTAAGGGCTGATGTAAAAACTTTGTTGGTAATTTCGAAAATGCCACCGCGTTCACTATCACATCAGGTATGTATTCGACTGTTGTGAAAACTTTTTTAACCATGTTGTAAAATGTATATTTTCCACTAGTGACAAACACTTTAGTAGCTTTCTCTTTAGTGAAGAAAATATGTCGGTTGTTGGCTTTAGACTGAGTTGTGGTGGTTTCTCATTCTTAGAGAAGCAAACTAATGTGCAGATGTTTTAGCAAATATTGGTTGCTATTTAGACTATAATTGGGTGGTTTATGAGTCATGTCCGACTCAAATTGTGATCCTCTCGTTTGATTTTTGTGTAAGATTTCTTTTTCTAGCTTCAGCCCTCATTCTTATAAAAAAAATAAAAAAAATAAGTAGAATTTTGTTTAATACATTCAGAAGATCATAACGTGATTTAAAATAGTTTTAATTTTGTTGATTTATAGATTTCGGCGTTGTCCTTAAAGATATATCAAACTATTAAAAGAGTGTTCAAATTATTATATCATTATGCTAACTTGTTCGAACTCATCACCACCAAAAAAAAACTTGTTCTTGAACTATTCCATTTTTCCATTTAAATCATTATGTCAAAAGAATTTTAGTCGATGTTGACATATCATATTGTATAAATTGATCCTTAAACTAGTATACAGTTTGTAAAAAGATACTTATAAAGTACCAACTAAAGATGTTCTTATAACAGAAATGGAAGTTGAACTCACACGTTCTGGAATATCAATCAACTCATTACTAGAGCCAACGTGCGTCGACTAATATCATTTTTATTTATTATATTTATACATTAACAATGAAATATAAGAAAAAAAAATAAACTTTTTATCTGTGTGTATAATTGTTAAATAGAAACTAAATAATTTAAAAATGCAAATTACAATTAAACCAATATATAACGATAAGAAATTTGATAAATTCAAACTACAACTAAGGTAAAAAAAAAAAAACTAAATTTGTAAAGGTAAAATGAATGAATTAGAAACCACAATCAAGCACTATAATGATCTATTGCACAAAGAGATACACCTTCAAAGGAATAATATAAATACAGTATTTTTTCCCCTATGCCTATATACTACATGTTCTGCAACGAGCAAACTCAGTAGGTCCAGTTACCTATGCACAATACCAAATAACCTAAATCCAGCATTTAGGTAAATTACTTGCAAGACACTCCCTCCCCGCGAGGGGGGTGCACGGAGCAACAGAGACTCGTTCAAACTGAACAGTAACGTCTCCCCCTCGTTCCCGCGAATCTCGCTCGACGGTTACGATTCCCACAAATCCGTAACCGTCGAGCCCTACGTGTGCCATACAACGGCTCCTACATTCCTCCACTCTATATAAAGGGACTCTTAGCAGTCCCCAAGGTTAGAATCTCTTCACTCTCTAAACCCCACAATTCTGATCTCTTTCTGACTTGAGTGTCAAAGTGTCTGCAGGTACGCACCCCACCCCCCGTCGTTGGAGTCAACACAAAGGCAATCAACCACCGTCTCAAACTGCACCGGTAGTCGCCTTCTGATCAGGCACGATCAGTGGCGCCTTCTGTGGGAAGTTCATAAGCTATCCCTATTTTTTAACTACAAAAACCCAAAGCTTTCAAACAATCTATATATACATAAATATACCATGACTACCAACGGTGCCAGTTCACACGTCAGGAGTGAAGTCCACTGTGTCTACCGCGACGAACAGACCTCCACGATGTCTCCTGCAGATAACCCCAGGGAGGAAGCCTCCCAGCAGATCCCCCACGCGGAGATACCTCTGCATGAGCAGCCCCTCCTCGATCCTCCGCGACCTAACGGGGAGGTAAACAATGCATCCCCTGCAGATGCCATTCTCTCTAACATTCTCGGCATGGTACAACATCAAACGTTGATTATCGAGGAGCAAAACCGACGCTCAATAGAAATTGAACAAGAACGTCTGAGGAAGCAGCAGTCCTCGCCCAGAAGACCCCCGCCCATCATACGACCCTTTCACAAGGAGTATCAGAGAGACGCACATCCCCCAGGGGCTAGAGAAGCCCCCACAGATGGACTCGTACGACGAGACAAGCGACCCTGACGAGCACATCGAGAATATTAAAGTTGTCCTCACCTATAGAGAGGTGCGAGGCGTAGTAAAGTGCAAGCTCTTCGTCAGTACCCTGCGACGAGGAGCTATGACCTGGTACAAGAACCTCAGGAGGAACTCCATCGACTCCTGGGACGACCTGTGCCATGAATTCACTGCACATTTCATGGCATCGAGGACCCAACCCAAAACTGTGGCGTCCCTCGAAGCTATTGTGCAGGGGAAGAACAAGCATCTCCAAGACTACCTCGAGAGGTCCAACAAGGAAGTTGTTCAGGTTAGAGGTACTGATGAGACCATGCAAAAGTACCTCATTTCCCATCTGAAGCTCAAATACCACGCCAAGAACGACACCGTCGCCACACTGCATGGAGACATCGAAGCTGCCAGAAGATGTGTCCTCCCAGCTAACAAAACCCAGAGCTCGGTTTCCCTAACAAAACAATCCTCAAAGCGAGCACTTTGGACACCAGCATGATCAAGCTCGACTCTAGGTTCAACAAATCTGAGCTCAAGGAGCAGAAGAAAGAGAAGAAGGATCCACTCAGTGCTGAAATCTTGAGGCTCATTCAATATGGTGATTTCGAGTTGATTCCCTTTAGAGACGACCCTTCAAAAAGCTTCAAGATTGGAAAGGACCTTCCAGACCTCGTGCAAGCCCAGCCGATTGCTTGCTTGAGGGAAAATGCTGACCTGTTTGCTTGGACTGCAGCTGACATGTCTGGAATTAACCCTGTGTCGCATGTCATCAGCGGACAGTTAGTCCTAGTGTTAGCGATGTAGCTCAGCGACGTAGGAAGCAGTCTCCTGAAAAAACAGAGGCTGCAGAAAAAGTTGTAAAAGACCTCCTAGAGGCAAATTTCATTTTCGAGGCCAAGTACACAACTTGGCTCTCCAATGTTGTACTTGTCAAAAAATCTATTGGAAAATGGTGTATGTGTGTTGACTATACCGATCTTAATAGGGCTTTCCCCAAATATGCATATCCTCTTTCTAACATAGATAACCTAGTTGATAATTCGTCTGGCTAAAAATTGTTATCATTTATAGACGCCTATTCTGGGTACAACCAGATACCAATGGATGAAATAGATAAGACAAAAATTGCGTTCATGACTGAATCATGAAACTATTACTGCAACGTAATGCCTTTTGGTCTTAGAAATGCAGGTGCCACTTATCAATGAATGATGAACAAAGTATACGACAAGAGCTCCGTGGGAGACATTCTTGAAGTATACATGGACGATATGATTGTAAAATCCGAACAAGTGGTTGATCATACCACCCACCTCAAGAGGGTTTTCGAACAGACCAGAAAGTACAACATGAGACTCAATCCCGAGAAATGCACATTTGGGGTCCAAGCGGGCAAATTCCTCGGTTTCTACCTTACAGAATGAGAAATCGAAGCTGAAATTCTGGCTGGACAGGTTAAAAACACAATGCAGGGCACAATAGCTTGCTAAACCAGAGCACACACAAACACAATGCAAAAGCAAGAAAAAATGCAGGAAAGATAAAAGGCACAAGGTTTGTTAACCCAGTTCGGAGTAAACACCTCCTACTCTGGGGGATACCAATCCAGGAGGAATTCCACTATAGGAATTAATCCTTATGACTCAAGACACTGAACACCCAGTTCCAGCCTAAGCAATTAACATCCTCCTAGTCTGAATTCTACTCAACTCTTGAGTATTAGAAAACCTCTAACTTCCTATTCAAGTAACTAAACCCAGTCACTTAAACAACTTCTGAAATCTACCCTGTTTTGAAGAACACACTTCAATACACAAACTGCACTCGTACCTACAGGATTAGAGTGATTACAACTCAATAAAACACCTAAACCAACTCAATAGAGTGGTGCACAAATAAAGCTAAAAGCTTAAAAACTCTAAGACTCAATATCTCTGATTTTCTTCAATAATTCGTAAGTCTTGAAAGCAGCAGCACAACTCCTTATATAACCTTCAGTCAAGCAGTATAAACTCAATCCAATTTTCTAAATAAACCAGGAAAGTATCTTGCCAAGATTCCTTCTGAAAAATACGAGCATTCATAAAAACGTGCCAAATCTTCATTAAATCTTCACCAATTCAATTAGCATTTTAGAAGACATATGCGTGGTAAATCCTTGTTAAATCTTGCAAAGATTCGCTCAAAAATAACTTGAAAATAACCAGCTTCTGAAGAAGTCAACAAAAGTCAACGCCGGGAATAGTGCGTCTGAAGGCCTAACCAGCGTCTGAAGCTTCAGACTCACTGTTCCTGCGTCTGAAGAAACTTTCAGCTTCTGAAGGAATTTTCATCGTCTGAAAGGCTTCAAATCAAGTTTATTGCAACTGAAGACTTGTTATAAACATGGAGATTCTTCCATTGAACACATTGCATTTGTCAAAACATGCAGCCAACTTCAAAATACTCAACAGAAGCGAACCCTGACAAATGCCAAGCATTCACAGAATATCTGACCCCGACGTCGAAAAAATGCATTCAAACTTTTAACGGGATGCTAACCGCACTCTCACGTTTTGTCGTAAAATCCGCTCAACACGCTCACCCTTTCTTTAAACTTTTACGAAAGGAAACTGCCTTTTAATGGAGCCTCACTCTCACCTTAAGGTCACATTCTCTCAACTTCCCGTCTTGTCACGACCGGATCAAGGCAAAACTCTCTACATTTATCTCTTTGTTTCCTCTGATACCGTCAGCGCGGTACTAATCAGAGAAACTCCAAAAGGGCAAAGACCCACCTACTTCACTAGCAAAGCCCTACAAGGGCCAGAAACGAGGTACCAAAGGATAGAGAAAGTCGATCTCGCACTGGTCATGGCAGCCAGGAGACTCAGACAATATTTCCTAGCGCACACCATCGTCGTTCGAATCGACCGGCCCATTCAACAAATACTAGGACGACCTGATGTCGCCGAAAGGATGATGAAATGATCACTCGAGCTATCCGAGTTCGATATCCATTATGAATCCCGAAAGGCACTCAAGGCTTAGGTATTGGCCGATTTCATCGCCAAAATTACTTTTTCTTCCGAGGAAAACAAAGAGGGTGTTTGGACAATCTACGTCGATGGGTCGTCCAATTCTAAAGGCAGTGGAGCGGGAGTAATAATTGAAAACGAAGAAGGGATCGTAATCGAGGTATCGTTGGGGATATCATTCGCAATGACCAACAACATCACAGAGTACGAAGCTTTCCTGGTCGGCCTACGAATAGTCGGGGATATGGGAGCCAGGATGGTCAAAATTTGCACCGACTCCCAACTAGTTGCCTCCCAGGTTACGAGCGAATACCAAGTAAGAGAAGAACATCTGTAAGAGTACGTCCAGTAGGTTCAAACCAAAATGAAAGAATTTGAATCCGTTGAAGTGGTACATGTTCCTCGAGAACATAACGCTCGGGCAGACATTATCTCTAAGCTCACAAGCACGCAAACAGCTAACGAAAACAAAACAGTAATACAAGAAGTCCTTACAGAACCAAGCGTTCAAAGGCAAAGAACTCGACTGCTCGAGATTCATGAGATCTCTGAATTCCAGGATTAGCGGGGACCCCTAATGCGCTATATCACTAGCGGGGAACTCTCCCAAGATCCATCGAAAAAGACCAAATTGAAATGGAGAGCTTGCTCGTTCTCATTAGTGGAAGGAACTTTATACAAACAAGGATTCATCACTCCACTGATCAAGTGCCTCGGTCCCACCGAAGCCCAAGAGGCCCTCATTCAAACACATGAAGGCATTTGCGGGCAACATCTTGGAGCCAAAGCACTCGCCAATAAGGTCTTAAGAGCATGTGACTTTTGGCCTACCATGCTAAAAGACGCTAAGGACTACATGGCTAAATGTGACAAGTGCCAGCGGCATGGAGACATGCACATCGCCCCTCTTGCTGAACTCACCTCATTAGCATCACCTTGGGCCTTCGCATGGCGGGGAATTGACATTTTGGGACCTTTCCCAAAAGCTGCAGGTCAATTGAAATATTTAGTAGTAGCAGTAGACTACTCTACAAAATGGATCGAAGTTGAGCCCCTCACTAAGATCACTGCGAGAAACGTGCTCCGTTTCTTCAAAAGGAACATCCTAGCAAGATTCAAAGTGTCGACCCTCGTGATCTCTGATAATGGAACTCAGTTTACTGATCGAAGGTTTCAAGACTACTTAGGGAACCTGAATATCAAACATAGCTTCACCTCTGTCGAAAACCCCTAAACGAATGGGCAAGTGGAATCAGTGAACAGAGTTGTCCTTCGAGGAATACGTCGAAGGTTAGACGAAGTCAAAGGCAATTGGGTGGTGGAACATCATACAATTCTATGAGCCTATCGAACGACCCCTCACTCAACAATAGGCGAGTCACCTTTCCGCCTCACATACGGAATGAAAGCAGTCATTCCCATTGAGTTAAACAAACTCAATTGGCGAACATGTGCTAACACCAACTTCCGAGCCAACGCTGAGAACCTGTGAGAGGAACTCGAGTTCGTCGACAAAATCAGAAGTGAAGCCGCCCTAAAAGACACAGCGCTAAAACAAAAGATAGCTGCTCGTCATAACAAAAAAGTGATAAAATGAGAATTTGAAGTTGGCGACCTCGCCCTCTGAAGAAACCAAAAGGATTCTGATGAAGGGAAACTCGCTGCCAACTGGGAGGGCCCATACAAGATTCATACAAAAACGGGGACAGGGGCGTATGGCCTCGAAGACCTCGTGAAGGGTCCACTTCCTCGAACTTGGAACGCATAAAAACTAAAAAAGGTATTACAGTTAAGTAGCAAACATACAAACCGCTCTACTGTGCATGCAAAACTATAACAAGGTTCAAACTAACGAACTACTCGCTCTCACTAACGGGCATCTACAACGGAGGAGGAAATTCGTGCCACTCCAAATCCAAAATTTGTTAAAAGATGGATGGAACCTAAACACAACGGGCTCATCTAATCTTCAGTATGTTCGCTCACAACTGTAGCATCACCACTCGGCATGTTAGGTAAAACCCCAGCTCGCGATGGGTGATTCATGCCTCAAGGCATTGAACTTAAATTGAATTTTTCGTTCGTCCACCGTTTTTCGTTCGAACCACAGCTTCGAACACACATTCAGATAAACATCTCTTGGACGTGAATACTTCTAACATATACCCCGCGTAATAGTTAGAACGATCACACTCGGATCCCCTTGTATAAAACACACAAGTATTCGCTCTCCAACTGAAAGAGACAAATACTTGGGGGAGGAAGGGAAATATTTTAAGTTAAAACAATTTAAAGGAGACAAACAGTATGCTCGATATTCACCGTCTTCAACCCTCGCATCAATCCTAGTCGTCACTTCACAACGAAGCAACGACTACGAGGGGGCAGGCATCATCCCCAGTCTGTCTAATCTACTTTTGATTTAAAAATGCTTGGTTATTTAAAGTCAACCATATGGGCATACATCTAAGTCAAACATCTTTTACGAGCATACAGATCAAATTATTCTCATCTGTGACGATATTCATCGCACTCAATACTTGGAAGTTTGAAACAATTTGAGAGATAAAAGCCTCACACAACAAGTACTCCAATCATACATCATACATAGAAAATTAAACATACATTTTCGCAAAGTATAAAGTAAAGAAACAAGCAGGAATTAAAACGAAAAATAATTGTACAAAATATGGTGCTGACCACGAAGGGCGCACAATGTTATGGCACAAGGCCGATTACAGCTAATAGAAGCATTGTTTTGAAAGGAAAAAAAATTACAAGATCATCTAGACCTGGATGTTATCAACATGCCCTTCTTCTTCTTCCTCCTCAGGAGGGGACACTAAGATTTCATTCTCAACAAACTTAAGGAAGTGAATCCCTTCAGTCGAAAGCTCAACCCCAGGGTTCACGACCTTCAACTACTCCACTGCTTTCTCGCACCCATGGCTGGCAACACCCACTCATTGATCCTGCTCACCAAACCAGCGCGGTCCAAACAAGTTTTGTCCTCATATTCCTCTTCACCAGGATGAGTGGCGGCAAGGAGGCCTTTCCTCTCGTCAGCCCACTTGCGCTGAGCTTCCTTCAGTTGGTTTAGGACCAGGAGATCATCCTCCGCCTTCTTTTCTAGAGAAGCTATCTTACGATCCTTCTCCTCAGCCAAAGTATTGCGAGCAGTGAGGTCAGCTTCAAACTTGGCCACCAGTGCATCTCTCTTTCACCAGCACGTATGCCCGGACCACGTCCTCAGTAGAAGAGTTGTTCAGAGCCACCGCAATCTCTAGGGCCTTCATCACAGCTATAACCCCCTCGGTCATAGCCTTGCTCCAGCCAGCAACGCCCAAATCCTAAATAACCTTCATCTTGGGGTCACTCAAATATAGAGATGAATGGGAGCTATAGCAATCTGGGTCGAACCACACATTTGGCAACTGAAGCAAGTCCCCACCTTCGAACTGAGTGGACGCATGAGTGGCAGGAACGAGTTTCCCCTTGTTGGCATACTCTGTCCTCTTTCTCTTGAAGGACTCGCTGACCTCTTCAATATGGTCGCCATCCAGCACCTGCACTGATACTTGAGAGAAGGAGCCACCCGTTGCTCCAGTGATCATGGCGTTGACATTATGGACATCCCTCCTCTGGGCTCCTCCACGACCAGCCACCTTCTTGCTAGAGCTCTTAATGATCCCATGCATACTAGCCATCATTCCTGCGAACAAAAAGACTGAATGCAAGTCAGTATCAAGACTTAAGAAAATCAACAATACAAATTGTAAAGAAATAAAGATCTATCGAGTAAATCCATCGGTTTTTTAGAAAGCACTAAATCGTGGGTATTAATGAAGCGGGGCTCAGTCAACCGTTTCCCCTCAGAGTCAAAAATAGGATTTCCATCCTCTGTCACCACCTCCGCAGGCACGAAGGAACTAACATAAGCCCATAACTTATCATAGTCATCCTTCTCCTTCACAGTCAGGCGGGCGTAACCATGGTCAAAATCCCCCGGTTTGTAATTATAATGGTCCTGACACCAATAAAAGGGGAATTGAGGAACCCTGGCTTGGTCCTTGCCACCATCTGCTCGGGGCCTTTTCACAATTTTCAAGGCATTCCTCAAAGCAGCCTCAGTCCTCGACCGCACTAGGAAATAGCGATCCTTGAAGCTTTTCACTTTGCCAACAAAGATGTTAAAAAGTTTTCTTTTGGCGGAAGGAGACCCAACATTGTCTTCCGCCTTTTTCCGTTCCTCGTTGAACGGTGAAGAAAGTAAAGAATAAATTTAAAGAAGTGATCCCCAGGTGTTGACACACCAGCTTGAACGCCTTCATGAAAGGGTAAGAGTTTGGATGAAGTTGTGTTGGAGACAACCTCGTCCATTGTAAGACCGACGTCTGGAAGGCTGAAAAAGGGAGCCTGAACCCCATATCTTTAAATACGATCTCGTACATCAGAAATATGTTCCCCGTATATCGCGAGCATATCCAATCAGAGACACTCGGCAGATTAACTCGCCAGTCTTCGCTCCTTCCAACAGAGTCAAAAGGGATTTTCGTCGAACCATCCGGCGCAAAAACTAACACCGCACCCAACGGTTCATCCCCTATCCAGGACGGGTCGCATGCTTCGGCCTCGTTTCTATTAGGGTTTCCTGCCATGCTTGACCTGAAAAGAGGAGAAAGGAAAAAAGTGAATTTCGCATTCAAAATCCACCCTTCCTCCACCTTCAGTTGGACCATGGCGAGGAAGGGCTCTAACGTCCTCGCGAACGAAACAGATCGGGAATAAAACTTCAAAAATAAACAAGTTGGAGGGAAAACTAAAAGGCAAGGAGGAAACCATCACCTATAGCGGTGCTATGCCACTCACGACGACAACAGGTTAAAAACCTGTCACCGTTGGCTCGTATACAAAGGAACAGGGATTCCAAATCTTAAAACGCTCACCTACGACGGAAACCACCACTATTTGTGGTGGAATCCACCGGTTTTCTACCCAAAAACTTCCATTCTATAGGATCATCAAACCAGAAGCAACTAAGAACAGGAAAAAAGAAAACGGGAATGGTGAAAAAGACATACCTGTTTAGATGAGGAAGACTACGTAAACTTGAACGTGAAGGCATGAGGGACCAAAGTGCACCAAGTACTCTTTGAAAACTCGAAAGGGATTCTGGAAAAATCAAAGCTTGCAAGGAAGAAAATGGCAAAAGTGTTTCCAAATAACACTTGAAGCTATTTATACTGCCTTCGCAACCTTTCATAAAACAGCAAGTTTGATCTGGTGCAGCCCTTCACCTACAACCCTATCAAAACTAAACGAAGCAACGGTTCAGATCACATCTTTTCATGCATCTAACAGTCCTAATTAAATATGTTGGGTTCCCAAACGCCAAGATCAAATCAACGGTGAGGATGAAACCTCGAGAACAGATTTCAAAGCACACTCAAGGGCCTATGTAATCAAGTACATTACTAGTTTTTACACGTGGCAGCCAAAGCCTAAGGGTCATATACCCTTATTCCCGTCCTCGAGACGTGGGCATTAAATGCAGAAGGACAGACGACCAACTCTCTAAAGTATCATTGCACTAGTCGGCAGACGGACATACAACCAAATGTATCCCTCACGTGCTATCAAGCTCGCCTCAGTCACTGCCAGTTGAACATCTTGATGCTCCCGACGAGCGAAAGTCTCTTACGACAAGGGGATCGGCTGAATTCGGCTTGATAGCACTTTGGTGACATTCCAGACATGACTAGTGTGATCGCCAATAGCACGTTTGGTGACATTCTAGACACGGCCGGTTCGACCATGGGAAATACCGTCAATACGACCATAGTAGAACTTGTGAGGCATACCTTGTGAACAACATCGTTCGTAAACAGAACAGCCCGCCACAATACAAACACAAACTCATTGGGCAAACAAGTTCCTCACGAACTTGTCTAATTCAATTATTAGGGGTTATCACCTCTGAAGCTTTCCACGAACAAGGTCCTCGCATTTTCAAAGTCATCACTCTTTGTCAAGAGCAACGACATGGGGGGCTTCTGTTCTGGATCGAGCAAACTCAGTAGGCCCAGTTACCTAGGCCCAATACCAAATAACCTAAATCCATCATTTAAGTAAATTACACGCAACACACCCCTTCCCCGCGAGAGGGGGGGTGCTCGGAGCAACAAAGACTCGTTTAAACTGAACAGCAACGTCTCCCTCTCGTTCCCGTAAATTTTGCTTAACAGTTACAATTCCCACGAATCTGTAACCGCTGAGCCCTACGTGTGCCATAAAATGGCTCCTGCATTCCTCCACTCTTTATAAAAGGGACTCTCAGCAGTCCCCAAGGTTAGAATATCTTCACTCTCTAAACCCCCCATTCTGACCTCTTTCTGACTTGAGTGTCGAAGTGTCTGCAAATACACACCCCCCACTGTTCCAGTCAACACAAAGGCAATCAACCACCGTCTCAAACTGCACCGGTAGTCACCTTTTGATCATGTACGATCACTACCAATTGCCAACATATTTATTTATCACCTACAAGTAACAACTATGTATTACATAGATTATGTGTAACTATAAGCTTGAACAAGTACATAATTTTGTGGTCTATGCAAAAATTGTCCATTCTTCATCATCAATTATTTCTAATTAATAGGAACAAATGCACGAATTCTCTTCCCTTTATGTTCATGACATCTTTTTCTTCCTTTAACTGGTTGTTTTCTACAAGTGGATCCATCTTCCAAAATAATTCCACATATAATAGTTTTGGTGATACTATCATCAACAAGACTCTCAGCCACTGTTTCTGGAAGATCTTCCACATCATGGTTAATATTTTGGTACCTACAAGCATTTCCTCTTTTTGATTCTGACTTAGATGTTCTTATTCTCATTCCTTTATGTTCATGACACCTAACTCTTTTTTCGACCGGCGTCTTTGTGCAAATAGAACCATCATCCAAAATCACTCCACAAATTTTACCATTCTTCTCAGTGGAAAAATCAGTTGTATCTTGAACTATCTTAGGACGCGACCGGTTGAATTTGAACACGCGAGATAGGAAATTGTAGCTGCCATTATCTGCTTCATCTGATTTGTTATCTTTCATAGGCAACATGCTTGATTTAATTGGTATCCCTACGTTCTTTTGAGTGAAGGGTAGAAGTGATTTGGCTACATCTGAAAATGTTCTTGTGCTTGAAGAAATTTTGTTGAGCATTTCAAGAATATCACCCGGACGCCGTGGACCATTATTAATTGTGTTCCAAGCATAATCAAATGTACTCAGCAGTTGAGATTCTGTTTGCAAGGCATCTCCCTTGGTCTGCATCTGTTCAACAAATAAACCATTGAATTTTTTAAGAAAAAATTGCACTTTGATATACCTGTTATGTAGTAAGATGCAAATGTGAATTTATTATATTCAACCTTTTGTGCCAAATTTCACAAAATGTAACACTTTACATCAATTATGTAGATTATTAAATATCCTCACAATCATGATAATACATAATAGATCATTGTCTAACATTTACCACGTTTTGCCAAGCATTTAATCAATTAACATCATCATGCTAATCGATTATTTAAAACACTTAATCGATTAACTCAAAACTAGATGCAACTCTTATTTCAAAATCACTCAGTTAATTCATCTTAGACTTCCAAACCATAAACTTAGCTCTTAAGCCAATTAATCATCATTCTTATATCAATTATTAACTAATCATATCATCAATCATATACTATCATATTAATAATATGCATCTACAACCATGGAATTTGTAAAATGAAACCATCTTGATATTAGCATGTTGAAAAAGAAGAAGAAAAAAAACGTACATGAATGATGAAATGCACTTACAGGAGCCCATCGAAAAACAATTGGGAAACCTTGAAGAAAGATCTCATGAAACAATGAGTGTCCCTTTTGGTGAGAAGATTCAAATGAAGAACAACCATTACCCAAATGAGCTCCATTTCTACCATAACATTGGAGTCTTGTCCTCACATTATCAGCTTTTCCTAGATAAACTACAACTACTCGACGCGAGTCGGTGGCCAGCTTGTAAATTTCGCGCCCCAAACTGGTAGTTGATGCAGCTACGCCGAGCTCATAGACTCCCGGACCCGAATTTTGTGGTAGGTTATGGATTCTATATCTTGTAGATCCTTCTTTTCCTTTGGAATAGTCTTCCCAATCAGTAGGACCAATAAGAATCTGAAAACAATTATTAACATGAACAATCAATATATATGTATTCGGATTGTTTGAAGTCAGCAATCCCACACAATTACACAATCAACACATTGATTTCAAGCTCCCTATTTTTAGATCTCAATCCAATGATGTCTTGGCCACGTGAATGTGTGAAATTGACGGCTATTATGTTGCCGTTCAATTTGATATTTTTCAGTCTTACACACATAACATCACACTCAATTTCAAGTTTCAAGCACAACATAAAAAAAAAAATCAACATATAGCTGTTGAATTTCTTCTAAATCTAAATCGAATGCACCCCAGAAAATTATTTAGCTGAAACAAGAATTAACACTAACAGTTATCACTAAAAGAATGAATAATTAATCAAACAGTGAAAATAATATGATTTGCTACAGATTCGTAAAAATGTTAAGCATTAACATAAATCATACATGACACATATATATAATTAATAGACCATTAAATTAAAATTAATAGATTAGAGGATAACTGATATGAATTACCTTCCAATGAGAGAAGCTAGAATCATGTTTAGTGTAGTCACATTGCTCTCTCTTCAACATTTGCGCCGTGTCTCATGGAAAGTATATGATTAGATGACCGTTGTTTACGTTCCTCGTTAAATGTTCCATTTATTAAAGCTTCTAATGTTTATGTTCATACTTTTCCCATTTACCAAAATGCCCTTTCATAATATCCATTACTTCAAGATCATTCCATTCCAACCTCCAAGTGTATTATGACGATTGATTGTTTAATTAATATTCAAAATAAGATTTATCTTTTTTTATTAATTAGTCATAGTTATTGGTGTAAGCTTGGGACATCAAAGTGTACTATTCTTATGTTTTAGGTTTGATTTTCTGATTTGCTAAAAAAAAAAGGTTTGATTTTCTGATGTGTTAACAAATCTTATCTCTCATAAGTCTATACATATATTTTCTCTGCCTTTAATTGAACCCCATTAATAGACGGTGAAACGGTGTCGAAATTATTCGTCATTGGACCAAATACATTTGTCGGATGAGTCTATTCAACATTTGTCTTAGATGCAAATATAGTTAAATAAACATTTGCTTTAAATGTTCCTTAAAAGACATTTGACTTTTCAATATTAGTAGAGGCCTCGTATTATTAGTAAGAGGAGTGTTATTTGAACAACCATTTGGTTGACAACTTATGGGACAACCATAATTTACAAAGAAAAAGTAGGTATTTGCACGAAAACCAAAGCACTATAGAGATAAAGTAAAAAATAATGTAAGTATGAGAGAGAAAGTTGTCACAAAATGGATGTTCAAATATCATTTCTCTATTAGTAATGATGAAAATATGAAATTGTCTTGAGCAAACTTTTAACCAATACGTTTAGATCTTTTAACAATTTGAACACACATATCTATTGAAGGTCAATCCCTACATGGACTCAATACATTGTGTGGTTCGTCTCAGGGGACACACTGGTTTTAAAAAAAATTAAAATTAAAATAATTTTGTTCCATTGATTTTGATGACCACTATTTTTTATTAAATAATATTTATTTGTTTGCATATATTGATAATTTTCTATCTCAATGCATATATGCAAACAAATAAATTATTATTTAATGAGATTCTTTTAGTAGCTAAAACTTAAAATCATGCATAATGGAGATTGTAATTCATTTTCTTTGAAAATTTACATTATTTCGCAAGACGGTGAAAGCGATATAGTTCTAATTTTGTTGAATTGCCTTCTTTCAATTGTTCTTGAAGATGCTTCAATTGTCTCTTAATCTTGTTTAATTTTTTCATTGTTGATGTCAGCTTTTTTCTAGCGAGAAAGTTTTCAATGAGAGTGTTGGGGTTTGGATAACCACATACATAAAGTTTTCTGTAATTTGGTAAAGTAATGATCATTGTCATTTTTACCTGACATAGAATGAATAGTTGTGTGACTTTTGAAGAGTCCTAGTTTGCATTTTGATAAGGTCACATGACACTTATTCGATTGCGGGTTCATTTTACGATGATCAAAATTTTAATACATATTTTGTCTATTTTTTATTCATAATATCATTAACATATAATTTTAAATCATATTAAAAACATAAGGCAATTCAAAATAAAATAAAATATTCAAAAAATGACTAAAGCCAATAAAATATAGCTATTTAAAACTGAATTGTATATTATAAATCATGAAATTGGTGATAAAATATTCAAATTTAATTATCAGGACATTTAAAATTATAAAGAAAGAAATTATTTTTGCTTAAATGGTGACTTGAAGTTAGTTGATGCCATGCAAAAAATATTTATACTAAAATGAATTAACATAAAATACATATTTAATTCTTAAGAGAAATGAGTGTAATTCAACCCTCTCTGAAAGATGAGTATGCTTTACTCTAGGTTTTAATTTCCAAAGGAAGAGAGTGTATATGATAAGTGGGGGTGTGTATCAAACTTCTCTTAAAAAAGTAGAGTTAATTTATTCTATTAATTGTTTGAAATACTATGTATTGGACTTTGTTGTTGTTTAATGAATCTAGGTTGTTTTGGATCACGAAAGAAAACACTATATATGTCATCTAATTTATGAATTTCTTTTTCCACCCCGATACTTCTCGTAGGTATTAGGTTTGTTTGAATTTTAAAATCCAAACGTGAAAATAGATGTAAAACCTTATATTTTTTATACGTCCAGATTTTAAGGACCTTTGAGAAGTGTAGATGTGTGAAAAGAAACAATTTTAATTTACACTGTAAGATATAAAATTTCAACAAATCATCATATAAATAAACTTCGCAGACTAATCCAACTTTTTATGATCATAACTAAGCAACTGGCTCAAGTGGTTAATGAGCTCTACCAAAAGACAAATTGTTCAGGAGAATCCTGAGTTCGATTTCTGGATGAAACATTTTTTTGGTCAGGCTTTACTTACCTCCCGGCTGATCTCCGGATTACCAGGTCCACTTTCTCATAGGAGCCGGAGGATTAACACACAAAAGAAAACTTGTTATGATCATAATTTTGGGCCCGAAAAATGAATGGAAACTTTATTGTGACATTCACCCTACTGTCATTGTTCACCTCAATGTTATTCTCAGTGAGGTGCCTTCACATTACTGATTACTCTCTTGCTTTTGTTTTCAACCAAAGTTTGCTCCTTTTGTTCTTATTTCTTATTAGGTACTTCAAAATTGTGTTCTTTTCGAATTGGGTACCTCTATCATTTTTCATATTTGATATGAGGTCAAATGAGAGAAAGTATATGTGAAGTCTAACACAGAACACGGCACTAACAAGTTGACACGTTAATAATTTGACAAAATAAATTAATTAAATGTAATTATATGAATCGGTGTCGGGCACTAATATGTGAGTCGGACACTAAAACGTGTCGAACACTGAACAAACCTTTGATCCATGTTGATGCTAGATAGAGTAAGAGCTTACCCCCATCGTTTGCTTTTTGACTTTTTGTTCAATATAGTTTTGAATTGAGGCTTTGAACTTTTGTTGGTTGTTCCATTGAACATCATTTATGTGGTACGATGACAGGTCATCTTACGTTATTTTAAACATACTTTTCAGTCATTTTAATACCGGTTTGACCCAAATAAGAGGAGTTTTAGATTAGTTTGTTATGGTATAAGGGACATTTTGTAATGTTTTCATATCAAGTCATGTAGTTCTAGTTATTCCCTAAACCAAACAATTCTTAGGTGTTTGATGTATTTCATTGAAAAATTATGTAATTTGGCAAAGCAAAAGACCTCATGAAGAATTGAGAAAACATGGGTAGGCGTGGAAATAATATCATATGCGGCCTTTTTTTAAGCAAAAAAAAATTAAAAATCTATAAGGTGCGAAGTGTAAAAGTCATAAAACAAAGTGAGTTTAAGAGGCTTTCTAGACCCACTAACGCATAAAACTCTTTTTTGTTGAAAAAGTTAGGACATAGACAAAAAACTGATTCAATCATAAGGAAACATTTATATTTCAATAACTAGACTTTGACCCGTGCGATGCACGGGTTGTTTTAGAAAGTGTTCAAAAATAAAATAGAATAGAAAATTGGAAAAGAAGAATTAACATAAATTGCTACTTCGTTGAACTTATGGTTTTATAGTAAATCAGGAAACATAAAAAGAAGAAGAATAATGTACAGGAAACATAATGTCCCCAGGATATCAGAGATGGGGGTTGCTTTCACCAATGTCATCCTAAAACAGATGTGATCCACATTAATTATGATACATAACACAAAAAATGTGAATTATAAATGTGAAGTATATTAATCTCACTAAATTTTAGAACATACTTTGGCTGATTTTTGATTCTAATAGAGAGGATAGATTCAAGGATTTTTGAAGTTATTGAAAACAGAACATGGGCAACAACAAAGGCACATTATAAGGTTTAAAGAAAAACTGCAAAGCCACATCATTATATATATGTTAATAACTTATTTGCCATGACCTGGAAGATTTTCCTATTTTTTAGGCCAAAATAAAAGACATGAGAATAGAGACTCCCCCTTATGGTGAATAGAGACTCCCCCTTACCTTTGGTTTGCAGAATTTGATATTCCTACGGTAAAATCTCTCTCCAGGTTCTTCTCACTTGTCTCCTTGCTTCTTCTCTCCACAACCCTAGTTTTCCTTTGATCTCTAATCTTTTCTTGTTTGTTGTAACCCTAATTCTCTAATGCTCTCCTCTATTTATAACCTTTTAACTGAGCTAGGTTTCTCTCATAACTATTTAACGGGTTTACTCTTCAATTTTAAAATATATTATTAAGTACAAAAATATATTAGATTTAGTACAAAAATATCTCAAATTGAGTACCAAAATATATCATATCATATTCATTCAATATAAAAATAGTATATTAGATTTAATTCAAAAATATCTCAAATTGAGTACCAAAATATATCATATTCAGTATAAAAATATATTATTGAGTATTAAAATATATTTCATATCACAAACCAAAATATATTAGATTGTGCATAAAAATATTTTAGCAAAACTTGGGGACTAAGAAATTAAGCAATTATAAAAATATATTATTGAGTATTAAAATATATTTCATATCACAAACCAAAATATATTAGATTGTGCATAAAAATATTTTAGCAAAACTTGGGGACTAAGAAATCACTTTCTAACAGGTTTGCTCTCCACTATTTACACCTCCTTTTATCCTATTTAATTAAAACACTACTTAATTCCTTCATTCAAACCCCCTTTTTATAATTGCCGTAGATATATATAAAATAAAAGCAATTATAAGTCACAAAAACCATTAGTGATCCGGTGGTTACAGCTGTGACCTATTAGAAGTTGGTCTGTGGTTCAACTCTCAGCAAGGATTTTTTTTCATAAATTTCTTTCAAAAGAAAAGTTAGGGTTCTTCTCACTTGTCTCCTTGCTTCTTCTCTCCACAACCCTAGTTTTCCTTTGATCTCTAATCTTTTCTTGTTTGTTGTAACCCTAATTCTCTAATGCTCTCCTCTATTTATAACCTTTTAACTGAGCTAGGTTTCTCTCATAACTATTTAACGGGTTTACTCTTCAATTTTAAAATATATTATTAAGTACAAAAATATATTAGATTTAGTACAAAAATATCTCAAATTGAGTACCAAAATATATCATATTCAATATAAAAATAGTATATTAGATTTAATTCAAAAATATCTCAAATTGAGTACCAAAATATGTCATAGTACAAAAATATCTCAAATTGAGTACCAAAATATATCATATTCAATATAAAAATAGTATATTAGATTTAATTCAAAAATATCTCAAATTGAGTACCAAAATATATCATATTCAGTATAAAAATATATTATTGAGTATTAAAATATATTTCATATATATCATATTCAATATAAAAATAGTATAAGTACAAAAATATCTCAAATTGAGTACCAAAATATATCATATTCAATATAAAAATAGTATATTAGATTTAATTCAAAAATATCTCAAATTGAGTACCAAAATATATCATAGTACAAAAATATCTCAAATTGAGTACCAAAATATATCATATTCAATATAAAAATAGTATATTAGATTTAATTCAAAAATATCTCAAATTGAGTACCAAAATATATCATATTCAGTATAAAAATATATTATTGAGTATTAAAATATATTTCATATATATCATATTCAATATAAAAATAGTATATTAGATTTAATTCAAAAATATCTCAAATTGAGTACCAAAATATATCATAGTACAAAAATATCTCAAATTGAGTACCAAAATATATCATATTCAATATAAAAATAGTATATTAGATTTAATTCAAAAATATCTCAAATTGAGTACCAATATAAAAATAGTATATTAGATTTAATTCAAAAATATCTCAAATTGAGTACCAAAATATATCATATTCAGTATAAAAATATATTATTGAGTATTAAAATATATTTCATATCACAAACCAAAATATATTAGATTGTGCATAAAAATATTTTAGATTTAATTAAAACACTACTTAATTCCTTCATTCAAACCCCCTTTTTATAATTGCCGTAGATATATATAAAATAAAAGCAATTATAAGTCACAAAAACCATTAGTGATCCAGTGGTTACAGCTGTGACCTATTAGAAGTTGGTCTGTGGTTCAACTCTCAGCAAGGATTTTTTTTCTGACTACTTAACATTTATATGTAAGTGATTTCAATAATAGATCACATTTCACGCTTTTTTTACTCTACTTTTTTAGATTTCGGTAATACCCATATTAAATTGTCTATAATATTTAGCATGTGTATTAAATTTGATACTGAATACATTAAAATTACAGCAAAATTTCTTTTCGAATGAATACATCTCTGATACAAGTCTGTACATCCAAAACAATATAACATCTGACATGTATATATGTGTGTGTGTTTGTGTGCGTGTGTATCTAATACATATTTGAATACATAAGGAACTATCTATAGCTGGTACGAATCGCGTATATTAAGATAAATCATCTGACTTCCTCCTGCTGATCTCCGACACGAACCCTTCTGCTTGCGAACAACCTGCTTATCTGAAAATTAATAAAGGGATTGGGGGTGAGACAGGATGTCTAAGTGAGTTCCACCTATCATAGATTGTAGGCAATCTCGGGGATCCTACAATCGCCATCTGTCTCTACATAACCCTAATTAGGGTTTACAGTTCTGTTTTGCATAACTTAGCGATCATGGGAAGTTTATGATCGTAATCTGTTTACTATCATAAGTCTTACCATATTCATATTGCATTTCATATTATGTTAGAAGTTAGCATGTAACACACAATATTATCTGAGTTCATTTTACGGAATGGATCCGAGTGGAGTAACCTCAGACACATTCCCATAACATACCGGTGAAAATTCCTATCTGAGGCTAACACCAGACTCCTCTTGTCGTCGTGCAGGACTTACATAGGAAAAACGCATGTCCACTACTGACGGGGAACCTCAGCTCCACTACTGACGGGGAGCTAGAGAGCCACGACTTAACTATTGTTGTGTAGATTTCCCTTGCGGGATAATCCCATCCGGCATAATCTGGAGCCTGATGGACACAACTAATCTTATTATGTTGTTAAGATATGTTTGTTATATCTCTCTAATCATATGTATATCTGATACATTATTCTAATCTTATGCATATCTAATGCATTCTTCAAGGTGGATAATCAACATATCATAACCTATATACTTAGGTTCTATACATATCGTTCTCATATACCACTTACGTAAAAGTTGGTAAACATTCCCACATAGGTTTATTGATTTTATCCCAAGCACAACACTCTTTTGTTAATACAAAGATCAACTTATGAGTATTTCTTTCAATATAGTACATACGGACATTCTGACGCTGTAAGAAAGGTCTCTAGACGCAAAAACGAAAATTTCTAAAGATTCCAGCACTGTGAAAATCGTGGCACGTTGGTTTCCAATCGTACCACGATTCTACCCAGAAAAACTATGATCGTGGCAGATTTTTACAGTGTTGATAGCAACAGTGACTTTTCCATAAAAAAATTAAACGTACAGAGACACACTTACAGTTCCAGAAAGTTCATATTTAACAGAAATTATAGTTTTATGCCAGAAACATCATAAGTTGATCATGCATTAACATTGGGGAAACAAATCATGCAATAAATTAGACTTAAGTTCAAGTTACCTCACATATCAAAATCACATAATTCATCCAAAAGGAGGGTTCTAAAACTAAAGGAACTCACCTAAACATTATGGCTACTCTGAAGCAGCTCCTGCTCCCATAGCCAAACAGCTTAATCACCATAATCACTTTTCCAAAACAGCTTAACTGTAGCTTATGGCTTCTGTAAGTTCCAATTTCAGTCCAAACTTCAACCCGAACTCTTACCAAGTCTATTAAGCATATAAATTCAGTTATGAAACCATTCAACCAACTTAGACTCACATTTTAGTTTATTCCGCAAAATCTATGCCAAAACCCGTAAGCAGTTTCTAACGTTGATATCCAGACTTCAAACGCGTTTTCCGAGTTCATTTCTAATCCGAATCATATGAAAATTATATCCAAACTGAAGGGAATTAAATGTAGAATCCAGAAATCCAACAATTACACAAGTCTGGGCTACACAGCAACAGCTACGACGAAAATGCCACATATATGCCATACGAATTTTTTACTCAAAATCATGAAGTTCAAGCATGATCACTTCTTAACAATAATAATCCATTTTAACAATGACTCCAGCTCAATATACATCAACAACAGTCCAATTCATCACTAAATTCCAACAATACAACCATTACCAATATCAATTTCAACTCTATACTTTCCAAATTCAAATCTAGGTAAGAAAACCCACCTTGTAATTTGATGATGGCTCAAGGGTTCCTCTAACTCTTCAATTTCAGTTTCTACACTCTAATTCCAGCAAGCATTTCAAACTTCACATGCAACCATGATCATAAATTATCTCAAACATGCAGCACCGCTTTGATGCTTAACTTGAAAACTCAAGATGAGAAGGATGATGATGATGCACGGCCAAGAGAGGAGAAAAGAGGGAAATGGAAGTTAATGCATGTTCCACACTTAATTTCACTCAATAAACACTAATCAAAGTTTGCATGTTGGTTTAATTAAGGTTTGGTTGAGCAAAAATGGAGATTGAAGGAGAAGGGGTGAGGGCGAGAGGAAAAAGAAGATTGAATGGAGGGAGAGAGTTTTCTGTAGTGAGAGAAATGAGGGGATAAAATGAAAGAAAGGTGGAGTTTCAGCCTTATATATGGTCATGTATAAATTACCAAAATGCCCTTCTCTTAAAATGTTTGATCAGATACGATTAAATGACACTGTGCTCTAAGAATATAAGCGGAATATTACACTCTACCCCCCTTAAGAAAAATTTAGGACTTCATCTAAAAGATAATTCTTTACCTCTCCGATTCTAGCTTCCAAGTAGCCTTTCTTATTAAAAGATTCTTCTCATACCATGGCTACTCGAGGGTCTGACATACTTCGAGCTAAACATCTTGTTTACACCCTCTTACAATTCCAACTTAGGGTTGCTCATACTTAAATATTTCTTCCGAATTTTAAAATTTTCCTTCGTTATCTGCGTAATTCCTTTCGGCGACATCGATCTGATCTTATCTTCCTTTAAATATTCTCGCTCTTCCAGCTGTTCCTCGCACCTCAGATGCTATCAATGAATCATTATCTCTGGCTTCCATATTGCAAGTATGAAACATTGCTTCTACTATTTGTTTTCGTTCTCTCAGGATCCAAGGTAAACTGCTCATTACAACCGTAGATATACATGCTTCCACGTTTACTGCAGACTTTCTAAGGGTTTGGGTAATCTTAGAGATTTCTGGTGTTCCGTCTTAGCTTGTCGATGACACAATATTTCTTAATAACTTAGAAATTTCTTCTTCCTTACTAGGCTTCCAACAATCTTTCCACCATCCACGGCACACCTTTTGTACTGAAAAGATTAAGAAACTATTCTCAAGGGTCTCCTCTAAAACGACCCCTTTAATTCCATACCATAACCTGAACATGCGTAGTCCCATGTTGTAGACCATGGGTGATGTTCTAAGTTGTGTGGTAACATTCTTTTCGCCACCTCTGAACATCGAGTTTAAGCTTTCTAAACTTCTCAACTAAATTGTGTTTGGTATAACCAATCATGTTATGGCTAGTATCTTCCAACTCTAACATTTTCTTACTCTACTTGCTATTTTTGGACAGTACTTCAAGTCATATAGAATCCTTTAGATATAACATTCATATATGTCGCCTTCTACACAACTGTCTTCTGACTAGACTGACACCAGTCCTTTGAAGTCACCAAGTCGATTAACTAGGTTACCACATTAGCAGTGACTCCAATCACCTTAGACTCAACGCGATAGGAACACATCTGTCTTACTCTTACCACATTCTCTTAGACCACTTCGATTTCAACTATCCCTGAATTCCATGGCTTGAAGTATTTCTTAGCTTGACTCTTAAGGTGTCTCATTAGAACTTATTGTATGGTTGGGTAATCACCACTTACTAACGCTCGTGCCTCTAAGGTCAGGCACGCATGCAATTTCCTTCCGGTATTTCTAACAAGATGTTATGAGCATCTTCATTCCAAAGTCTCAAACTTCTGAGCACTCCCTTACTTCTTTCTTGATTAATCTTCCGTTGCGCAACTCTGATTTAACCACTTACTTCGATATGGCATACTAAACTAGCAAAACTGTAAAGATTTCCACAATCAACTTAACTCCGTTACGATCTCACATCATTAGGATGAAAAGGACCTACTACTTAATCACAACCTTATTACTGTCGCTTACCCAAACTCCCATTTCTTAAGGTTTCGAAAGAATTTCAGTCTTTCCGACTTGCTTGCTAATAATAAAGAGGTTAACTTCATACAACATACTGCTTAAAAACACAACAGGTATCGTTGACGAGTCATTTCTAGATATCGTGTTTTCCTTTTAGACGTATTCAACATACTGGTTCTCGCAAAGCGTTCCTTGAATGCTTTCTGCGTTCACAACGTTCATACATTAAAATCATCTTGGTGTTTTGAGACTACTTCCCTCTATTATATTCTAGTCTGTAGTATCAATCAAAATTACGGTCTCTCTTAAGACGGATTCAGTTCCCATAATTTAGTCCAATCGATAAGGTCACTCTTTCGGTTTTCAGAATGATTGCGTAAGAAAACTCATCGAATGAAATATATATAACTCCTTAATACTTTACTACTATCTGAACTTCTTCGTACTAGTGACGTTCTTCTTTATAACAGAACCTCGAAATAATTCTCAGCAAGAATTTTTTGATGAATCTTTAACACACCGATCTATTGTCCCTGTATTAAGGAGGTTCAACATTACTTGCGCATCAATCCTTTAAGATCTGACAACTTACTACCCACATTCTACTTTTCGACTCCGTCGAAAAGTTATGTATCATCTTATTTCATCTACTGAGATCCTATTCACCGTCTGTTGAACTTACATCTCTTAGTCTGATGTCATCTTAATTATTTGTGCTGAGAGGCGGCAGAAAAACCTACGTTCACAATGTACATTCTAGACCGGAGTTAGTTCTGTATTAACTCCTTAATCATTGATAGCACATTCAGACTACATGCGGACATATGCCCGGTCTTGACCCTATTATATACTCATTCTCTAGTCTTCAGAGTTGCATAACCACTTTTTCTTCTAACTCATAAACCTGGTACTTACGATTCGAGAGGGGTGGTTAATTCGACAAAACTTAATAAACTTGTGCTGCAAGATTGATGACTGCTTCGAGAGATTAACTTCATCTGCTCCAAACTAATTTACTTAATCCATCATTACTCCTCTCAACTGATCTGACGTTGAAATCTTTCCCGGCTCAAGCGTACGAGTTTTTCGATTCTTACGTCTCCTACCTTCACCGAAGGTTTAGGGGTTCCAACAATCACCTGGAATCTCCTCGTTCTAGCTCCGCAATTTTAAATCCACTCTCAGAAATATTTCTTTTTTCTACATCTTACTTACGCTTCTTAAATTACGCCTCCCATCAAGGTTTCAGATAATTCCTTAAACATTCATGAATCTCTTACTTCTCTTGTTTCCATATATGAAGTACCGCTCAACCATGCGTCCGACGATATTGAGTTACTTCGCCATACCCTTAACATTTCTTCTGTGTTCTTGAAGAATCCTCTTCATCAACTTCACAGATTATCGGCCACCATTTGGCGCTGAGTACTTCTTTACCGATTTTCGTTATTAAAATATGACAACTTGACTCTCCTTCTTCGCTCGCTTCATTCCTCCTAGGTCCTATTCAGTTCCCAGAAATTTACCCTAACTATCATATACTGAGTCAAGTTGATCAGACACAACTAGATATGACATGCAGAATAAACATCGGAATCCAGATGGTCCCACTACATTTATTGAATTCTAATGAACCAAGGCACAATCTGAAGCGACCTGCTCTGATACCAAATTGTAATACCCATACTAAACTGTCTAGAATATTTAGCATGTGTAATAAACTTGAGACATTAAAATTACAGCAGAATTTCTTTTCGATTGAATACATCTCTGATACAAGTTCGTACATCCAATATAATATAACATCTGACATATATATATATATATATATATATATAATACATATTTGAATGCATAAGGAACTATCTATAGTTGGTATGAATCGCGTATATTAAGATAAATCATCCGGCTTCCTCCTGCTGATCTCCGACACGAACCCTTCTACTTGCGAACAACCTGCTTATCTGAAAATAAATAAAGGGATTGGGGTGAGACGGGATGTCTCAGTGAGTTCCACATATCCTAGGTTGTAGGCAATCTCGGGGATCCTATGATCGCCATCTGTCTCTACATAACCCAAATTAGGGTTTACAGTTCTGTTTTGCATAACTTAGCGGTTTACTATCATAAGTCTTATCATATTCATATTGCATTTCATATTATGTTAGAAGTTAGCGTGTAACACACAATATTATCTAAGTTCATTTTATGGAATGAATCAGAGTGGAGTGACCCCAGACACATTCCCATAACATACCGGTGAAAATTCCTATCTGATGCTAACATTGGACTCCTCTTATCATCGTGCAGGACTTACATAGGAAAAACGCATGTCCACTACTGACGGGGAGCTAGAGAGTCACGACTTAACTATTGTTGTGTAGATTTCCCTTGCGGGTTAATCTCATCCGGCATAATCTGGAGCCTGATGGACACAACTTAATCTTATTATGTTGTTAAGATATGTCTGTTATATCTCTCTAATCATATGTATATATGATACATTATTCTAATCTTATGCATATCTAATGCATTCTTCAGGGTGGATAATCAACACATCATAACCTATATACTTAGGTTCTATACATATCGTTCTCATATCCCACTTACGTAAAAGTTGGTAAACATTCCCACATAGGTGTATTGACTTTATCCCAAGCACAACACTCTTTTGTTAATACAAAGATCAACTTATGAGTATTTCTCTCAATATAGTGCATACAGACATTCTGACGCTGTAAGAAAGGTCTTTAGACTCAAAAACGACAATTTCTAAAGATTTCAGCACGTAAAAATCGTGGCACGTTGGCTTCCATTCGTGTCACGATTCTACCCAGAAAAACTATGGTCGTGGCACGATCATACTGGATCGTGGCACGATTTTTACAGTGTTGACAGCAACAATGACTTTTCCAGAAAAAATTAAACGTACAGAGACACACTTACAATTCCAGAATGTGCATATTTAACAGAAATTATAGTTTTATGCCATAAACATCATAAGTTGATCATGCATTAACATTGGGGAAACTAATAATGCAATAAATTAAACTTAAGTTCAAGTTACCTCACATATCAAAATCACATAATCCATCCAAAAGGAGGGTTCTAAAACTAAAGGAACTCACCTAAACATTATGATTACTCTGAAGCAGCTCCTGCTCCCATAGCCAAACAGATTAATCACTATAATCACTTTTCCAAAACAGCTTAATTGTAGCTTCTGGCTTCTGTAAGTTCCAATTTCAGTACAAACTTCAACCCGAACTCTTACCAAGTCTATTAAGCATATAAATTCAGTTTTGGAACCATTCAACCAACTTAGACTCACATTTTAGCTTATTCCACAAAATCTATGCCAAAACCCGTAAGCAGTTTCCATTGTCGATATCCAGACTTCAAACGCGTTTTCCGAGTTCATTTCTAATCCGAATCCCATAAATAATGATTTTGAATTTAAAATTCCATGTTGGTTCATTACCCTTTACTAAAAGAACGTTCTCGCCCACTTCTTCTAGGAAGCAAGGCTGCTTTCTTTCAAAATTATCAACTAGGGAGAAAGGTTGCATTTCTTTCAAAATTTATCAAACAAGATAAACAAATATGATAGCTACAATTAGTGCACAACCAATTGAATAGACACTAAAACAGGACAATAAAATAGAAAGAAAAATAAAATAAAGATGAAGGGTAGGTGCAAGCTGAGAACATCCATCATATGTAGTGGATTGTTAGGGGGAGGAACAATGTTGACTTTGTAGGATTTCTATGGATTTTTAAGACTATTTTAATAGACTTTAAAATCAAGATTTCTATCTTTGGATTTTAATATATTTATTACAAAGATTCTTAAGATTTTTATGATGATAGTGTTACAAAACAATCTCATATTTTATCCGTGCAACAACCATTTATAGAGCTAGAAATATTAAATATTATATTTTAAAGTTTAAGGTGTCACGAAATGTGCATTTCGATAGTATTTTAATGGTATTAGTGTTATAATATGAATAATTAACACATATTCAACAAATATTTGAAACTTGATTAAAAAACAATTATTTTGTTCGATAATTTTATTATGTTACTACTATTAAGAAACTTATTTCTTTTTATTATGAAAACATATTTAATTATTGACAATAGAAATCAAAGTAAAAATCTAGAATTACGATAAAAATTAAATAAAGAAATCAAACTTAAACATTAAAATGTTGGAAGGTTAATTTAAAGTTTAGTTTTATAAAAGTAGAAACATTGTTTGAGAAGAATGTTATATTAAATTATCCTTTGAAACATAATTTTCATTAAACTTTCTCAATTTTACTTTCGTAGAAACTATGTAAGAGGGGCATGATGAGAATGAAAGCAGATAGAAAATTGTATTAAACTATCCAATTATGTAGGTTATTTAGGTTACAATATGAGTCATATTTATAAAAGAATATAAAGAACTTATAACATTTGAAAATGACTAATGAGTCAAAGCACTATGAACCAAAATATACTCACACAAAGTTGATAGGCAATGGTGATATGATAGGCAAGTAGAAAACAAATGCAAACTAGTGAAAAAATTTTGAGTTTAATTTGTTATCAAAGCAAATGAGTTAGGGTGTTTGTAAGCACCCGCTTCCAACGAATCTCGTATGTAATACAGATTCTTTATAATAATCAAATACTAGCTAAATGTTGAACTTTTGACTACTTGAACCCGTTATATTTTTTTGTGTAAGTTTTTGTGCCCTCAAAATACGAGACTATGTTGGGTCGTGCACTCCAAACATAAATAATGTTGAACTAAATACGACGTTTTTGTTCATCTTAATGCTATCATCGTGGGTAAACTTCATTTTTGGTTTTTGGTATTTTAAACCGACAAAAGATGATCTTTTTGTTAGCCTGTACAAATGAACTTGATTTTTGATGAATGAAATAGTTGCAAACAAAATTATATATAAAAACTAAAAGGCAGTCAAAACATGGAAAAGAACCCGGTTCAAACAGTTTCTAATTAAACAAATCATCCAACCAAAAACTGTTTAAAGAAATTATCTGATTGTTGCATTGCACATTTTATTTCCTACCAAAAAACATAAATAATGATTTTGAATTACTAAAAGAACGTTCTCGTCCACTTCTTTTAGGAAGCAAGGCTGCGTTTCTTTCAAAACTACCAACAAGGGAAAAAGGCTGCATTTCTTTCAAAACCTATCAAACAAGATAAACAAATATGATAGCTACAATTAGTGCACAACCAATTGAATAGATATTAAAACAAGACAATGAAATAGAAAGAAAAATAAAATAAAGATGAAGGGTAGGTGCAAGCTGAGAACATCCATCATATACATATGCAGTGGATTGTTAGGGGAGGAACAATGTTGACTTTGTAGGATTTGTATGGACTTTTAAGACTATTTGAATAGACTTTAAAATCAAGATTTCTATCTTTGGATTTTAATATATTTATTACAAAGATTCTTAAGATTTTAATGGTGATAGTGTTACAAAACTATCTCATATTTTATCCGTGCAACTACCATTTATAGAGCTAGAAACATTAAATATTATATTTTAAAGTTTAAGGTATCACAAAACGTGCATTTCGATGGTATTTTAATAATATTAGTGTTATAATATGAATAATTAACACATATTCAACAAATATTTGAAACTTGAGTAAAAAACAATTATTTTGTTCGATAATTTTATTATGTTACTGCTATTAATAAACTTATTTCTTTTTACTATGAAAACAAATTTAATTATTAACAGTAGAAATCAAAGTAAAAATCTAGAATTACGATAAAAACTAAATAAAGAAATCAAACTTAAACATTAAAATGTTGGAAGGTTAATTTAAAGTATAGTTTTATAAAAGTAGAAACTTTGTTTGAGAAGAATGGTATATTAAATTATCTCTTGACACATAATTTTTCATTCAACTTTCTCAATATCACTTTCGTAGAAACTATCTTGGAGAGGCATGGTGAGAAGAAAGGAGACAGAAAATTGTATTAAACTATCCAATTATGTATGCTATTTAGGTTACAATATGAGTCATATTTATAAAAGAATACAAAGAACTTATAACATTTGAAAATGACTAATGAGTCAAAGCACTAAGAACTAAAATATACTCACACAAAGTTGATAGACAATGATGTTATGATAGGCAAGTAGAAAACAAAGGCAAACTACTGAAAAATCTTTGAGTTTAATTTGTTATCAAAGCAAATGAGTTAGCGTGTTTGTAAGCACCCACTTCCAACGAATCTCATATGTAATACATATTCTTTATAATAATCAAATTCTAACTAAATGTTGATCTTTTGACTACTTGAACCCATTATATTAAGTTTTTGTGTCCTCAAAATAAGAGACTATGTTGGGTCGCGCACTCACGACATAAATAATGTTGAACTAAATACGAGGTTTTTGTTCATCTTAAGGCTATCGTCGTGGGTGAACTTCATTTTTGGTTTTCGGTATTTTAAACCGACAAAACATGATATTTTTGTTAGCCTGTAAAAATGAACTTGATTGTTGATGAGAGAAAAAGTTGTAAACAAAATTATATATATAAACTAAAATGCAGTCAAGACATGGAAAAGAAACCGGTTCAAACAGTTTATAATTAAACAAATCATCCAACCCAAAAATGTTTAAAGAAATTATCCGATTGTTGCATTTCACATTTTATTTCCTACCAAAAAACATAAATAATTATTTTGAATTTAAAATTCCATGTTGGTTCGTTACCCTTTACTAAAAGAACGTTCCTACCCATTTCTTCTAGGAAGTAAGGCACTGTTTCTTTGAAAACTATCATCTAGGGAGAAAGACTGCAGTTCCTTCCAAATCTATCAAATAAGATCAACAAATATGATAACAATAATTAGTGCACAACCAATTGAATAGACACTAAAATATGACAATGAAATAGAAAGAAAAATAAAATAAAGATAAAGGGTAGGTGCAAGCTGAGAACATCCATCATATGTAGTGGATTGTTAGGGGAGAAACAATGTTGACTTTGTAGGATTTGTATGGACTTTTAAGACTATTTTAATAGACTTTAAAATCAATATTTGGATTTTAATATATTTATTACTAAGATTCTTAAAATTTTAATAGTTATAGTGTTACAAAATTATCTCATATTGTATCCGTGCAACAATCATTTATAGAGCTAGAAATATTAAATATTATATTTTGAAGTTTAAGGTGTCACAAAACGTGCATTTCGATGGTATTTTAATGGTATTAGTGTTATAATATGAATAATTAACACATATTCAACAAATATTTGAAACTTGAGTAAAAAACAATTATTTTATTCGATAATTTTATTATGTTACTGCTATTAATAAACTTATTTCTTTTTACTATGAAAACATATTTAATTCTTGACACTAGAAATCAAAGTAAAAATCTAGAATTACGATAAAAACTAAATCAAGAAATCAAACTTAAACATTAAAATGTTGGAAGGTTAATTTAAAGTTTAGTTTTATAAAAGTAGAAACTTTGTTTGAGAAGAATGTTATATTAAATTATCCTTTGACACATAATTTTTCATTCTACTTTCTCAATATCACTTTCGTAGAAACTATCTTGGAGAGGCATGGTAGAATGAAAGGAGACATAAAATTGTATTAAACTATCCAATTATGTAAGTTATTTAGGTTACCATATGAGTCATATTTATAAAAGAATACAAAGAACTTATAACATTTGAAAATGACTAATGAGTCACAGCACTATGAACTAAAATGTACTCACACAAAGTTGATAGACAATGATGATATGATAGTCAAGTAGAAAACAAAGGCAAACTACTGAAAAATCTTTGAGTTTAATTTGTTATCAAAGCAAATGAGTTAGAGTGTTTGTAAGCAACTGCTCCCAACGAATCTCGTATGCAATACAGATTTTTATAATAATCAAATACTAACTAAATGTTGAGCTTTTGACTACTTGAACCCGTTATATATTTTGTGTAAGTTTTTGTGCGCTCAAAAAACGAGACCATGTTGGGTCGCGCACTCCAAACATAAATAATGTTGAACTAAATATGATGTTTTTGTTCATCTTAAGGCTATCGTCGTGGGTGAACTTCATTTTTAGTTTTCGGTATTTTAAACCGACAAAACATGATCTTTTTGTTAGCCTTTACAAATGAACTTGATTGTTGATGAGAGAAAATGTTGCAAACAAAATTATATATAAAAACTAAAAGGCAGTCAAAACATGGAAAAGAACCCGGTTCAAACAGTTTCTAATTAAACAAATCGTCCAACCAAAAACTGTTTAAAGAAATTATCCGATTGTTGCATTGCACATTTTATTGCCTACCAAAAAACATAAATAATGATTTTTGAATTTAAAATTTCATGTTGGTTCATTACCCTTTACTAAAAAGAAGGCTCTCTCACCCACTCCTTCTAGGAAGCAAGGCTGCGTTTCTTTCAAAACTATCAACTAGGGAGAAAGGCTGCATTTCTTTCAAAACCTATCAAACAAGACAAACAAATATTATAGCTACAATTAGTGCACAATCAATTCAATAGACACTAAAACAGGACAATGAAATAGAAAGAAAAATAAAATAAAATGAAGGGTAGGTGCAAGTTGAGAACATCAATCATATGTAGTGGATTGTTAGGGGGAGGAACAATGTTGACTTTGAATGATTTGTACCGACTTTTAAAACTATTTTAATAGACTTTAAAATCAAGATTTCTATCTTTGGATTTTAATATATTTATTACAAATATTCTTAAGCTTTTAAGGGATTTAAAGGATATTTAGCAGAAAAATTAAAGTGATTCTAATTTCGTCTTCTCCTACATAGTATCCCTCCACATATCTAAACTTATTCTCATAAGTGATTCAATGGATTAATATAACCTAAGAAAATTAAGAAATCGAGAAATTAAAACAATGTATATGTAAATATCAATGAAAAATTATAATAATTGAATTGTCGAAAAATAACATATAATTTCCATATGTATAATAATCATTCAATTAAATTGAATATTTTACCGAAACATATAAGAATAATAACAAATTGCTGAATTGGAAAAAATGTGTATCATTGGGAAGTCATTATCATACAAATGGGTGTTGCCCTTGGTACATCATGTGCAAGGTTATTTTAATAATATGTTATTATAATTTTTTTAAAAAACAAATGTAATTATTGAAAATTCATTGAAAAAGAAAAAAATATAAGAGTTAAAATAAGAGTTTGTGTATTGATTTTGTTGTAGTCCAACATGAGATGAAAGTCCTTCTCAAGAAATCTGAATGTATTCCTTAAACATTTTTTCAATTCGAAACAATCATCTTGGGTATAGTTCATTCTTCATTGTTAACATCTTAAATCATATAAGAATGTTTTTTTATTGAGGAATTTGATTGTTTATAATAGAGAAATATTTGTAAACTAAAGGTGAGAAAAACACACAAGAAGGGGGGGGGGGTGAATTGTGTGGGCCTTTTTTCTTTTTCAAAAACTTATGTTAAGTTCATATTCTGATATAGATCAGTTCTGAACCTATTTTCAGAGTTTGTTTTGCAGCGGGTAAGAGTAGAGAGAGAGAGAGAGAAAGACACAATGGTTTATCCTGGTTCCTTCCACAACCCGGAAGTAGTCAAATCCCCTTGTTACTAACAATAGATTTTCCACTATAATCAAACGATTACAATTGCTCAAAGCACACAGCTAAGAGACTTCCAGTTGCTCAAACACTTAGTAAGAGACTTCTAATTGCTCAAACACCTAGTAAGAGACTTCCAATGCTCAAGCCCTCAAGCAAGAGACTTCTAGTTGCTCAAACACTTAGTAAGAGACTTCCCTGCTTAGACACACAGTCTAAGACTTTCTATGCTCAATACACAAAGTTATGAGACTTCTGGTTGCTCAAGCACGCAGGCTAGAGGCTTTGAATCAAACAGATTTACAACAGAAATGAGTTTGAGTTGAACACTTGATATACTATCAGTGGTGTTCACAAAATACAACACAAGTTGAGACTCTACACTTAAGGAATTCTAAGATAAAAAGGTTTGTAAGAATTCCTAAGTTATTTGATGACTGTTAGTGAAAAACAGAGTATATCACTTTCTAGTTTTTGCAGTATTGTATTTCTGTACAGAGTCTTGGATCTTCATCTTCAATCCTCCAATCCTTTATAGAAGATTAAAGAGCTGTTGAGAAGATGCCATGTCATCAAAAGAGCCGTTGGTATTGAAGCTACAGCCAGCAGTAATTCTTTCCAGAACTGGTGCGCAAAACAGAGCAGCACAATTTTATTTGTTTCCTTAAAACAGGGATCGTGTTTTGCCCAGGGAGACAACCATTGCAAAGAGCTGTTCTGACATTGTGTGCTTTACTGTTGACAGTGACAGTTGTTTTTCCTTAAAACTCAGACTTCAGAAGCTGGCTTCAGGAACTGTTCATCAGAAGCTGGCTTCAGACGCAGGTCTTCAGACGCACTGTTCATCAGACGCACGTGTCGCGGTGATTTTTGGATATCAAGCTATTAATTAGCGTTGATTCACAATTTTAATATTCACCACCGATCTTTTATTTTTCCGAGGAAAAGGGAGAAAGTTCGAAAAACCCTATTTTAAAAGAGATCAAAGGTCCGGGGGTTGGTTACGCAAAGGGAAGGTATTAGCACCCTAAACGTCTATAGTACTCTATAGGAACCTCTTGCTTATTTTTATCTTTATGCTAAATTAATTATTTGTTTGTAAAATAAGTGCTTAAGTGTGAAAGATTAAAGTGAGAAAAAAGAAAGAAAATGTTTTTGTTATTTTTATTGATTTGGAAAGACAAAGTCTTTTGCCTACGTACCCGAGCGGGATCAAAATCACGTAGTTCGGGGTAAAAAGCATAGTGATTGGTTTTGATTGATTTTAAAGTTTGAAGAAAAAAAGTTTGAGAAAGATAAGAGGCCGAAAGGCATAGAAGAAATAAAAAGAAGTGAGTTTGGTTGATTTTAATTTGAAGAAAAAGTTTTGATTGATTAAAGATTGATTAAAGATTTGGTTAAGAAAAGAAAAGAAAAGATTGATTTTTTTTTGAAAATTTTGGTTATAAAATATTTTTGGATTTTGACTTTTTGACTTTTTTTTTTTATGAAAATCTTGATTAAGTCCTAAGGTCCAGAGACTAAGTTATGCTGAGAAAGTCTGACGCGTCGGATCCCTCAAAATGACGTTGGATCAAATGAGGGTCCTTTTCCTCGGATACGGTCACAAATTACGATATCGTCCTCGACATAAAGCATAAGAAATAAATGTGGTGTCGGTGCATATTCTCATTTATGTTATTTACATTGGACCTAGTTACATTCTAGTATCAATAAAATAAATGACAAAAATAATAAAATTGCATTAAAATAAATATGCTAAAAGGAAATAAAAAATGCATGAGATGCAAAACAATAAGTAAATATGGTGCGTAAAATAAATAAAGAAAATAAAAATGCGATACATAAAATAAATATGATGCTGAAAATAAAATAAAAGAAAATAAAAAAAAATGCAAGACATAAAATAAATATGATGCTAAAAGAAAATAAAAAAAATGCAAGGCAATAAAATAAATATGATACTAAAAGAAAATAAAAATGCAAGACAATAAAATAAATATGATGCTAAAAGAAAATAAAAATGCAAGACAATAAAATAAATATAATGCTAAAATAAAATAAATAAAAAAAATAAAATGCAAGACATAAAGTAAATATGGTGCTGGAAATTAAAAAAGGAAAATAAAAATGCAAGACATAAAATTAAATATGGTGCAAAAATTAAAAATGCAAGACATAAATATAAATATAAGGCATAAAAATAAAAAAAAAATAAAAATAAAAATGCATGATAAACTGAAAATTAAATGCAGTAAATAAAATGCATGAAGAAATAAAGAAAATAAATAAACAAAATAACAAAAGTAAAATAAAATGACTAAAAAGAAAAATAAAAAAAAAGAATAGGATAGAAAGAAGAGGGGGGGCGCAGGAGAATAGAGGGGGGAAGAAAAAGAAAACAGAAAAGAAGGAAAAGAGGAAGGGAGTGGGCCGAAGGAACAGGCCCAAAGGGCTGAGTCAGGGGAGAACCGGTCTGGTTCGGTCCGAAAGAACCAGACCGGTCCAGCTGCCTATTTAAGTCCATATCCGGTTTTTATTTCATTTTTATCCCTTCTTTCTCTCTCTTTCCTTCATTTCCTCTCCTCTCTACCTTCTCTCTAAACTGAAAAATGGCCCGGCCAGGTATAGTGTTCCGGCGCGGTGGTCGCCGGCGGCGCCACCGTGCCGGAGCTCGAAACCTTCCTTTTTTTTAAAAAAAAAACACAGTTTCCTAAATCCTTTTACGTCCTGAACTCGAAAATCAACTTATTTTTTTTAGAAAATCTCTCACGAAACCTAGATCTAAACTCAAAGTCTCGAAAATTTACCTAGTTTTCTTGGTTTTCTGGGTTCGACTTCTGTTTGGTTTTGGACGATGGTGTTAAGCTTTTTGCTCGGTTTGGATTTCGGTTTGGATTCGGTTTCACCTTTTGACTGGCCGATTTGTGGAATGGGTGTGGTTTCTGTTGGTTGTGTGTGAGGGCTTTTGGTTCGTAGGAATTTGTTTGAGGTTTTGATTTGAACTGTTTGGATTTGGTTTAGTGAATAGATTTGATTTCGAGTTCGGTTTTGTGACTGGATTCGGTTTTGAATTTGGTTTTGCTTGCTTCGGTTCTTTGTGAAATGGTTTTTGCGTTTTTTCTGATTTTTCTTGCGGTGGCCGGAAACTGGATCTCTGGGTGGTTGTGTTGGTGGTGGAAGGTGGTTTGGCTATTTGTTGAGTGGTGGTTCTGACTAAATGTGATTGGTACTGTGTACTGTACTGCCTCGTGAACAGTGCATTGATGCTATTTATAGTAAAAAAAGAGTGAAAAACAAAAATGACAAAACTGCCCCTCTGGGCCTTGGACTGAAATCAGACTGAAAATGGACTTAAAATAAATAAAATCAAAATAATAAAAACACAATAATGAAAAAACATAAATAACAAAATAAAAATAAAACTAATAAAAGGAAAAAAATAAAAAAAGAAAAAAGAAAAGAAGTAAATAATAGTAAAAAAAACAATAATAATAAAATAACAGAAAATAAAAATAAAAAACGGTTGCCTTCGGAACAAAAAATGAGGTATTTTAAAATACCTCCCTGCCGAAATTTCGTCTGAAACGACGAAAATTTCCGACCTAAAAGACGAGAGAAATGAAATAAAAACGGGTCAAAAATGGGGTATGACAGATGCCCCTATTTAAGTTTCTTCGTTACGGAGATTTAAAAGTGAAATTTTAAAATCGACGGGTCGAAGAGACTTAAATACAGAGTGCACCATTTTTGACCAGTTTTAAATGCAAAACGTTATGAATGCAATGTTATGCATGTGATGCTATGCATGTAATGTTGTGAATGCTCGCAATGCAAATATGAATGCAAGATGGCGAAGATGACCCGACTGGGGATAACAAGACAAAAGGATACCCGAGTCTGTTAAAGGAAACAGGGTCTGACTCCACTGAGGGGATCATATGGTTTTACTGGGGATAAATGTCAGTTGTTCGGGTTATTGCCGAACGGCCACTGATGATGAGTAAAAAAAAGGTAAATGCCAACGGTTCGGGTTATTGCCGAACTGTCATTGACGACCAGAAGCAAAGATGAATGTCAGCTGTTCGGGTTATTGCCGAACGAGTCAACTGACGACGGGAAACAAAAAGGATAAATGCCAGCTGTTCGGGTTATTGCCGAACGAGTCAACTGACGACAAAAGATAAAGGTAAATGCTGGATGAAAGGTAAAGGATGAATGAAATTTAAAAGCAGGATAAAATTTAAATGCGGGATGAAATATAAATGCTGGATGAAATTTAAAAGCAGGATGAAATTTAAAAGCTGGATGAAATTTAAAAGCAGGATGAAATATAAATGCTGGATGAAATTTAAATACTGGATGAAATTTAAAAGCTGGATGAAATTAAAAGCAGGATGAAAATTAAAAGCAGGATGGAAATTAAAAGCAGGATGAAAATTAAAAGCAGGATGAAATTTAAATGCTGGATAAAATGTAAATGCTGGATGAACTTTAAAAGCAGGATGAAAACTAAAAGCAGGATGAAAATTAAAAGCAGGATGAAAATTAAAAGCTGGATGAAATTAAAAACAGGATGAAAATTAAAAGTTGGATGAAATTAAAAACAGGATGAACTATAAATGCTGGATGAAATTAAAATGCAGGATCATGCCACTGACGACAAAAGACCGGATAAGACAATGCACAAGCTGTTCGTTAAGAAATTGCCACTTGGCGGAAAGGGAGTGACATCTCGGGACCAGGCACACTGGGGATGACCTTGGGGAAAGAAAGGATAAAAATTATTCATGATTGATTGATATGGAGGATAATTGAGGCAAGACTCATGGTGGTTAATGCAACCATGTATGAATGATATTGTTTTTGTTGTATATGCATGATTGTGTGTATGCATGAATGACGACACGACTTGTATGACCGTGTGACTGATTAACTTGTGATTGTATGAGGGATTGACTTGTACGATTGTATGAAAGACTGACTTGTATGATTGTGTGAAAGACTGACTTGATGAGGCAAGATTGGGCAGGTAATATGGAAAGTGACCCGACGTCGCATCACAAACACTTGGCAATCTGTCTTGGGGATGATGCCACTGGAGACATAACAAAACATTGACGGGATAAAACCCAACATATGCAACAACCGATGGGGAGTAACCACTTCCTGGGGAAAATGCTAATCCGAAAGTCATGATAGAAAAACCGGTGCTTCTGTGGTCATGCTTATTTTGTTTTTTTTCTTATTATTTTTGAGTCCCTAATTTTTGCCTGGACCGCCCTTTCGGGTTTTCAGTCCACCGGGAATATATTCTTTTGTATGCCCCTAATTTTTGCCTGGACCGCCCTTTCGGGTTTTCGATCCACCGGGACGCTCATTTTTGCCTAAGCCGCCCTTTCGGGTTTTCGACTTACCGAGCTAATTTCTTTTCTTTTTCTTTTTCATGTATATATATTTCTTTTTGTTCTTCTTTTTTTGTATATATTTCTTTTTCTCTTTTTTTTTGTTAAGCAATTGACCATGTTCAGCACTGCAGAGTTTATCCGTTCTCAGGATAGCTGTTGACGCCCCCTTCACTTATCCACAAGTTCAAAGAAAGTGTGTTTTGTTGTTTGTGCTCTTCAAAAAGACATGAAAAAGAATATTTATGCTTTTGAAAAATATCTTGTTTCAAATGCTACCATCAAAAATAGAAAAGGTTTTATAAGCTGAATAAATGAGAATTCCAAATGAAAGGCAACTGGCTCAAATCTATTTAAAAGAGTGGTGACCTGCCAATGGCATGGCTCCACAGATCTTACAAAATTTGGAAAATGGTAAATATAAATTGGAGGTACATTGAACACAATAACCACTATCCTCCCTGACAACTTTGAATTCCACTGTTTGGATGCTTCAGATTCAGAGCTTCTTTTTGACATTCAATTGTGCCTCAAGTGAGTAGAGATCAGACCAATGCAGTTACTTTGTCTTTTGATCCTTAATTTTTGCATAGATCGCCCTTTCGGGTTTTCGACCTATCAGGATGATTATTTTCTGTTTTATGTCTCTAATTTTTGCCTGGACCGCCCTTTCGGGTTTTCGATCCACCGAGACGCTCTTTTTTGCCTAAGCCGCCCTTTCGGGTTTTCGACTTACCGAGCTGTTCTTTTATTTTTTAGACAAAGTATTTCTTGACTGTATCGGCGTTCACGGGACGAGGGAGCTCATCACCATCCATAGTCGTAAGAGTCAAAGCACCACCGGAGAAAGCTCTCTTGACGACATATGGACCCTCGTAATTAGGTGTCCACTTGCCCCTGGAATCGGGTTGGAAAGATAAAACCTTCTTGAGTACGAGGTCTCCTTCTTGAAACACACGAGGACGAACCTTCTTGTCAAAAGCTTGCTTCATCCTCTGTTGATAAAGTTGTCCGTGGCACAAGGCATTCATGCGTTTTTCTTCAATTAGATTCAACTGATCATATCTGCTTTGGCACCATTCAGCCTCTGACAACTGGGCCTCCATTAGAACTCTCATTGATGGAATCTCAACCTCCACGGGGAGCACTGCTTCCATACCATACACCAAAGAGAAGGGAGTTGCCCCTGTTGAGGTACGCACTGAAGTGCGATATCCATGTAAAGCATAAGGTAGCATCTCATGCCAGTCTTTATATGTGACCACCATCTTCTGCACTATCTTCTTGATGTTTTTGTTGGCAGCTTCAACTGCACCATTCATCTGAGGTCTGTAAGGAGAAGAATTGTGATGCTCGATCTTGAACTCTTCACACAAATCTTTCATCATCTTGTTGTTCAAATTCGTTCCGTTATCTGTAATGATTCTGTTGGGCACACCATAACGGCAGATGATCTGATTCTTGATAAAGCGGACCACCACTTGTTTGGTCACATTTGCATAGGATGCTGCTTCAACCCACTTGGTGAAGTAATCAATAGCCACTAGAATGAAACGATGCCCGTTTGAAGCTTTCGGTTCGATCCTACCAATCATATCGATACCCCACATAGAGAAAGGCCATGGAGAAGAAAGAACATTAAGTGTAGTTGGTGGTACATGAATTCTGTCAGCATAAATCTGGCATTTGTGGCACTTCCGGGCATGCTTGCAACAATCTGTTTCCATGGTCATCCAGTAATAACCTGCTCTCAACAATTTCCTAGCCATTGCATGTCCATTGGGGTGAGTTCCAAAGGAGCCTTCATGTATCTCATGCATCAAAAGTTCTGCTTCTTGCTTGTCTACGCATCTGAGTAGTACCATGTCAAAGTTTCTTTTGTACAAAACATCACCATTCAAGAAGAAATTACCAGACAATCTTCTCAAAGTTCTCTTGTCTTTGTTGGATGCCCCGGGTGGATACTCCTGACTCTGGAGGAAACACTTGATATCATGAAACCATGGCTTATCATCCACAACTTCTTCGACTGCGAACACGTGAGCGGGCCTCTCGAGGTGCTGAATTCTGATTGTTGGCAAATTGTTCCGGCGACTCACATCATACATAGAGGATAAAGTTGCTAATGCATCTGCCATCTGGTTCTCATCACGAGGGATGTGGTGAAGCTCCACCTTGTTGAAGAAAGTTAACAACCGCCTTGCATAGTCTTTGTAAGGAATCAGGCCGGGGTGGCGAGTTTCCCATTCTCCTTTGATTTGGTTGATTACGAGAGCTGAATCCCCGTAAATGTCAAGGTTCTTGATTCTCAAGTCAATAGCTTCTTCAATGCCCAGGATACATGCTTCATACTCTGCCATATTGTTGGTACAATCAAACTGTAACCTCGCAGCAAAAGGAAGATGATTACCTTCAGGAGTGATAATAACTGCCCCAATTCCGTTGCCAAAGACATTCACCGCCCCATCAAATATCATGCCCCATCTGGACTCGGGATCTGGACCTTCTCCAGGCAATGGTTCATCACAATCCTTCATCTTCAAATACATAATCTCTTCATCAGGAAAGTCAAACTTGATGGGTTGATAATCCTCAACTGGTTGGTGAGCCAAATGATCAGCGAGAACACTACCCTTGATTGCTTTCTGAGTGCGGTACTCAATATCGTACTCGGACAACAACATCTGCCAACGAGCAATTCTTCCTGTCAGAGCGGGTTTCTCAAAGATATACTTGATCGGGTCCATCTTGGATATTAACCAGGTGGTGTGGTTAATCATGTAGTGACGAAGACGCTTGGCGGCCCAGGCTAATGCACAACAAGTTTTCTCAAGTAGGGAGTACCTGGACTCACAATCTGTAAACTTCTTGCTCAGATAGTAAATGGCATGCTCTTTCCTTCCGGTCTCATCTTGTTGTCCAAGCACACAACCCATAGAATCTTCCAACACAGTCAAGTACATGATCAGAGGTCTTCCTTCAACTGGAGGGATAAGAATTGGAGGTTCTAGCAGGTAATTCTTGATACTATCAAAAGCCTTTTGACAATCTTCAGTCCAAACAACACCCTGATCTTTCCGAAGCAGCTTGAATATGGGCCCGCATGTGGCTGTCATATGCGAAATGAAACGGGAGATGTAATTCAATCGTCCAAGAAATCCTCTCACTTGTTTCTCTGTTTGTGGAACAGGCATCTCTCTGATAGCTCTGACCTTGTCAGGATCTACTTCAATACCTTTCTGACTAACAATGAAACCCAAAAGCTTCCCAGATCTAACACCAAAGGTACATTTGTTGGGATTCAGACGGAGTTGATATTTTCTCAGCCGTTGAAACATCTTCAGTAAATACTCGACATGTTCTTCTTCAGTGCCTGACTTAACAATCATATCATCCACGTACACTTCTATCTCTTTGTGCATCATGTCATGAAAGAGAGTAGTCATGCCTTTTGGTAAGTGGCACCTGCATTTATCAACCCGAAAGGCATCACTCTGTAACAAAAGGTGCCCCATGGCGTGATGAAAGATGTCTTTTCTCTGTCTTCAACTGCCATCTTGATCTGATTGTATCCCGAGAAACCGTCCATGAAGGAGAAAACTTTGGACTTAGCAGTGCTGTCAACCAATACATCAATGTGAGGTAAAGGGAAATCATCTTTCGGACTAGCCTTGTTCAAATCCCGGTAGTCGACACACATTCTGACCTTGCCATCTTTCTTTGGAACAGGCACTATGTTGGCTAACCATTGAGGATACTCTGATGTGACAAGAAAACCTGCATTAATCTGCTTCTGTACTTCCTCTTTGATCTTGAGAGCCATATCAGGGCGAGTTCTTCTCAGTTTCTGCTTGACTGGTGGGCATTCGGGCTTCAAAGGCAAACGGTGCTCAACAATACGAGGATCCAAACCGGGCATATCCTGGTATGACCATGCGAACACATCAGCATATTCCTTGAGTAATTCAATCACCCTCTGTTTGACAGTTGCTTCAAGCGATGCCCCAATCTTGACTTCTTTCTTATCTTCCTCGGTTCCCAGGTTGATCACCTCCACTAACTCTTCGTGAGGCTGAATGGTTTTCTTCTCACGTTCCAACAACCGAGCAATTTCATCTGGGATTTCCTCCTCCTCCTCCTCTTCGGCCTCGTAGACAGGGAATTCGAAGTTGGGAGAGAGTGCCGGGTTACCATGTTCAACGGGCTCAATGATGCTTAGTCTGCATATGATTTATGATTGATTTTAGAGAATGAATGGAGAATGCAGACCTTTTTGTAATTGATTGGGAATAAAAGTAAAAATGAAATATTTTTTGGGTTTTTTGTGTTACCATTTTCCAGAAAAAAGCAATAAATATAAATATCAGAATAAACCTCATTTTCTATTAATGAAAGTAGTACTTGAGACAAGATAGCCCTACATGATTGCACTTTCGTCCTGGGCAAGACGAAAGGATCTTTTTGAAAAACAAACAAACAGAAAAACAAAGACACATTACTTTGACGCGTGAACTACTGAAGGGATGTCAACCGCGTCCCAGTTACGAACAAGTTTTCCAGGTGTGACAAATGCAGGTACTATTTCTTCGGGAACATCTTCCGAGATAGCATTGGCTTCTGGCGAGTCATTGATGAGACCGGCCCTACAAAAGGTGTCACTAATGGAGCTTGACCCAGTATTGTTCTTTGATGATCCTGCAGCAAATCCCAGCCCTTCACGATTTTTACTCACTGGCAACTGTACAACTTTTCCCCATCCTACACCTGTTCCTTCCTGAATAACTTTCTGTGCACTCTTCCAAGTAGCAAAAGACACTTCACTCTTCTCGGGCACCTTATCTTCCACAGTCAGGCCTTGGAAAGAAGTCCCTTCAGTTTCATCAGCACCAATGAAGGAAAAGGCTGACAAATGACTAATCAGCAAAGCTTCCTCTCCGCTCACAGTAACCAATCTCCCATTACTGACAAACTTCAGCTTTTGGTGCAAGGTTGACGTCACAGCCCCTGCTTCATGGATCCATGGCCTACCCAAGAGACAACTGTATGCAGCTCGGATATCCATCACCTGAAAAGTAATCTGGAAAACAGACGACCCAATTGTGATGGGCAAATCAACCTCCCCAATAACAGACTTTCTTGATCCATCAAACGCTTTAACAACCACCCCGCTTCTTCTCATGGGAGGCCCCTGATAGGAGAGTTGATCTAATGTGGATTTGGCCATCACATTCAAAGAGGAACCGGTGTCCACAAGTACATTCGACAGAGCATCTGACTTGCAGTTCACCGATATATGTAATGCCAGATTGTGGTTTCTCCCCTCCTCAGGAAGCTCTTCATCACTAAAACTCAAATTATTACAGGCAGTAATATTTCCTACTATACTGTCTAACTGGTTAACCGTCACGTCCTTCTCCACAAAAGCTTGATCAAGCACCTTCATTAAAGCTTCACGGTGCGCTTCAGAGTTTAGTAGCAAAGACAAGATGGATATTTTGGAGGGAGTTTGCAGCAATTGATCTACCACTTTATACTCACTCTTCTGAATCAGCTTTAGAATCTCATCATGGTCAGAATCTTTGCTGGTCCCACTGGACTGGCCAATTTCTTTCTTCGCACCGGAGTCGTTCACTGTCACCCGTTCCACAGCCGGATCATTTACTTTCTTTGCAAACAAAGTAGGGATAACACGTCCGTTTCTCAGGACCCTGCTGTCACTGGCGATGTTGTCCACAGAAGTTGCGGGAGTCAGGGAGGGCAAAGGCACCTCCAGCCCTCCTTCCAACATTGTGGCACTGTATTTGTAGGGGACCGCTCTCAGAGAAGCATACGGCATAGGCCCTGGCAAACTGATCACTAATGGAGTGACAGCTGGATTCCCACTGTTATAACTTATTTCCAGACTCTGAAACTCAAGGGTAATAACACATAACTTATTCCCGAACACACTTCACATGTTGTATGATTGTGGTTAAACAGAGCTGCCTCACACATCTTGATATGTATGGGGACTAGGGGAGTTCGAACATGCTGGACGTCCGAGATAACACCATCTTCATCATAATCCTGGATCATGTTGACAGTAGACCCATGGTTCGGCAGAGGGTTTGCCTGAACGTTAGGATTTTGATCTTTGAAAGACAATAGGTTGGCCCGGACTAACCTTTGCACTTCGGTTTTGAGAGCAAGGCAATGTTCAACATCGTGGCCCGGCGCTCCTTGGTGAAAGGCGCAAGTTAGGTCATGCCGGTACCAAGGAGGTAAAACATCTGGTGTACGGAGAGGTGCCCTGACCTGGACAAGGTTTTTTGCTAGCAAGGCGGGAAGCAAATCGGCATATTTCATTGGGATGGGATCAAAGGTTGTTTTCTGGCGGTTTTGTGAGTGGTATGGTTGTTGAGGGGTTTGAGGGCGATTTTGTTGTTGTTGAGGATATTGTGGCTGATGGTATGGTTGTGGAGGATATTGTTGTGGGGGATATTGGTAGGGGTATTGTGGTCTCTGTTGGTGATAGGCTGGGTTTGGGGTAGAGGATGCAACATTTGCAACTTGACGGTATGGGGTAAAATTTTGCTGAGGATTACCATGGGTTACCATTCCCACTTCCTGATCTTTCTTTTTCGCGAAATGGCCTCCAAACTTTTTAGCATTGTTTGCGGCAGGGGCACTCTCCACAGTCAACCGTCCTTCTCGGACACCTTCTTCTAGTCGCACCCCCATGTTGACCATCTCAGTGAAATCCGTCGGCGCGCTTGCAACCATCTTCTCATAATAGAACTGACTCAAAGTCTTCAAAAAGATCTTTGTCATCTCCTTTTCTTCCAAAGGTGGGACGATCTGGGCAGCCACTTCCCTCCAGCGTTGGGCATACCCCTTAAATGTTTCCTTTTCTTTTTGCGTCATTGCCCGAAGTTGATCGTGATCTGGGGCCATGTCCAGATTGTATTTGTACTGGCGGATAAATGCTTCACCGAGGTCATTGAAAGTACGGATGCTTGTACTGTCTAAATTCATATACCACTTCAAGGCGGCTCCAGTCAGGCTGTCCTGGAAGAAATGGATAAGCAGTTTGTGATTGTCAGTGTACATGGACATCTTCCTCGCATACATCACCAAGTGACTGCGGGGGCAATAATTTCCTTTATATTTCTCAAAATCTGGCACCTTGAACTTATGAGGGATAGTAACATTCGGGACCAAGCATAGTTCACGGGCATCCTTCCCGAACAAGTCCCTTCCCCGGAGAGCTTCAACTTCTCTCTGCATACCATCGAACCTTTCTTGGAGCTCGTCCATCTTGTCGAAGGCTACAACACTTTCAGCATGGTAAATTGGTTCACCCTCTTGTTGAATAGTATGGACCAGTGGTGTTGAGTAAGTTACGGCAGCTTGAGGGAAAAATGTACCGGGTTGTGGAACCGGCGCTGACTGCTGGGTGACAAAGAGTGGAGCTTCAGATACAAAAGGCTGGGAGCTTCCGCTGACTGGAGGCGGCATCCCCCATGTACAACCTGGAGGCATAAAGAGGGGTGGAGGAGTCACTGTAGATGACGGGGTTATGCTCACAAGAGGCTGCTCTACAACAGCGGCGGCAGCTTGAGAGTTCTGGGCTGCCAAGAGTGCATTCATCATAGCTGTTAGCCTATCCATTCCTTCACGCAAGGTAGCAACTTCTTCCCTGAGACTCTGATTCTCTTGTTCAACCAAATCCATCCTCTTTCGATTGGCTCTGGTATTATAAATGTGATTCGGTTTTCTGAGAACTCGTCGGGCCACTTTCCTTGGACGACGGCTGATTAACCTTTAAGTAGGGAACATAGTGTGAGACTCAATTTGGGAAACTGTGAATGCAGTATGATGCATGCTTATACTTATGCAAAAAGAAAAGGAACAAGTTATTTTCGAAGGACTTGTAATTGTAAACATCGTAAACTGAAATACTTCACTTAAGCATTTGAAATATTACAAAAGAGTTTTTTGTTTACAAGTCAAGAGATTTTGGAAGCTAAGATCTAAACATAAGGTCCTAAGAACTTCAAATTCAAACTCCTGGAGCAGATGGATCCTCGGAATCTGAATGTGCACTAGAGATCGACTCCATAAACCTCCTCTTCCTCCTAGCGTCCTGGTGGAGCAAAGCATCCTTCCGACGAAGCAAGTCATCCTTCTCAATTATCCTCTGGTTCTGGACGAAGAGCTCGCGACTCTGCTGGGCTAGCTTCCCCTTCAAGGTCTCATGCTCGAGCTCAAGTTCCTGGTATCTCCTCTTCCAAGTCTCTTTCTCTTGCTTTTCCTTGGTTAGCTGCTCCTGAAACTCCTCCTTGGTATCAAAGGGGATAGGTAAGGATGATGGTGGGATGGTAGAGGATAGGTATCTAGGTAGATGGTAGGGTAGGCCAAAACTCATGGTCCTATCAATGACCCACTGAGTATAGGATTCATGCACATAACCAAACTTCTTCCCTAGCTGACTCCTGTTAAGTCTGCGGATGGCATTCCAAGCTCGTGCGGATCTCTCTCTCCTGTTTGTGTGGTCTTCATGATAGAGAAAGAACTCACTGGTCAAGGCAAGATTGTTTGGCTTTTCTCTCACTGGGTAACCAAACTGTCGACGGGCTAGAAAAGGGTTGTAGCTAATCCCGCCACGCATACCAAGAAGAGGTACGTTGGGGTACTCACCACAACTGACAATGAATTTCCCCACGTCACAGGCTGCCTGATACCAAACTATATCTGAGGGATGGAGGGCCATGATTCTTTGGGACCAAGGAAGGTCTTCAAGGTTAGCTTTGAAGGTATGAGTTTGAGGTAGGTGGGAGATAAACCATTTGTAAAGCAGTGGTGCACAGCAAAGAATGGTTCCACGGCCGGCTAGGGTACGGTCATGGATGGAATGGTAAGTATCGGCCAGCAGAGTGGGTACAGGGTTCTTGGAGAGGAAGATTTTGATGGCATGGATATCGATGAAGTTGTCAATATTTGGGAAGAGTACCAGGCCATATATGAGAAGGGCTAGGGTGGAATGGAAGGCATAAGTGCTAGCTGCTTCGGCGAAAATGGAGGCTTGTTGGTATAGGAAGCGGGTGGGAAGACCTTGGAGGCCTCCTTTAAAGGTAAGGTTTGCTCGGATGATGGAAGTTTCAAGATGGAGAGCGGCTGCGATTTCGGAGGGTTTAGGGATAGGTTCAAGACCGTGGAATGGTATCTTGTCTGGCACAGGTAAACCGACTAGGTAGGAGTACTTTTCAAGTGTGGGGACAAGCTGATAATCAGGAAAGGTGAAGCAATGGTAGAGTGGGTCATAGAACTGAACCAAAGTCTCTAAGCATCCTTCCTCAACATCTACTCTCAGAATATTAAGCAACTTCCCATGATGAGCTTGAAAATTCGTTGGATCACTCACTAAAGACCTTAGCTCCCTTAACTTTGACAAGTCTGGTTTCTTGAAAAGATATTTCTTAGTGCTTCTTCGTGGAATATCCATATCTACAATGTTTACAAAAGCTTATTTAAGTCCTTCGATGTTTTGGATGAAAAAGAAAAGAGTTTATGCATGGATGCATGTATGCATGATTATGCTAAGGAGCGGAGAAAACATGGTGAGTTTAGGTCCATAATGTTGGAGTCAAGGGTAAACACGCCATTTGGTAAGGACTATGGTTTCAGATGTACCTGCATCATGGGTTCTACCAAGCTCCCAAAGTCCTCAACCCCTTCCAAATATCGCCGGGTTACGAGATTGACTCCCGATCCGATAATATTTGTAAGAAAGTCTCGTTTGAGTGTAGTATCGCGTATCAACTAATTCAAGATTACTCTTGGTTAGCCACCGCACTACGTCCTAAAAGGCCAAGATGGGTTAAAGGTAACTAAAGGTCCTCAACTTCATAGGTCACTTGAAAATACCAATGCCGAACACGACTTACTCATGCCAACATAGTAATACTTCCAAGATTCCTCCGTTGAGTGGGGTTATCACATGTGCCACATCCGAAATTTACCCTCGGAAAGACACTATGATTATACCACCGTCCTATCTTATGTTTCCCTCGAGTCCGGGTGTAGGACTTATCTCACCACTCACGTAAAAAAGATAAACACTTAAGCACATATTTACAATTACAAATAATAACAAAGCATAAAGATAAAGAAAAGCAAGATAGGTTTAACCCACTTAGGATTTTGGTCCCCAGTGAAGTCGCCATTTTTCTGTCGCGGTGATTTTTGGATATCAAGCTATTAATTAGCGTTGATTCACAATTTTAATATTCACCACCGATCTTTTATTTTTCCGAGGAAAAGGGAGAAAGTTCGAAAAACCCTATTTTAAAAGAGATCAAAGGTCCGGGGGTTGGTTACGCAAAGGGAAGGTATTAGCACCCTAAACGTCTATAGTACTCTATAGGAACCTCTTGCTTATTTTTATCTTTATGCTAAATTAATTATTTGTTTGTAAAATAAGTGCTTAAGTGTGAAAGATTAAAGTGAGAAAAAAGAAAGAAAATGTTTTTGTTATTTTTATTGATTTGGAAAGACAAAGTCTTTTGCCTACGTACCCGAGCGGGATCAAAATCACGTAGTTCGGGGTAAAAAGCATAGTGATTGGTTTTGATTGATTTTAAAGTTTGAAGAAAAAAAGTTTGAGAAAGATAAGAGGCCGAAAGGCATAGAAGAAATAAAAAGAAGTGAGTTTGGTTGATTTTAATTTGAAGAAAAAGTTTTGATTGATTAAAGATTGATTAAAGATTTGGTTAAGAAAAGAAAAGAAAAGATTGATTTTTTTTTGAAAATTTTGGTTATAAAATATTTTTGGATTTTGACTTTTTGACTTTTTTTTTTATGAAAATCTTGATTAAGTCCTAAGGTCCAGAGACTAAGTTATGCTGAGAAAGTCTGACGCGTCGGATCCCTCAAAATGACGTTGGATCAAATGAGGGTCCTTTTCCTCGGATACGGTCACAAATTACGATATCGTCCTCGACATAAAGCATAAGAAATAAATGTGGTGTCGGTGCATATTCTCATTTATGTTATTTACATTGGACCTAGTTACATTCTAGTATCAATAAAATAAATGACAAAAATAATAAAATTGCATTAAAATAAATATGCTAAAAGGAAATAAAAAATGCATGAGATGCAAAACAATAAGTAAATATGGTGCGTAAAATAAATAAAGAAAATAAAAATGCGATACATAAAATAAATATGATGCTGAAAATAAAATAAAAGAAAATAAAAAAATGCAAGACATAAAATAAATATGATGCTAAAAGAAAATAAAAAAATGCAAGGCAATAAAATAAATATGATACTAAAAGAAAATAAAAATGCAAGACAATAAAATAAATATGATGCTAAAAGAAAATAAAAATGCAAGACAATAAAATAAATATGATGCTAAAATAAAATAAATAAAAAAATAAAATGCAAGACATAAAGTAAATATGGTGCTGGAAATTAAAAAAGGAAAATAAAAATGCAAGACATAAAATTAAATATGGTGCAAAAATTAAAAATGCAAGACATAAATATAAATATAAGGCATAAAAATAAAAAAAATAAAAAAAAATGCATGATAAACTGAAAATTAAATGCAGTAAATAAAATGCATGAAGAAATAAAGAAAATAAATAAACAAAATAACAAAAGTAAAATAAAATGACTAAAAAGAAAAATAAAAAAAAAGAATAGGATAGAAAGAAGAGGGGGGGCGCAGGAGAATAGAGGGGGGAAGAAAAAGAAAACAGAAAAGAAGGAAAAGAGGAAGGGAGTGGGCCGAAGGAACAGGCCCAAAGGGCTGAGTCAGGGGAGAACCGGTCTGGTTCGGTCCGAAAGAACCAGACCGGTCCAGCTGCCTATTTAAGTCCATATCCGGTTTTTATTTCATTTTATCCCTTCTTTCTCTCTCTTTCCTTCATTTCCTCTCCTCTCTACCTTCTCTCTAAACTGAAAAATGGCCCGGCCAGGTATAGTGTTCCGGCGCGGTGGTCGCCGGCGGCGCCACCGTGCCGGAGCTCGAAACCTTCCTTTTTTTTTAAAAAAAAACACAGTTTCCTAAATCCTTTTACGTCCTGAACTCGAAAATCAACTTATTTTTTTTAGAAAATCTCTCACGAAACCTAGATCTAAACTCAAAGTCTCGAAAATTTACCTAGTTTTCTTGGTTTTCTGGGTTCGACTTCTGTTTGGTTTTGGACGATGGTGTTAAGCTTTTTGCTCGGTTTGGATTCGGTTTCACCTTTTGACTGGCCGATTTGTGGAATGGGTGTGGTTTCTGTTGGTTGTGTGTGAGGGCTTTTGGTTCGTAGGAATTTGTTTGAGGTTTTGATTTGAACTGTTTGGATTTGGTTTAGTGAATAGATTTGATTTCGAGTTCGGTTTTGTGACTGGATTCGGTTTTGAATTTGGTTTTGCTTGCTTCGGTTCTTTGTGAAATGGTTTTTGCGTTTTTTCTGATTTTCTTGCGGTGGCCGGAAACTGGATCTCTGGGTGGTTGTGTTGGTGGTGGAAGGTGGTTTGGCTATTTGTTGAGTGGTGGTTCTGACTAAATGTGATTGGTACTGTGTACGTACTGCCTCGTGAACAGTGCATTGATGCTATTTATAGTAAAAAAAGAGTGAAAAACAAAATGACAAAACTGCCCCTCAGGGCCTTGGACTGAAATCAGACTGAAAATGGACTTAAAATAAATAAAATCAAAATAATAAAAACACAATAATGAAAAAACATAAATAACAAAATAAAAATAAAACTAATAAAAGGAAAAAAATAAAAAAAGAAAAAAGAAAAGAAGTAAATAATAGTAAAAAAAACAATAATAATAAAATAACAGAAAATAAAAATAAAAAACGGTTGCCTTCGGAACAAAAAATGAGGTATTTTAAAATACCTCCCTGCCGAAATTTCGTCTGAAACGACGAAAATTTCCGACCTAAAAGACGAGAGAAATGAAATAAAAACGGGTCAAAAATGGGGTATGACAGCACGCTTCAGACGCACTGTTCAGACGCTGACTTTCGTTGACCTTCAGACGCACTGTTCAGACGCTGACTTTCGTTGACCTTCAGACGCACTGTTCATCAAACGCACCCTTCAGAAGCTGGTCTTCAGAACTGTCTTCAGAAGCTGATCAGAAGCAGCACTTCAGAAGCTGTTTGCAACATAAGCTTCAATAAATTCCTTTGCTCTTAACTTGATCTTTGAACCATTGTTAGATACCAATCTTTAAGCATATGGTTCTGCACACTAGAATCAAGCATTAACATATCCAATTTTCTTCTTAACACTTTGTTATCATCAAAACTCAAAGAGAGACTTGTTCATACATTTTGTTCCAACAATCTCCCCCTTTTTGATGATGACAAACACAAGTATTAATAGAAAATTGTTGTTAATTTAATTAACAAGTTGACTGCAGGGTATGAGGTTTGCAAGCTCCCGCTGAGTCTGATCCAGGTTAATTAAATTCAGTTTAAATCAAAAAAGGTGATTATTTCAAAATTGTTGTTAACTTTAATTAACAAGTTGACTTCAGGATGAGGTTTTCAAGCTCCCCCTAAGTCTGATAATCCACAAGGTGAGGTTTGCAAGCTCCCCTTGATTCTTATCCATGTTAATTAAATTTAACTTAAAGCAATAAGGTGAAATTATCACTCAGAATTATAAATAACAAGTTGACTTCAGGGTGTGAGGTTTGTAAGCTCCCCCTAAGTCTGATAATCCACAGGATGAGGTTTGTAAGCTCCCTGAGTCTTATCCAAGTTATTTAAATTCATTTCAACTCAATAAAGAGTAATGTATCTCACAGAAATTAAATCAGAGGCTAAGAGATAAAAGATGTTCTCTTAAGTTAATTAATCAACAAAAATTAATTTAAATCTGACTGGCTCAGAGCCTGAAATACTTGTAAACTTTCTCCCCCTTTTGTCATCAACAAAAAAATTCAAGAGTTTAAAAACAGAAAGAGAATTCAGATGTGAGATAATCATGCAATCATATAGGCAATCAAGCAGCAAAGATAAACATCAGAGTAAACTTGATCATACATGAAGTATATGACATTGCATTGAAAAACAGAGCATGATGTTCAGTACCATTTGTTCAGTACCACTGAACTGTTTCTGACAGAATTTGTTCAGTACTACTGAACTTGCCATTTTTGAAAGTGTGAATGTGTTTTTGTTTAAAACTTTTCAGAACTGAAAACAGAAAAACACTACTGCACATTGATGACTTTAGGAGGGACAAAGTACAGCTTTCAAAACTTAATACATCACAGCCCATCTGTTATTACTTATCAGATTTTGACCAAGTGTTGAACAACTGTTCAGATTCACTCTAATTAGTGGCCCACGTGTAAAGTGTCCACTTAAGATGAGTTTTATGAGAAGTCACAAAAAATCAGATTCTGAAACTCAGACTCTGATGTTTTCAGAAGCTGAACTATCTTCAGACTCTCAAAGTGAGTGTCTGTTAAGTTTTAGCTTCTGATGAAGTTCAGGTTCTCAGTTTCTATTCAGAGTCAAGCAATTTTTCAAGAGATGAAATGCAAGTTCAGATTCTTTTTAATAAAATAAAATCTGTCTAAGAAGAGGGGTTTTGTAAATATATCAGCCCATTGATGATTGATAATCAGAATCAATGAATTGAAAATTCAAAACACCCTTCTGAACATAACCTCTAATAAAATGAAGTTTAAGTTCAAAAATGCTTGGCTCTTGAATGTAGAATTGGAATTTTTAGACAAACAGATTACAGCAGTATTATCACAAAGAAGGTTATGTTGTTTTCATGAATCTGATAGTTTTCCAACTGATGTAGAATCTATTAAGTATAACAGAGAACAATCATACCTATGTAGAGCGTTTGATCTACCTCTCCTTGTTCAATCAGGTTGTTTCTAAACACCCATTTTTGTTCCAACAATGTTCTTGATTGGCTTTAGGAGAAGTGTCAGATTCTGAGAGGCTTTTCAGCTTTGGACTTCAAACTCAGGTTCTGGTTCAGGTTCTGAAGTGTCCTCTGAGAGCTGAATCTCAGTATCAGTGATCTAGTCTTTGTGGTTTCCTCCAGATTCCACAGTTCCTCCCTCTTTCATGGTCAGGGTTTGGAACATAGACTTTCCTTCTGTAATGCAATGTCAGCAGCCACTGTCCAGGCATCAGGATTTCCCCTTTTGTTTGGCTCTTAATCGTATCTGCAACATAAATAATTTCTGACTTGGGTACCCATATCTTTATGGGTTCTCTTTGGTTAGTCTTGAAAGGTTTAGTCTTTTGTTGCACCTTATGTCTGGAGTTGTAACACTCAGACTTGTTCAGATACCTTGGATATGAATCATTTAATCTTGAATAAGTCTTAGTTTTAGAAACTGAGTTCTTCAGAACCTGAGTTTTCAATGGTCTTGACTCAGATTTCTTCAGAACCTGAGACTTGAAGGTCTTTGGTTCTGAGTTGTTTAGAGTCTGAACCATTGAACACTTTGGTTCTAATTTCTTCAGAACTTTGGACTTAAGAGTCTTTGATTCTGATTTGTTCAGAATCTTGGATTCAGAAATCATAGGTTCTGTTCTGTTAAGAACTTCAGTTTTGCCAGCTCCTGACACAATGCAAACTTTCTGACCTTTCTTAATATAATCAGAATCAGATGACAGATTGGCTTTCTTGGGCATTCTTTGTCTAACATTCTGGTTTTGAAAAGGTTTTGTATAAACTGGTTTATTAAACACAGCCTTTTGAAAATTTGAGTCTGAATTTTCCAGATTCTGAGACTTGCTTGTCTTAGGTTCTGAACTCTTCAGACTTTGAACCTTTTCAGATTGAAAGTCTGTTTTCTTCAAAGTCTTAGACTTAGAACCTTTTGGTTTAGACTTTGGCAGAGTTTTAGATTCTGCCTTCATCTTTCCCTTAGGTTCAGAAGTTTTAGATTCTGAGCAGTTCAGAACTTCAGATTCAGCAGTCTCATTTTCTGATGAATTCAGTTTCTCAAAAATGTTAGATTCAGGTACAAAACACATCTCAATGTCTTTCATAATATTTTCAGACCATGATGATATGTTTGTTTCTTTTGAATGATTGAAAAAATCATTTTTGAAACCAATACCTTCACCTCTGTTTCTGTCAATATTATAAATCATAGAAGCAACTTTGCTTTTGTTGATTCCAGCCAAAATAAAGTCTTGAAGAGCAATTTCTTCTTCACTTAAAGATTTATCAACTTTCTTATCAGTCAGTTTTACAAGAAGAGCATTGTTCTCATCCTTTAATACATAGATGTGACTTTGAGCTTCTTCTTGTTTTCTTTCAAGCAGTTCAAATTCATTTTTCAAAGTTTTAAACTGCCTTGACTTGTTAAGATAATGACTGATAAGATCTTTGACATTTTCAATAAGTTCAGATCTAGTGAGTTTAGAATATACCTCATTATCATCATCTGAGTCTGAACCTGACTCTGTATCAGAAGATACTGTTGCAACCAAATCCAAATTGGATTCTTCTTCATCTTCCTTGTCAGATTCTGATCCAGCATCTGTATCTGAAGATACTGCTGCAACTAAAGCCAAGTTGCCTTCTTCTTCATCTTCCTTGTTTCCCTCATAGGTAGAACACAGAGAATTGAAGATGGCCTTTGCAGTTGACTTATCATTCAGCTTTAGATACTCATTGTGAGGTAGAGAGTTCACAATGATATCTCTTACTCTTCTATGCTTTTTATAAATCATTCTTTCAGGATCTGAGAGTGTTTTTCTGTCAGTTGCTACACCTTCTTCATCAACAGGAATAGTGATACCATCTTCAATGATATCCCATAGAGTGTCATCAACACCAATAATGTGACTGTACATCCTACTTTTCCACCAAGAAAACTCTTCAGAATCACCAGTAAACACAGGAGGTTTATGGTGTTAATAAGATTGCCTGTTTTCTGTATCATAGTCATATGATACAGAAGCACCACCACTTCTTTGAGAGGATTCTTCAGAATCACCAGAATACATGTTTTTCTCAGGATCTTACTGACTCACTGTTAGGTGATTGAATATCAGAACCAGGGGCTCTGATACCACCTGAAGGTGAGAAAAACACACAAGAAGGTGGGGTTGAATTGTGTGGGCCTTTTTTCTTTCTCAAAAACTTATGTTAAGTTCAGATTCTGATATAGATCAGTTCTGAACCTATTTTCAGAGTTTGTTTTGCAACGGGTAAGAGTAAAGAGAGAGAGAGAGAGAGAGAGAGAAAGATACAATGGTTTATCCTGGTTCCTTCCACAACCCGGAAGTAGTCCAGTCCCTTTGCTACTAACAAGAGATTTTCCACTATAATCAAACGATTACAATTGCTCAAAGCGCACAGCTAAGAGACTTCCAGTTGCTCAAACACTTAGTAAGAGACTTCCCTGCTTAGACACACAGTCTAAGACTTTCTATGCTTAATACACAAAGTTATGAGACTTCTGGTTGCTCAAGCACGCAGGCTAGAGGCTTTGAATCAAACAGATTTACAACAGAAATGAGTTTGAGTTGAAAACTTGATATACTATCAGTGGTGTTCACAAAACAACACAGGTTGAGACTCTACACTTAAGGAATTCTAAGATAAAAAGGTTTGTAAGAATTCCTAAGTTATTTGATGACTGTTAGTGAAAAACATAGTATAGCACTTTCTGGTTTTTGCAGTCTTGTATTTCTGTACAGAGTCTTGGATCTTCATCTTCAATCCTCCAATCCTTTATAGAAGATTAAAGAGCTGTTGAGAAGATGCCATGTCATCAAAAGAGCCGTTGGTATTGAAGCTACAGCCAGCAGTAATTCTTTCCAGAACTGGTGCGCAAAACAGAGCAGCACAATTTGAATTGTTTCCTTAAAACATGGATCGTGTTTTCCCCAGGGAGACAACCATTGCAAAGAGCTGTTCTGACATTGTGTGCTTTACTGTTGACAGTGACAGTTGCTTTTCCTTAAAACTCAGACTTCAGAAGCTTCTCTTCAGAAGCTGGCTTCAGGAACTGTTCATCAAAAGCTGGCTTCAGACGCAGGTCTTCAGGCGCACCCTTCAGACGCACTGTTCAGACGCTGACTTTTGTTGACCTTCAGACGCACTGTTCAGACGCTGACTTTCGTTGACCTTCAGACGCACTGTTCAGATGCTAACTTTCGTTGACCTTCAGACGCACTGTTCAGACGCTGACTTTCGTTGACCTTCAGACACACTGTTCATCAGACGCACTGTTCATCAGACGCACCCTTCAGAAGCTGGTCTTCAGAAGCTGATCAGAAGCAGCACTTCAGAAACTGTTTGCAACATTAGCTTTAATAAATTCCTTTGCTCTTAACTTGATCTTTGAACCATTGTTAGATACCAATCTTTAAGCATATGGTTCTGCACACTATAATCAAGCATTAGCATATCCAATTTTCTTCTTAACACTTTGTTATCATCAAAACTCAAAGAGAGACTTGTTCATACATTTTGTTCCAACAAGTATATTTAGTATTTACCCAACATTTATATATATTTACAAAACAATGTTCTTTTAATTCCTTTGAAAGACAACTCAATTAAACTAAAGTTAAAATCAAACCAAACCAGCTCCTCTAAAATCATTTTCACTTAAATGTGATATCAAATGTACACTAAATTAAATTTTAGGGATTGTTACTTCTACATGAGAAGTTATCGCTACATAGCAACAAACAACATTAATCTAAATTAAATTACCACTTGGACCCTTAATTTTTTTTCTTTATTGTCTCTTTGAGCTCTTGCAACTTCACTCCAATAGAACTATGAGTGATAGATATGGTTGTTGAAAATGAGGGAAGACAAAATATTTTATTATTTTTCAAAATTTAATTAATCCGTTTAATTTGTTAAGTATTATAGTATTGATAATAGAAACCTGAAATGTATAGTTCTTGTTTGTGTATATTGTATGGTGAACATCTCAATCAAGAAATTCAAACATGTTCATTGAACTTAGTTTCAAATTGTTACAATTCTTGAGCTTATTATGCATTGTAGGTTGTCGGTATTTTAAACCGATTAATATTTCCTTTTGTTTTGGATTGTACAAATGAATTTGATTGTTAATAAGAAAATATAATTGCAAACAAAACTATCTATACAAAACATTTATATAACTACAAATTTTTTATGGTATTTTAATGGTTGAATTATTGAATTATGTAAAATTTGGTAAAAGATAATTTAGATGAAGACACGTTGGAGTTTAAAATTAGTATTGGTTGACTTGAAGATCACAAAAAGATAGAGACAAATTACTTGTGTGTATAAGCAATTTCAAGGTAAAAAATGTTTGAATGAAATTTTTCTCTTCTCTGTTGTGAATGAAGTACTCTCACAAATAACTCAAGTTGAAATTGACCCCATGTGACTTGATAAAAAGTGTTTTTATTCGAAAATTGTAAATATGTTTTACAAGCTGGCTTATTACAAACTGAAAATTATTTTTTTTTTTATAAAAAAAAAAAACTTTGCATTTTAATCGCAAGGGATATCAAATAAAAAGTGTGTTGACATACAACATGATTTAAAATTTATTTTATTGTTGAGTGAAAACATTTAATATAGATATAGATATATTTTGTTGTTGAGTGAAAGCATTATGTTGTATCATTTTAATTTAAATAATTATATAATATAGATATATTTTTTAAGGGTATATAATCTAGATATAAAATCTATTTATAAATACACATATTAAAATCCACTTTGGTAACTTTACATTTAAAATTAGTTTTGATGCAAACTATACAAACAACATCAATCAACATCAATCAAGCGTGAAATATGATGTTTTAGGAACATCTAAACATGCATCCGAATTGATTTTGTGTTTGTGAAAACTAAAAAAATTAATGTTTTGATTTTTTTTTTGTGTTTTGATTATGAACAAGGAAATACAAAACACTTAGCCTTGAAACAACATTAAATGTTGTGTCGGTAAAACTGAAGCTAAGAGAGAGAAGGAATAAAAATGTTGAACTACAAAACTTGATGTTTTGTGTCTTTAAAAATGATTTTTTATTAAATGATGTTTCTAAAACATTTTAAAATATGAATATTGATGATTCTGAAACATCTAAACATGAATCCAAATTGATTTTGTGTTTGAGAAAAAAATGATGTTTTGATATGATTTTTTTGTTAGAGTCTAAAAGTAGAAATGAAAAACACTTAGTAAGTTTTTTTTGGTTACATGAGAGAAGAAAAAAAAAAGCTAAGAAAAAACTACGTCCTAATAAAGGACACTTCTATAGCATCAGTTAGTAAGGCTAAGGATAGACATTGTAACGGTTGATGCACCATCACAAGAGACTCTGAATGATTAGCACCTAGTTTTGCAAGTATATCCGCACAAGAGTTTCCTTCTTAAAAAATATGATGAATGGAAATATCTCACTCCTTAACCAAATACATCTGAATGAGCTCCAAGAGGTTCGCATAGTGATGAAGCTTCGACACTTCCTTTGACACTAGATGCACTACATGAAAAGAGTTCAGAAAAACAAACCAGCTTCCCAGCAAAGCTTAATCCCAATCATAAGGGCATGAATTTTTGCATGCAAAATATTGGACAACCCCACACTACCATAGAAGGCAAATTGAAAATTTTCCTCAAAATTCCTAACCAATCCACCATATCATGCTTTACCTGGGTTAGTTAAAGCGCTGACATCCACATTAAGAACCATTGTATCATTATTACCATGTTGCCAGCATACTTCATGAGTGGACCTAACTAATGCGATTGAAATAGTATTGTCGAATGTCCGCTGTGAAACTTGCAATTACGCATAAATAGCTGAAACTGTAGTTGAGACTATCGGTTGGATACCATCAAACACCAACTTGTTGCGAGTGCACCATAGGTTCCACATTATGATAGGGGCGACACTCCCTATCTTAATAACATTTGTATGATATCTCTCATATTACTTTAAGAACTATTAGCGCACAATGAAGACATGTCAGGGAATCCACATCCAGACCACAATGCAACAACTCACGAACAAAGGATGAGGCAATGAAGAATAGATTCATCTTCCCTGTTACAACATGGACATGTAGCAGAAACATTCACCCCTCGATGGTGTAGGACGTATTTAGGTTGAATAGAATCATGACAAACCTGCCAGATAAAAAATTGCACACTAGATGAAAGTGGTAACTTCCAAATCCAATTCCATTTCTCCAATGAGACAATACCATCCCTCCGAGATAAGAGCCAGTGATACACACTTTTTGCCGTGTATTCTTCGTTTAAATTGTCTTTCCACACCCAAGTGTCAGCAATTGAGGTAATTATGGTTGGTTTCAACTCTTGTACTGAGTCAACCATTTCAGGAGATAAGGGAAGATTTAGCTCAGCAATGATGTTTTTTCCATCATCCCATAAATCCTTAATCTTAAGGCATAAATGATCTGGAGAGATATTTTGTACCACGTTAATAATAGGATGCTTGACGATCCAAGGATGGAACCACATATTTGTATCTCCATCTCCAATTTTGTAGGCGAAACAATCTTCTAACACATCAAGAGTTTTGAGGATTGCATTCCAAATAGGTGAACTTGTCTTCGCATTTTCTAAAAGCATATTACCCTCTTTCAAGTATTTATCGGTAAGGATAGACACCCATAACTTTTTGTCTGATTGCACAAGATTCCAAACAAGTTTTCCCAATAAAGATGTGTTTTGTAATCGAGCTGGCTAAACTCCTAGACCTCCAAGCTTCCTTGGTTTCGTGATCTTGTTCCAACCAACCATGTGCATGGCTCGGGCTCGGTCCTTTTCCCCATTCCAAATGAAATTTTGCACTGTCTTATCTAGAATTTCGCAAGCATATTGGGGATACGAACAAATTTGCATAATATATGCTGGAAGTGAAGTAAGCACAGCCTTAGCAAGGGTGACTCTTCCAAGCTTATTCAAAAGCCTTCCTTTCCACAAAGCAAGCTTAGAGGCTACTTTATCTTGGATCTTTAGGAAACCATCTCTCCTTGAATTCCCATATCTCATCTTGAATCTCAAATAATTCTCCAAGCGGTCAGTGAAAGTAATATTAGTGAGATGCTCAAGAGAATCTTTTATGGATCTGCTATCTCCTTTGGACGCATAAGCTCTTGATTTCTCCAAACTATTTTTTAGACCTAAAAGAGAACAAAAATTATCTAAGAGGTTGGAAATAAATTGCGACTGCGAAGGTTTGGCTTTCGCAAACAGAAGCACATCATCCGCAAAGAATAAGTGAGATATTCTTAGCCCTTCAAGGGTAATGTGAAGAGGGTGCCGATTCCCTTCTTGAACTGCTTTTTCAATCACATCTCCAAGTCTCTCCATACAAAGTACAAAAAGATATGGTGATAATGGATCCCCTTGACGAAGACCGCGAAGAGGTTGAAAATGCTCACTCTTACTCCCATTCCACAACAAAGATACTGAGGTAGCTGAAATGCTACTCATTATAAGAGAAATGATGATAGAAGGAAAACCAAATTACTGGAGGGTTTCACACAGAAAAGTTCAATCCACTCGATCGTACGCCTTCTCTAAATCAAGCTTATATATGACATCTCCTTGCTTCTTCTTTGACTTTCACATGCGATAGATAAACTCTTGAAGAACGATGGCATTATCAACAGTACCCCTCCCTGGAATGAAAGTACTCTGCAAAGGGCTCGCAATATCAATAAGCATAGGCCTTAATTGGTTTACAAGAACTTTTGAAACCAATTTGCAAGTGACATTACATAAACTTATAGGCCAAAATTCCTTAAATGATGTCGGGTTATCAACTTTAGGGAGAAATATCATGAGGGATTCAACAACTTGTGTGTCAATGGAGCCGATCTCAAACGCAATCTTCACAAACTTCTAGACATCCTCACCAATATCCTTCCAGAACATCTTGTAGAGAATGGGTTGAAAACCATCTGGCCCAGGAGCTTTTTATGATTTCATACTCATAAGTAGGGGTGTTCAAAACCGAACTAATCCAATAGAAAAACCGCAAACCGAACCAATCCAAACTGAAACTGTAAAAAACCGCATTTGGCTCAGATGTATTTGGATTATTTTTTTACGCAAACGCATGGTTTGGTTTAGTTTGCTATATCAAACTTAACCCAACTATCACAACATAGACCAAACCAATTCTTGTTACTCTTCCAACCAACATTTTTTAACTGGAAAATGAAGCCCAAAAGTTCACTATGCTCAACATTGGACCAAGTACAAGACACCAATTCATAACTCTCAAAGACTAAGTCAAAAAGATAATCTAAAGTATAATTCATATAAACTTCTACGTACCTAGGATCTTGAGGGAGATGAATTCGGACAGAACAAGTTTCTGTGAAGTGATCTACATTTCTACAGAATGGCCAATAGCAACTCTTTTTGTTGTTTCAGAATCAAAAACTAACTCAGCATATAAGACTCCAAACTTACATGTGAATTCAATACTTGTGTCACCATTTACTAGTTGCAACATTCTACCTTTAACATGAGCATTAGTAGGCATCATAATACTGTCAAGAAGAACAAGGCTTGCAAATTCCAATTTACACCTCAATTTCGTAACCAAGCCCAAAGCCAATATTTTATTTTTGCCACAATAAGCAACCAATTTCTTTCCATCTAGTGCTTCTACTTTATCATATACAAGAACTGAACTTACTTCTTGAAATACCTCATGAACAACAAGAACAAAACTGTGATTAAAAGACTTGATGGCAAGAGAATTAACAACATAAATCCTAACCAAAAGTTTGCTTTGATAATATCATAAATAATGATTCTTTCACAGATAAAAAAATTCAAAGAGCTCCAATGCAACATGTTGATAAAGGTGCAATGATCAGGAGCAATACATATCATACTTAGTCCTTTCGACAAATCAAAATTAACATCTTTCAGCTCATTATTCGTGAACTTGCTACTGATAACATTCCAAACAGCAACATGACACTTGCAACATTGAAGTTGAATACAAATTTCGGTGTAGTGTTGATGTGAAATGCTCGGTGGTAGTAACAAAATCTCTAACATCGTAATTGAGAGTGTAAAATAATGCAAGAAAAACACCAAAATCACATAAGTGGTAACCTTGTTTTGTGGTTCCGGTGGTGGAATTTTTGTCGGAATCCAAACCGGAAGAACATAGTGAGTGTCGTCACAATTGCTTAATACTGAAGAGGCTTTGACGGAACACTCCATCTTCATTTTGATTTCAAAAACTGAGTCTGTCACAATTTCTTCTTTACCTTGCGATTTCTGCGTGTCCCATAATTGAACATCAGTGGATCATGAGAAAAAAATTTGAAGTAGGGGGAGTGGAGATGTTTGTGGAATTGATTGTCTTTGCAGGAATAATTAGAAGCTAGAGACAACATCAATTTTGGGGATGATGGTGTCAAAGGATGCTGAATCAGAGAGGGAAGGTGATTTAGGCAGTTGACTCAAAGGGTACAACAATGAAGTTAGTTCCTTGGGTTTCTCATGATTAACTATGTGTGTTGAATTTAGGGTTTGCGATATACAAATTGGAGATTGACATGAATCTTCAGGAATCCATCGAACTTCCTTGCGTTTTTTAGTTTGTGGTTCTTCAATGTTGCTTGCTGAAAGGCCACCTCTCTATAGCCAGAGATTGTCACCTTCTGGTTTGACTTCATATTCATCAATATCCCTCAAGACTATCTTAATATTTTTGTGCTTTAATTGGTAACTAAGCCCGGATACATACTATCGTTACATACATACAGGTACGTGGATACGTAAAATTTTTAAAATTTAGGATAAAATACAGCTAAGATACGTTAACAAAATATTCATATTATAATTTATATGCATGTAAAATACTTGAAAAAAAAATAAGCATTGATTACTCTTCAATACTATATAATCATAAAAATCACAATTTACAAAAAATAATACATGTGATCAAAATAAAAAATGAAACATTTTTCGTATAAATCATATTCTATTTTCATTCATATGTTAGGATATCAATAAAAGAATTCAAAACAAAGTTTGTTTAATGTGATTGATTGATTCTTCTTTCTCTCGTTACTTTCATCCACCAAAAATATAATTTTTAATTGGTTAATCAAAAAACAATTACAGTGATTCATATCTTAAATTGAATCATATACATCTTCATTGAATTTTTACAACACAATCTCTCTTTTTTACCCTTCATTTTTTCCAGGATACGCCTCTGTGAAGTATCTAATAAGTATATGTGTGTACCTGTCAAATATCTTATAAGTATCGGATAAAATATATATTTTAAATTAAAATAATTAATTCCGATACACCGTGGGTACGTATCCTAGAGTATCCGCGGAGTATCGATATCCGATACGTATCCAATACGGGTACGTCTTCATTTTGGAGTATCCGGGCTTCATAGATTGGTAATGATTCAAAGTAATAGGCTCATCAAGAAACATAAACACATTTCCATCTTTTCTTCCCCTTCAAGGGCACTCGAAGTTTTCATTAGTTTGTATTTAGCAGCCATAATCACACAAGATCGAAGGCTCATGATAGCAATTGAGACTGGAAAAATAGATTATAGAGACAAACCGATAAAATCCAAGTCTCAAAGTGTAGGAATTTTAATAATGTAGAATAAAATATGATACAAAGGAGAAATTGTTACGAATGTTTGAGAGCAAGAGTTCTAGGGTCTTAGCGAGAAGATAATTGTTGAAATGATTGATTGATTTCAAATGAGGCACAAGACCAAGTTTTAATACTACCCTCAAAGCTAAGCGAGTAAAATGACATAAAATTAACCAATATTTAAAATAAGCTAATTCACTTAATATTCGATTCCTGTTACACAATAAGATGATTTTTACTCCGCTTAAATGTTGAACTCCCCCTAAAACTAAGATTGATACTAATATATAGAGCTGTTTTAGAATACCACCTGAGAACTCTTATTTTATGTTTTAGGACTCCTACAAAATGATTAATAAAAAAACCCTTCATCCCATCCCATTCCCTTTTCCATGGAACATTTGTAATGGAAGAAATCGGAAGAAAATGCAGAAAAAGGCAACTAAATAAAAACTACAGAAGTCAAGCGATAATTACACATGATGTTGTCCACAGCTAAATCTGTACATTTTTTCGTTTTACGGATGCACTCCTATAAATTACTTTTCGCTAATGGTAACAAACTTCAACAGTATCCAAGAACATTAAGTTATGGCTAAAAATTAAAAATGGAAACCTATCCACCAAAATACACTTCCACCAATTTATCCTAAAGGAAAGAAATGAAAGAATCCGATGTACCAGCAAGGACAACACGGCATTTCCACGATCACATTCTGAAATCCAAAACACACACTATATTATTGGCAAAACATGCTGCGATCTTGTCACCCTCCTTATTCCAACAGACCTCAAAAATGCCTCCACTGCCATTGTATGTTCTAATAATCTTCCCTTCCTTCAACGACCATATGTGCAAGGATTTGTCAAGAGACCCGCTGGCTATATACTCACCATTGGGACTAAATGCAACAGAGTATACAGGATGCCTGTAAGACACAATAAACATGTAAGACAAAAAAGGAGAGAATGTAGCAGACCTGCTTTCACTATTTATGTATTTTTGTACTAGTGAATGTGTCACATATAAATCTACAACATTTGTTAAACTGCAAGTTGAAGGTTAAGGACTTCATGTTGATCAGCCTCCTCCAAATGTCTACAACTTTGAAGCAGAAAGAGGCTGAGAGGTGGACGAATTTCCCAAAGTTATTAAACTATGCTCATACAAATAAACCAAAGCTATGAAAATAGTACCTGTGTCCATTCAAGCTGTGGATGAGTTTCCCAAGTTCGACATCCCATAGTTTTACAGTTGAGTCAAATGAGGCACTGCACAAAAAGATGACAATGTAGTTGTTAACATGAAAACAGACGTTTTTTTTCCATAGTACCCCCTTACAATAATAAAACTGCCACGATGGAAATATTTAACAAAAGGTTGAAAACTGATAGAGATCCAAAATATGATCTCTTATCAGTGAAGATGAGAATTATTTACTAAAAAATATAACAATTACAGAAGGTTCCCTGCAGTGTCAAAGCTAAGCTCCTCAGAGATTTTACAGTCCCTACCCCAGATAAAAAATTGTAAAATACTAGTTCTAAACAGTTCTCTTCCCCACATTCCCCTCCCTTCATAGTGCCCCCTTTACATATGTATTCCCTCCCTCTTAGCGGTAACTAACCTAAACAACCCGTATCATTCCCTTTCTTTTCTTATACCTCCATCTTACAGCCACACAAATCTTTGGGCCTTTCACTCTTCACAAGTGTTTCTTCCTACGGGACTAGTTCCGTGCATCACATCACTAGCATCTGTTTGAATTTCAGCCTTGTCTCAAGGCTGAATCAGAAAGTACAGGAAATCGATTGCTGGCTGCAAACGCCTCTTCCCCTGCAGCCTCTTTTGTTAACTGTGCTCCCATTGGATTAGCCACAGACACTTGTATCTTCTTCCCATGTAGTGTAATGGTGCTAGTAGGTAGCTCTTTCAAGAAGTTCTCCATCGCAGTGATTTTCACTTCCATCCCTAACGATAGGTCCTTCCTTTATGACATGTGGTACTCCAAGCATCATATAATTATGAAGGTTTCAGAATTATTTGGCAACTGGACCTCATTGGATAAAACAAATAATTAGAAAGAAAAAGACCCTTTCAGAATTAGGGTACACAGTCACAGATGGGAGATAGAAAACAAGAGAGGAGGAAAAAATGAGCTACAACCCGTCCGGAAACAGTGCTTTTGAGCATCACAATGGATACTCTAATCTTACTGGTCTCAGGTTTTGCATGCTGTCACTCCTTTTCTTTTCCTTTCTTACCTTTCCACTAATCTTTAAGTCTCTGTCTAACCCACATGCTATCTCCACTGGGACTTCTCCCAGTGTATCCCATTAAAATCTAAAGAACAGTAGTATCACCGCATTTCCGTCACAAATAGAATATATGGTACATAATTATAATTTAATTAAAAAGAACTGACATGATGGAGGGGCAGTCAACCAAAGAGCCTAATAGCAGAAAACTAAGAGCAGACAATTACAATCAATTGGAACCAGTAACACGACAAAGGTAGCATTCATTTTGAATGGTTCAGTTAACACAGCAATGCAACTCACAGCATTACCAATTTCAGCTGAAGAATTGTAGTCATGACCCATCCATTTAAGATCACGGGGGTAAAATAATAGAGAAAACAATAGTTCTATATTTCAGGCGAAGCATAAATAAATGCATTGAAAAAAGACTTTGGTTGTTGGTTGTTTTGTATAAATAAATAAATAAAGGGTCATAAAGGATTCAAAGATGGAAATAATTGATAAGTTTTATGTAAAAAAAAGTTACTTTTTAAAGTTTCAATGTGTAGAATACACAATTATCAAGACCAAATTTCCTTTTTAGACTTCTTAACAAGGGCACTTGTTAGCATTTCCCATAAATAAATGCATGAAATCAAGAGTAACAAACATAATTTCACCAGTAAGTAACTTACCTAGCTAACAGCAATTTTTTGTTAGGATTATTTGTACCAGGACCAGTGGGGCTCCATCTGATGGTATATATTTCCTACAAAGAAAGTATTTAGTTTACCCAACAACACAAAATGAGTAGTTATATTGATATGCAACCACAGAAAAAATGACACTCAAAAAATGCAAGCAAAACTTGGGGTACCTTGGAATGCTCCCTAAAATCATGAAGATACTTGTCCTGCTTCACACTCCATATCTACAACCAATGCATCCAACCCAAACAAAAAACATCAAATGCCCACAATACAAACAGTAATTTCAGAAATTACTTCTTAGTTATTTGATAATAATAAATTATTAAAAATCGTAGTTGGGCCTAACACAACCCCACAAAACCGGCTTGTGAGATGAGGATTGCCCCCACTTATAAACACATTGTCAGACCATCTCCTATCCGATGTGGGACTCTTAACACACCCCCTCACGACCAGCACTATTGGGCTTGGTTCGTGGACATAAATGGTGGGTGGCGCGATAGCGGAAACCTGATAGCAGGTGGCCCAATGGATCTTGAAGAGGCTCAGATACCATATTAGAAATCGTAGTTGGGCCTAACACAACCCCACAAAACCGGCTTGTGAGGTGAGGATTGCCCCCACTTATAAACACATTGTCAGGCCATCTCCAATCCGATGTGGGACTCTTACCATAAATAATTGTTTAAGATAAAGTACGATTTCAAAAAGCCTGACCAGACCCAAAAATATATATGTTTGATCGATATAAGATCGATTAGTAAGAAGCGAAGTAATACCTTTGCCGTGATATCATCGGAGCAGGATGCCAGCAATGTGCCTGTGGGATCCCATTTGACACAGTTAACTTCCCCCTGCAAAGGCAGAAAAGTCATTGGCATGTAAAACTTGTCCAATCAATATTGCATTTTCATGAAATATCCTAAACTAATGCTTTCTGAAAATACAACAGACTAAAATGTTCATGTTGATTATTCTCTATTTATTATTAATTGATATATTTTCCTTAATTTTTCTATATTTCCTTTCTTGAGAGATTCTCTCTCTCACACACACACACACACGTGTGTGTGTGTGTGTGTGTGTGTGTGTGACGAGGGATATTTTGAGTCCAAGAGTAACTCTATAGAGTTACTCCAAATCTCCACCCTTAATTTGGTTTTAATCAAATGGTCATAATTAATCATCAATACACCCCCGCATCAGGGTGTTTTCTTCTCTCATTCATTATCATAAAAAACAAAATGGTGTTGTTCTTCTTAAACAATCCTGCAGTGTTTCAATTCTTAAAATGGTGTTTGAAATTATAAGTTGCATTGCTCTGCTACTATGATCCCAAAGCGCCGATCAGCCACTCTGTTCAACCAGAATTTTGGGGCTTAATTATAGATCAGATAATTCAAACTTATCCAAAGAGAAGAAAAACTAAATTATTGAAATCAAAATGAAATTGAAAGAAAAATCCAAAATTGATGGAAAAAATTGAGAGCCGTGAAAGTTCAGGCATGATGATTTATATCCAAATAAAAGATATGAAACGTGAAAAGGCATGCACAGGCATGGCGGCAGCAAATTTCATTCTAGGTTTTCTGGAAATTATGGAAGATAACTTTGAGAATGTGTTTCGGTGGAAGCCGAGACAATAGGGATCACGTGAGTAACTTCAAACTAATTATTAATGGTTAGATTAAAATCAAATAAAGAGTGAGGATTTGATTAAAATCCCCCTCGTTGTGAAATACAAGTTGATCATTCTAGATTATTCAACTGTTCAAATTTCTCAACCTTCAACCTCAGCGAACTACGATACAAAATACAAAGCCTACAAATTAGTTAAGTTGGACTCTGCTAGATCAAAGAAAATTATAAACTGAATTCGCAATCCAATGAATTCATTTAGTGTTGGCCGTATTATAAAAAAACCCAACTAAATAGTAGAGCATCTCAAGAAGTCTGGACTCGGTCTTGAAAGACGCGGTCCAAGGTTATCCACTACTCTATAGAGAAAACCTTGCCAACCTTTATTAACTTTTTGCAAAAATGTATGGGACCAACTCCTCTCAAGAATAAAAAGTAGCAGTGTGTATTAGAGATATAGGCTAAGCTGTGTTAATATTGTTAAGTAAGCTGTTAGTAGAACTCAAGCTTGTGTTAAGCAAGTATTAGTGAACTGTGTACAGCTGGCAAATCTGTGTAAGCCAGCTGTCCTATATATACCAGTGAACTCTTTGTAAGCAACACAATTGAAAAATACAAAGGTAGTTACAAATTCAGTTACAATCCTCTCTCTCTCTCTTCTCACTCTTCTTCAAGCTTCATCCACATTCATCAATGGTGGATTTCTAACAGTGTGTAATGTGGTATTGCAAAATAAGGTCTCAAGTATGAACCTGGTGTCCAGCAAAAGTTTGTAGAGGGCGGTTTTCACCAATCTTGCAGACATATATCATATTATCTGTAGAACTTGAGGCAAAAGACGTATTGCTGCGCCAGTCAACATCAAGTGTTGGACCTGAACAAGACATCAAGCCCCAATCAAAAAGTCATTCATATATATGGTTAAGAAAATCATCACTAAGAATTCTTTTATAGTACTCTCGATTAAAATATACATTCAAAATTTTCACCTGAATGAAATCCAAATTGTTGTTTGCATTCCTCTGCCTTCACATCCCAAACAATCGCAGTTTGATCACAACTTCCAGTCAGGATATAATCGCATCTCTTATTCCACTTTAGAGAGAATATTGGTCCCTTGTGTTTGCTTAATGTAGTCTTCAGTTCACCTAGTCAAAGATAACCACCACATGATCAAATTCAAAACAATGATGAAGGTTTAAGTCCTAGAATCAAAATTTATTGTAGCAAGAGCCTGCTTAAAAACACAATAATAGGGACAATGATTTACCAAATAGGATGACTGCAACAAGATACTATTAACCTGTTTGCTTTGAGAAAACCTTTTGTTTTTGCTAATAATTTCCAAAATGCAAGTTTGTTTTAGTTTTGCTTTATGTTTACAAAGATTTGTACAAAAACTGTGAAAGCAATATAGTTGTTTCCCCACTTTCTTATACAAATCTTTGAAAACAAAAGCAAAGTGAAAACAAAGTGTTACTTTAATAATTCAAAACAACAATAGAAAATGAAAAAGGAAAAAATTGGCTAAAATCAAATAGGCCCTAATATACCCATTCAAAGATTCATCCAAAAACAGGTGAAAACAATTTAGTTGTTTCCACACTTTCCTATACATCTTTGAAAAAAATAGCAAAGTGAAAACAGAGTGTCACTTTTGTAATTATAAACATCAATAGATATTTAAAACGGAAAATATTTACTAACATAATAGGCCCTAATATACCCATGGAGAATAATACTCTCACAAGACAGAGAGAAAGTCATACACTTAAACTATGCATATTCAGACAATCATAAAATACATAAAGTTCAGCAAAGTGTATAATATCATTACCCATCAGTTTGCTATTCATTAAATTATTTTTTTAATTAAAAACAACACACAAGATTAATAGGTGTGCCATCCTTTTAGTTAATAACGATTTCGTCGGCAAGCCATTATACACGATTAACAGTTCCTTAGATGAACAACCCACAGATACAATTGACTTTCTACAACCAAAATGGGATTATCACAATGCTTAGTGCTGAGATGCTGAGCTCTTGTGGTGTGTAATAACCTGCAATGAAATTTCAACTGATGATCATTCCACAAAAATCTCTTATTCATTGGTTATGCAACATTCCAACCAGCTTTTCAGGACAATGATCATGCCAGCCATCTTATTGGCTCGCTGAGTTTTTACCAGCAATGCTCATCTCTTCGAAGGCTAAAACTCACTTGAGTAACCTTTCCAACCATGTTTTGAGGAACCCATGTTATATATTCCTTCTTGAGAGATTCATTTTTAACAAAGTAAATAATAATATAAATTCACCTCCTCACGCAACTTAACCTTCCTCGGCCTTCAAAAATAGCTAAAGATCCTTTACCAACCTATGAAGCACGGACACAGACATGAACACCGGACACAACACGGACAAGCTGACACCGATAAAATTTTGAGAAAATGACATCAATGTTATCACAAGTGTCGATGTCGTGTCGGACACCGGGACACACCTTCAATCAGAAGTGTCCGTGCAACATAGTTACCAACCCATTAAAATAATAGCAAACAAAAGTATTATACCAAATATTAAGAACAATACATCTTTGAGCTTATCTAATCACGTATAAGTCCTCAAACACTATCATAAAATACTTGCTAAAAAAAATGCTATTATAAAATATAAGGACATAAAAATGCCCACCATTTGTGGTCCAAATTCTTGCTTGCCCATCATATGAACCAGTTGCAAGAAGTGTCCCCTCCCCCTGTACAACGGACACCAAAGTAAATTCAAGGTATAAAACATTATAAGCAAATACTGCAGATAATAACCTCAAATTTCAAATCTTATAGTAAGGGGGTAATATTTATCATAAAAAATTTCAGAAAGAAACTAGAGTATTTTAAAATTTTCAACTTCAATTCAAGTTTCTGGATTGTTAAGAGTATATTCAGTTTCAAACCACGTTTTCTGTTATCATCAAATGTTTTCATTGTATACTACAAATTGGACGCCAGGTTTTCACTTTGTTTAATGTTTCCAAAGATTCATCATTAAACAGAGAAAACTTTTTTGTTTTCTTTTCACAATCTCATGTATAAAAATTGAAAACAAGAAACAAGACGACATTTTAGTAACAACTGAGAAGCAAAAAGTGACGGAGAAACAATAACTAGATATATTTGCCAACAGGTAGTGGGGCCAACTACATGTGTCAAACAAAGCTGTAATGCTTTTCATAGATCATATGTGAAGATGGATCACTTGACTCCAAATCTCACTTGATGGTTTTCGGCCAATTAATCACTAGCTTTCCCATACCTCAAACCATTCCACTACAATTTACGTAGTCGATATAAAACTATATAAATTCAAAATTGTGTTTACTTTTTATATTAAATACATGATCAAGACTTTTAAAAGCCTATTAAGCTAAAAAGGCAAGACTTTAAGTCATCCAAAAAGCCTTTCAAACCTAATAAGTTAGTAAAAATGACTGGTATAATAATATTTTGAAGTACTTATATCAATAATGAAGATTCAGATTATTTACAAGTTAAAATAAAACTGAAGAGAACAACCATGGGAAGGCTCGTACATAATCATTCACCACCGTTAAAAAGTTCATTTAAAATAGATTAAAATATAGTACATCTCAAGGAAGGGGAGTGTGATTTGTCCTAAATATTATTATATGATAAATAAGTATGGTACATAAGTTTATAGTATATCCTCTTCGTGTGAATTTGGTGTGAGAAAAATGGGTGTGAGGTGATGCAACTTCACATGACTTTGTAACAGTGAAATAACAGCTTTTGATTTAAACATACAAATATAAGTAGGGAAATGTTAACGAGTGCCCCCGGGGCACTCTTTAAGGACCATAAGTAGTAAGTATTTATGAAAAATCATGTAATTAATGCATTGGAAATCGAAACATTTGACTTTTTTAAAAAATAATTACTTAATTTAGAATGCTTAAGGAGTGCCCCGGGGGCACTCGTTAACAAGACCCATATAAGTAATTTTCTTGATATAAATCAAAATATGCAATTGAAACTCACATTCCAATCAATTGAAGTGACGTCTTTACTCTTTTCATTTGTGTTGCCCCTAACATGCCTCAACACCAATGCATCCAAAGGGACACTCTGTGAACCAGACTTACATCTTCCTTCTGGTATTGCCCAAATACGAGCTGTTGAATCCCCAGACCTTAATATTGAAATGATGATATTGTTAAGCACAAGATTGTTATAAGAAGCCATCTATAAGGATCCCAGTCTCAAAACCACAAAACTAAAAGGGTACCATAAATGTATTCTTTAGAAAAGCTTCAGAACACCAACAAAAAATAAAGATAAAATAGCATCATATAAAATGTAATTCATTGCATGCTGTTATACAACAGTAAAGCACCTACATAACATATAAAATAAAATAACAAGGAAAAGTTAAGTCAGAATTCCTAATGACAGATAATCATCATGTTGATTGACATAAACATGCATCTTCAGATTTTTATTTATATTAAAATTTGAGGCCTTAGGTCCTGCACGAGTTCATTATGCCTCTGCCGAACATGTTTCAATTCTAGGAGAAGAGGTTATTAAAAATCAAGGCCTTAGGTCCTACACAAGTTCATCATATATCTCCAAAAAAATGTGTCAACTCCAGGAGAAGAGGTTATTACAAATGTTTAGGAACAAAAACTACATTGAACTAGAGTGTTAGTAAAAGGCTAACACAAGAATAACCATATGTAGCAGATATGAGAATGTTGCCTAGATAAGTGGATATACTAAACAAGATAGGATTAAGAGTGATAGCATATGAGAGAGGGATGAGGAAGGATTGATCTATTACAGAAAATCTAATTGAATCTCGACTTAGATGGTTTGGGCATGTGTTGAGGAGGTCTGTAGATTAAGCAGTAACAAGAGTAGATTAGATGGAGGACAGTCCAATCGCTAGAGGCAAAGGAAGAAAAAGTTAAAAGAAAGATTTAGAAGACAATAGTTTGGCTATAAACAATATTCATAAAACTCGTAAGTAAGGTTTAGAGGACAATGCTTTTTTATAAACGTAATTTATGATAGAACTTTAAGGCGTATTTTGACCTATGTAGCTGATCTCACCTAGTAGGATAAAGTTTGGTTGTTGTTATTGCAAGTGTTTTGAAAAGAAAAAAAAAACTTCAAAATTTATTCAGAAAAAAGAAAATAATATGTTGTTATAGTTGATACTCATGCAACCAGGCGGCATGCCTAGCTTACTGTATTGTATAATTACCTGTTGTGACAGGTATAACCGACTAATTTATCTGTTATAACAGATCGGTAAGTCTCTTGGTGGGGAATATTAGAGTAACAAGGTGTTTTGGTTATTCTTTTACTAACTTGTTATTACAGCTTTCGGTTAATTAGATAGTTGGATCCTAGATCCCCCCAGTCTATCAGTGAACATTGTAGTTTGATGTTAATTTGTTTGGTCGAGTTTGCAGTACCAGTTTACACAGAAATTACTATGAGTATTTTTTCCTCCGCGATCTCTTATTTTCTTGCACTTGTTCACACTTGGCACGTAATATGTATATATAGCTTTTAAAGACATGAGCTCTAATGGTCAAAAAATAAACTACAAGGTGAGAAATGAGGAACAGAGAAAAAGGGGCCCTTTTAGCTATTTATTTCAACAACAGTAAAGGAAGGATTTTGATGCCAATAAAAATTGAAGAAATGTGCAAGGTCACTGATACATTCTAGGCAGAAAGGGAGGTTATTCGTCCCTGTACTTTTATTGATATGAAAAAGAGAAGCTACTCTCTTCCACTGGAATTATCCAGTCACAACTAGGAAACAGTCGAAACACCAAAGATAATCCTACTGTTAGCTCATTCCCTTTATCTATAAGGAAGAAGGCCAACCATACAAACTAACTCCTTACTAACCTAACAACCCGAACTGATTTGGAACCAACAGCCTCTAACAGATTAGTTCTTATTGGCTGTGCTTCCTTTATTCATCCTAACAGATTAGTTCTTATTGGCTGTGCTTCCTTTACTCATCCTATGATAAACTATTACATCTTTACCTCTAGTAGAATTATTATCCTAACAAAATGTGAGTAACTGGATTCCATTAAAAAACCACTATGAAATGAAGCCAGTATCTATGAAATTGCCATATTGAATTATAATTAATATATTGCACTTTGAAAACAGTTATTACCAGAAACACTGGGCATTCTGTAAAAATTACACAATTGAATTTATTTTCTATTAAAAAATTCAGAAACTAAAGATGAAAAACAATTATTCGAAACAGGTTTAATTATTTCGAAGAAAAGAAAGAAAAAAAAAACTGAATGCAGTCGGTGTCCCTCCATTAAGATGGAAGTCGGTCAAAATTGGAAGCAAACTATTGTTGGAAATCCAAGATGCAAAATAATATTATGCACATCAACCATTAAAGTTACAGAGATACATATCACATTCGCATGTCCATCGTCAATACATATTTGTATGCAAACAATTCAGAGATACCTACCCTGATGCAAGGAGAGATCCTGAAGGACACCATGCACAAGCACACACCTAAATGGATGGTGAACAGGACAATTGTCAGGGACTTTTGCAGCATAAACAATAGATGAAAGTAAATTTAAGAAGTGCACAAACAAAAGGAGCATCAAAGATACACCTCACCTCGGAAGTATGGCCTTCCAAGATTATCACATCTGAACTAGGAATTTGACGTGGCTGAGATGTTGATGTCGTACATATGTCCATGGGTTCTGGTCCTATCGAAGCAAATGAAAAAATCATCCATATTTAAAAGAAGAATATTAATAGAAAAGTTTGAAACAGATCAATAGTATTAACTTTCGTACGCCACATATAATGAATACTCACTAACAGCATTTTGGGGAGAGGGGTCTGGTGGTGTAAACACTTGCACCAACTACAATAAATGATTTCATTGCTTTACTCCAAAAAAAAGATAAAAAAAACAAATATATTGAAAATCAGATTTGATAGCAAAATAGAATAAAGGGATGAAATTTTTAGTCATTATTAAGCAATTCGAGCTTTCTAATCCAACCACGATAATGAAGAAAACTTGTGTTAAATTTTAGAAGGGGAAAGCATTCAAAGAAACAAGTAAAGCTGTAAAGGTGAATAGAAAATAAAGGATAACAGCTAAAATATAATTACATGATATTGAAATCTATCACAGATTACTGATTAGAAAATGCAGCTGAACACAAAACACACTACAAAGAACATATGTGATATAAGTAATGTAAACTATTTTCACGGACAGCAGATTACCTCGAACTGTTCCATTCACTTCATGCTTTACAATAACCTTGTCTTGATCTCTGACCATTTCCCTGTCAGTCTTCACTTCATGCTTTGCAGTAACCTTGTCTTGATCTCTGACCACTTCTTTGTCAGTCTTATTTACATGCTGCTGTTCACGCTCTTTAGCAATTTTTACCCTCTCCTTCTCCCTATCCTTTTCAAATTCTTTCTCCCTATGATGTCTTTCCTTTTCTCTTGCCCGTCCGCGTTCAGCTTCATGCTCCTTTTCTAATTCTTTACTTCTCTCCTTCTGTAGTTTTTTCCTTCTTTCACTAATAATTTGCCTAAGTTCATGCACGTCTTTTGTGATAAGATCCAAAGGTTGTAACAATGAAAAATCTTCGTCCAGGTCTGCATCACACTGGCAGGCTTAAAAGAAACATTAATCAACATGAAACCTAGGATATGAAAGACTAAAAAGATCTACTCAAATGGATGAATATTATGTTGACAAAAATCAGGAATGCAAAAACAGAGGATGCTAACATTATTCAAGTTGGCTTCCATCTCAAAATACTGCAGTCCCTTTTGAACAAACGTAACAAGAGCACCTGGTGGTACCAAGTTTCCATCAATGGGGCATTTGTTAATAGAAGCTTCATTACCAAAGGTATAAGCAGAATGTGTGAAACCTGCAGTAGTGATGTAACACAAGTATCCAGTTATAAATCAATACATTTGCATTTGATGCAAAAGCAAAACCATTTGGCCATTGGAGTTCCAATATCATGTTAAAGACTAACTCTCTTAAGATGCATTTGATGCAAAAGCAAAACCCAAAGCGATTTGAGGGCGAGAAAGGCAAAAAAGGAAGGAAGATGGTTGAGTGAGAAACGGCAGTCGACAGAAAAAGTTATCAATAATGACCTTTCATATAAAAAACCGATTCTAACCACGACAAATTAGGTAAAGACATGACAAATTTTCTACAATGGAGCCTCTTTAATATTAATAAGATTTTATTTTCATAAAATTTTCTTATTTATTTAATTCTTTTTTGTTGAATCAACCTTCTCAGTTTTATTGATTCGCAGCTCTTGATTTGTGTATTCTAGGAATATATATATTCATCCATATATGGATGAATTTAGAATATATACCCATAACAAGATCAAAACGCACGTTACAAACACATAAAATCTTGAGTCGTTATTAGGTAAAGAAAAAAACCGATTCTAAACACGGCAAATTAGGTAAAGACACGACAAATTAGGTAAAGACACGACAAATTTTATACCCATAACAAAATCAAAACGCACATTACAAACACATAAAATTTTAAATCGTTATTAGGTAAGGAAAAAAACCGATTCTAAACACGGCAAATTAGGTAAAGACGCGACAAATTAGGTAAAGACACGGCAAATTTTATACCCATAACAAAATCAAAACGCACGTTACAAACACATAAAATCTTAAGTCGTTATTAGGTAAAGACACGACAAATTTTAAACGCATAACAAAATCAAATGCACATCACACACCCATAAAATCTCAAGTCATTATTAGGTAAAGATACAACAAATTTTATACGTAACAAACAATACATCGTATGCAACATGATTCTAAACACGACAAACAAGCACGTATATGAAAAATGAGCAAGCAAACACTTATTTTTCGCAGTAACAGAAAATCATTTCCTAAGGTGCCACTCAATTCCATAGCTCAAAAGAGTAATCAAACTTCCTTTCAATTAATATTTCTACTACGAGGGCGGCAAAATACTACAAAGGAATGTTCCGACAAAAGGCAAGAATGTACATGTAGAGTAGTTAAATAACTTAAAAAACTAACATATCCGGCTTTAAGGGATGGATGAGTCGAAAAATCTCCGGACCACAATTAATTCTTGCATGTCGTCATTCAATGATTCGTCACAATCATCATTAACCTTCTATCACACTTTTGCAAATACAATTCCCAACTTACATATACATAATACATAATCAATTACAATAAAAACATAATAATTAAAGAGGAAATTCAAATAATCCAGGTCATCATGTGCATAATTTTCATCCACTACACGAATTTCACACGATAAATACCGAAAATCAACCAAAAACATAACCACTAGACACATCTAACAAATTCTCATCACATTTCATACCTTTAAAAATCAAGTCTCAACACCAAATCTAACTATAAGTAACAGATCTAAAACAAATTCCGCCATCCTTCATCTTAAATCAGAAAACGTGAAGGAACATTTATCAATTAGCAGGTAAAAATGTTTCAATTCTGAACAATAACTAACCCTAACAGAAACTGAAAATTCGTGAAATATAGAAAACCCTAACATGTGACGCAAAAGAAGAAAGAAAAAAATAAAATTAAGAAAGGTAAAAGGTGAACCTGATTCGTTGAGGTAACGAAAAATGAGAAAGTTGAGTTCGACGGAAGTGATGGAGGCCATGATATGAAAGCAAGAAGCCTCGGTCGCCGCTTGAGAGAATGGTTTACGTCGCAACCATGTGTTGTTTGGACGCGAGAGGTGAATGAATGAATGAAGTGTCGTCTTGAAGGGTTTTGTGAGCTTATAAATAAGATTGATGATAGTTTCGAGTTAGATAACTTAACTTAACTGTAACACTCACGCAAGAGGGGTCAGGTTGAGTTCCGTCTCCCCACCGTTACTTTCTTTCCGACGCTTCCGTTTCTTCTCTTTTTCTGTCCATTTCCCAAATCATAATGTAAGTAGTTATAATAACCACAATAAATATGTCTTTACCCTTGTAAATTGAGCGAATTCCGATTTACCCCTGTAAAAAAAATTAGATTTCAATCTTGTAAAATTAAGATTCTCCAGTTTACACCTCTGGTCCCATCTGACTCATGTCAGGGGCTGATGTGGCATGTCACTGTGTAATTAATTTAATTTTTCATTTTTTTAAAGAATGTCACGTGTGTAATTAATCCACGTCATTAATAATTAAGATTTAAAAAACATAAAATAATTAAAAAATAACCAAAAATCAGAAGTAAAAAATATATATTTTTTTCAAAAATTTAAAAAATCAGAAAAAAAAAATATTTTTTTCAAAAATTTAAAAAATTCTAAAAAAAATTCAGATTTTGTAGAGGGCTTTTGTAGAGGAAGAAGAGAGGAATTCAATGGTGGTGGTGGGGTTTTCAAAGGAGGCCGGACGGAAGTTATGGTGACCGGAAGTTGGTGGTGGTGGTGATGAAAAAAAAGAGAAAGAAGAAGAAAGAGTCATGCAACAGAGGAAGAAGAAAACAAGGAGTGGCTTTTGTTCTTTCTTTTTAGGCTTAATTGAACTTTTGGTCCCCTAATTTATTTGTTGTTTTCAATTTGGTCCCATAACTATATGTCCGTTAGTCAAATTGGTCATTTCTGTCAATTTTTTGTTTCTACCGTTAGTAAGTGCACACGTGGCCAATCCCATGTGGCACATATAAAAGGAACGTTTTTTTTCATCCCCAGAATTAGGGTTTCTCCTCTCCTCTTCTTCTCCTCTTCTCATCTCACCTTCTCCTCTTTCTCTCCTTCCTTCATCCTCCTCCTTCAAAATCAAATTCGAATTCCTTTCCCTGCTTCAATTCGAAGTTGATTCTGAATCTACTTCTCTTCTCTACTTCATTTGATTTCAAATCGAATTCTAATTCTTTTCAATCCTTCAATTCGAATTCGAACTTGATTCTGAATCTAAGGGATGTCAAAAGCATTCACAAATTCGTGGCAAATGGGTCAATCTGTTGGGTCTGTTGGTTCGAATCCTAGAAGAAAAAGAACAACAGAATGCAGGTTTGGGGAGGAAGGTGTGATTCGCACTGTACTTGATAGTACAAATCCAAATTGTGGAAAAAGATTATGGGGGTGCAGAAACTACAAGAATCAATTTGATAAATGTTGTAGTTTTTTTAAGTTAATTGATGAAGATGTAAACGATGACAGTGAAATGAAGATTACAAAGCTTCAGAGAAAAAATTTGAAGTTGAAGAATGAATTGAAGAAGACAAGATCATGGTTGAAGCTTTCTTTGATTTTTGGATTAACATGTTTTGGGGTTTGGCTGGTGTTAGGGACAGCTGCAATCTGCAGAATGAGTGGCACGTGAAGTCATATTTACTTGAAATAGATGAATGTGTAATCTGATGAATGTGTAATCTGTTGTTTGTGTAATGTGCTGAATGTGCAATCTGAGTTGAATGATATGATGTAACTTGATTAGGGAATGTATTATGATTGTTATATCAATGAAAAGTTATTATTGCCTATTTAGAATTGATGAATGTGACTGAGTTTGTTTGCATAATTTTAAGCAATGTTGTTTGAAAGGTATATAATCAAAGATAAATCTGAAATGCAAATTCAGTACTTAATGTAAGTGCATAAAAGGTATATAATTGGAGGTAATCAAAATAAGGTTCTAACTTGACATTATGCACTTAGTCATTACATTACAGCAAAATAAGATTCTAAAGGAACATATGCACTTAGGCATTACATGATAGCAATTACATTCAAAATGTTATATGCACTTAGACATTATAGTACGTCAATTACTTCAAAATAAGATCTTATACGACTTTTTCTATTGTTGGGTTGAAGCTGCACCATCACTTCTTGCAGAAACTTTCTTTTTCTTACCCTTAGTTGCTTCTGGTTGTGTTGAAGGCACATTATCTTTGAGCCTCCTCTTCTTGGTATTTGGACCTATTGCAGTTGGCTGAGCAGGTGTTAATGATGTAGTTGGCTGAGCAGCTGTTGCAGAAGTGCCTTGAGCTGGGTTTGGTTGGGTGCCATTATCTTTGAGCCTCCTCTTCTTGGTATTTGGACCTGTTGCAGTTGGCTGAGCAGGTGTTGATGATGTAGTTGGCTGAGCAGCTGTTGCAGAAGTGCCTTAAACTGGGTTTGGTTGGGTTCCTTGAGCAGGGTTCTGTTGGGTTCCTTGAGCTGTGTTTGGTTGGGTGCTTTGAGTGCCTTCAGCAGGGTTTTGTTGGGTGCCTTGAGCTGTGTTTGGTTGGGTGCTTTGAGTGCCTTCAGCAGGGTTTTGTTGGGTGCCTTGAGCTGTGTTTGATTGGGTGCCTCGAGTGCCTTGAGCAGCCTGACTTGATTCACCTTCAACTGGGGTGGTGGTGGAAGCTTACAAGTGGACTTATTATGTCCATTTTGCTTGCATCTGCTACACTTAATTCCCCACCTGGCCCTCCTCATTCCATACTCATCTTTCATTAATTCCCCTGCCTCTTTGTTTCTATTCTTTTTTGGCCTACCTGGTTGCCTCCTTATTGGTGGTGCCTGAAGATCATCATACTCAATTCTCTCCCACAAACACTACCCATTTGCTGGAAAAATTACAGAGTTATAGCATGCTGCATATTGTTCCCTCTTGTAAATGTCTGGGACATAATCATTGATGTCCATATCTTGGTTCTTAATGCAGGAAATGGCATGAACACAGGGCAAACCTGTCAACATCCATTTCCTACAATCACATTCCCTTCTAAGCAGATTGACATAGAACTTTTCATTTGTTGAATATATGTTTCTTACTTCATAATCATGTTCAGTTGAACGCCTAAATAAATCAACAAATTAACTTCAATTCAGAATCACAAAAACTTCACATTAATAACTTCAATAACAAAACATCAGAATCATCTTTCAGAATCTTTCAGACTCAGACTCATCTTTCAAACTCAGACTCAGACTCATCTTTCAGACTCAGACTCAGACTCATCTTTCAGACTAAGACTCATCTTTCAGACTCGGACTCGTATTTCAGACTTAGACTCATCTTTCAGACTCAGACTCATCTTTCAGAATCATCATTCAGAATCATTCAGAATCATTCAGAATCATCTTTCAGAATCATCTTTCATAATCATCTTTCAGACTCATCATTCAGAATCATTCAGAATCATCATTCAGAATCATCTTTCAGAATCTTTCAGAATCATATAAAAATTCAGAATCACATTAATAACTTCAATAAATTCAGAATCAACAAATTAACTTCAAACAGAAAGTAGTTGATATTAATAACAAAAACTTCAAACAGACGTTCACATTAATAACAATTATTGGTGTAAGAAGATTACCTAACCAACCAGTTATTGGTGTAAGAAGATTCTCTTGCAAGTATTTTCTTGATGTTGGGAAGCACTACATCCTCATATCTAGCAATTTTCTTCCTATTTGCTTCCCACTTTTCCATCAGATACACCCTAATGTCTTCACACATAGTTACTACTGGCTTTGATCTAGGAATGACAATAGTTGAGTTGAATGCCTCTAACATGTTATTGACTAGGGTATCACATTTTGGCCCAGATGTGAACTTGGACTTACTCCAATGCCTGGCAAGGATCAACATCAGATAATCATATGCCTTCTCACTGATTTCTTTGATTTCTTTCATTGCATCATCAAAAGCATTTGAGTAAGTTGCCTTGGCTGCTCTCCACATTAACTCCTTCAACTTCTTACCAGGAAATTTTTTCCTAAAGTTGTTGTACAAATGCCTCACGCAGAATCTTTGATCTACTCCAGGCAATAATTCTTCAATAGCTGGTAAAAGTCCCTATAATACACATGACAATAAGAATGAAATAATAATAAGTTTATAGCAAAATAAGTCTAAAAGTTTTACATAATAATAAGAGTAAAATAAGAATTCAAGTTTAGCATTTACCTTTTGTTGATCACTTATAAAAGTGTATGTCTTGCATAATCTGACCCCACCTAGATCACTTACAAGAAGGTCCAAAAACCAAGCCCAAGATTCCTTGGTTTCCCCTTCAACCACAGCAAATGCTATTGGCATCATTTGGTCATTTGGATCTCTTCCAATTGCAGCTAACAGCTGGCCACCATAGTACCCCTTTAAGAAACATCCATCCAACCCAATAATTGGCCTACATTTGAAAAAGCTTTCTCTGCAAGCTTTGAAACAGATGTACATTCTCTGAAAGTGAGGACATAAAACAGCTCTAAGGGTTTCAAGTTCTTCTTCAGTTCCATGAAAAGGTTGAGTACTGACTTTCACAGTTGACCCTATATTTGACCTAAGTAACTCATGGCAGTAGTCATATATTCTGGTATATTGCTCCCTGAATGACCCATCAACCATGTCAACTGCAATCCCTCTAGCTCTGTATGCCTTACTAAAATTAACACCAACATTCCATTTCAACTGTGCTCTCTCAACTATATCAGTCAACTTTAGATTTGGATCTGACCCTGGTATGCAGTTTAGGTCCCAACCACTTAGAATTCAACATCTTAACCTTGTACTTCATACTACAGTTATGTTTACCTACCTTCCTCAACTGCCAAGTTTCTTCATTTGGGATTTTTGCAAGTTAAGCCTCCCACTTACAACCATCCTTACAAACCACTCTTACCCTCCTAAGATCATTTTTCTTAAACTTTAAAGCCCTTCCAGAATGAATAACATAAGTTCTAATGGCTTCTTTAAAGGCTTGTTTAGATAGAAAATATGTGCCTACCTCCCACTTATAATCAAGCATACTTTCAGGTAACTTAAATGTAGAAAATTTAGTCTTAGCCCTCTCATCATCATCTTCCTCCTCTTCACTTTCACATCCACTTTCTAAAACATCACTGTCATACTCTTCATCATCACTCAGTCCTCTATCCCTGCCTATACTAGATTGACCATTATTAACCTGCTCAAGTAAAACCTCATCCTCAAACACAGCTCCATTCACAACTTTTCTTTGCTTTGATGGTCTTCCTCTTTTCCTTTTTGGCTTAGAACCATCTTTGACCCAACCTGATCTTTTTCCTTTCCCTTACCTTTTTCTCCTTCTTTACTCTGCACTTGTTCAGTTAAAACCTCAGTAGTTGTTTCATTAGTCTTCTCACCATATTCACCCTGAATATTCCTCTCTTCACCTTCTTCAAAACCAAAATTACCACAGTTGTCTTCCAACCCTATCTCTTCCTCTGAATCGTCAAAGTTTATGTCAAGTGCACTATCATATGAATCCTCTTTCTCCTCATAGTTGTCTGACCCATTACCATTTACTAAATCATCAAGCCCAGCATATCCATAGGGCCCAATTATATCATTCTTTTCCCTTCCCTTTGGCCCATTCAAATCTGTCACAAAGCTAACACAGTGGTCCCCACCATCCAGCTCCACCTCTACCTCAGTGGGCACCTCAATAGCATTTTCATCCCTATCAGTGGTCCCCACATCAATATTCTCATTTCCCCTCATTCCAACACAGTGGTCCCCACCATCCAGCTCTACCTCTACCTCTTCCACCAAAGGTCCCACATCAGGTCCCACATTCTCCACCTCAGCAACTTCATCTCCCACATCAGGTCCCACATTATCCACCTCAGCAGCTCCATCTCCCACATCAGGTCCCACATTATCCACCACAACTACCCCCATTTCCACATCATCTCCCACATGAGGATCCACATGCCCTAAAGGGTATTCAATTAAAGGATTCAAGTTGCCTACTTCAGGTTGATAAACTGGGTGTTCTACATATAAGTGAACCCTACCATACATTTCAGCTATTGCCTTCATCCTTCTACAACCTCTGTCATCCCTCAAACGAATCATGTCATCCACTAGGTTAGGGTCATAGTACCAAATAGCAGTAATCAGGTTGTATCCTAAACGTTTGATGGTTGATATGATAGAGAAGTAAGCCCAGTAATCAGGTTCACACTCCAGTACGGTTTCAATACCATTGTAGTTAGCATGGTCAAACTCAACAAAACCCCCTCCATGGTGGAGCACAAGGATAAATCTACCTTCCTCAGCCTACCAAATTGAAAATAACTTGTTTCAATATTTAATAGCAAAACCAGATTTCAAACACCAAAACAAAAACCCTAAACCAGAAAACCAGTAAAAACCCTAAACCAGAAAACGAAAAAACCTAAACCATAAAAGATGAAGATTTCTAACCTCGACAAAGGCACCAACATCAAAATCTTCGTCTTCAGCAGCCATTTTCGTCTTCTTCGTCCTCAGCTTCTGACTTTCTCGTTTGAATTCTTCAACAGTGCACTGGCTTTCTCTCTTCCTTCTCTCTCTAAACGTTTCTAATACCAGTTCATTCTCTCTCATCCTCTGAAACGTTACTTTTATATGTGCCACGTGGGATTTGCCACGTGTGCACTCACTAACGGCAGAAACAAAAAATTGACAGAAAGGACCAATTTGACTAACGGACGTATAGTTATGGGACCAAACGAGAAAATTTAGAGTTATGAGATCAAATTGAAAACAACAAATAAGGTAGGGCACCAAAAGTTCAATTAAGCCAATATTATTATTATTATTATTATTATTATTATTATTATTATTATTATTATTATTAATAATAATAATACTAATAATAATAATAATAATAATAATAATAATAATAGCGACTTAGGTCGGTTGGTCAACAGATCGACTTAAGAAAATGACTTATTAAGTCAGTTGATCAACCTAGCGACTTAAGGAATTTATTTTAAATTTTTTCTTTTTATTATTTTATCAACCTTAAGTCGGTTAATATTATAACCGACTTAAGAAAGTTTGAAAGAATTGCGAAACTGCCACCGCGTCACTTGTTAAGTCGGGTGGCAGAGAGAACCGACTTAAGCACGATTCTAAAAAGTATTTTTTGTACTAGTGTAGCTTCCTCAGATTTGCTCCCCACCGATAACCCCAAATAATTAAAAGGGATAGTTCCCTCATAACAATTCAAAAAATCACAAGCTATTTCCAAAAAGTCCCTTCCCACATTCACATTCATACCTATAAAACAACTTTTAAAGAACTTTACTTTCAATCCGGATGTCATTTCAAAGCCTCTTAACAACACCTTAAGGGTCCATAAATTTTGTATTGTCAAAAAATAGTTCTTTAAAAATAGTAGTAGCAATAATTTTGTAAAATCTGTTAGTTTACCATTGTTATCTACAATAATTAATAATATAAGGAAGAGTAAAATAAATTTATTTTTTTAATTGTAAATAAAAAAATGTTAATGCATGTGAAAGTTTAGAAAAATAATACTATTTTATATTAAGAGACAAAGAAATATTTGAAGTATCTTATAAAAAAAAGAATAGTAAAGTGAATCTTATACTATAAAACTATAAACTGATGATGAGGTAATATTTTTCCAGATTCAAATAGTTTATTTTAGTCAAATGATTTTTGTTATTTTAAACTATACTTTTTTAAATATTAATTTAGAATTGTACATTATTTTTATCTTATCTTATAATAATGTATATAAGTAAGGTGGTGAAGAGTAACACTTTCCTGGCCAAAATTAGGGTGTTTTAGTAAACAACTTATACAATTAATTCATAATTGTGTACTACATTTGTTCTACAATATATTTGACAATTTTACATGGATTGAGTTTTTCTATCATGTGTAAATTTGCATATGCTAAAAAGTTTAAAATAGTAAGTTTGTTTTGGAACTTGTGCATTTTACATTAAATATATAATAATCTTTTAATAATTAATTGTTGTTTTTCAATAAAAAAATTGCTACTTTTAGTTTCTTTGACATGTACAATATTGCACAAGTTAGACAAACCCTTAATAAAAAAGAAATATATTTGGGTAAAAAAACTATAAGCGATTCTTTACAAAAATTAAAAAGGATAAGTGAAAGTGAGAGGATGACATTTTTACATCTATAAACTTATCTAGTATTGGTGTTTATATTATGAGGAGTTTTATCATTACACTTTTAAACACACTCTGTTTTTTGTTAAAATTTATATAAGTTTCTAACAAATTATGTTAGTCTCGTATAATTTGGTGGGATTAATATAAACTTTGACCAAAAGTGTGTTGTTAGCATTATTAGTTTATTTGCATATTTCCCTAAAGAAATAGTTTATTTGCATATTAAATATCCAAAAATATTTATTTGAAAAGTTCATCATAATATTAATTTATCTATTTGCATATTTATTGTTAGTAAAAAAATTGTATATGGTCATATCTTAATCTATCCACTTGTATATTTGTTTGAGAAGTTCACCATCAGATTAATTATTTTCCCTATCCCATTTATATATCTTTGTTTAGTAAAAGTATAAAAATTCTATCTTTTGAACCAATGGGATGTGGGCCTAACTGTCAAGACGAAATTTCTATAATAAGATAAACCAAAGTTTGAATTTGCATGAAAGATGTATCCACATTTAGTGTTTGACACATTTAAAGTAGGATTAATTTTAGTGGAATAAACTTACGGGAAAAAAATCATATTTTAATTTCTCAACCAGTAATTTAAAATTTAATATAACAACTCTTTTTTTTTTTTTTTAAGGAAACAACTCTATTGAATTGTTCACTGTAATTCACTATGTATATGATTTATAAAAAGAATATAATAACTATTTTTTTCTTGATTGTATTTAATAATTCTGTTGTTTTTATTTCTTATGTAGATGCTTTACTATTGCATAACATCATGCAATGACTTACATCTTATATATGATGCTATTTTATCTTTGTTTTGTGTTGGTGTTCTGAAGCTTTTCTTTTCTAAAGAATACATTTATGGTACCCTTTTACTTTTGTGATTGGGATCCTGATAGTTGGCTCATGGCTTCTTATAATAATCTTGTGCTCAACAATATCATCATTTCAACATGAGAATGTTAATGTACCTCCTATCCGACTCCAGACCTGAACCAAACACCCCTTAATTATTATTTTAGAAGCCTTCACAGAAATGGAAATTACTATAAGTAATTAAGGTGGCATTTACAATGGGAAGGGCTAATCCTTTCCCACCATGGGAAAGGTGACTTTTTAAGGACAGGTGGCTGTCAACCTGTTGGCAGTAGGTTTTTTTGGTGTGTTGCTTTGAACAAACAAAATACAGTGCAATATAAAACAGAATTTGGATTACACCCTCCTGTTAAAAACGTGACTTTTTACACCCACCTATTCATCTCACTTCAGACCACAATGACATGTTTAATTTCAGATTTCATTAGAAAAAAAAATCAAGTAACACCAACCCATCTTCAACCACAAGACCTTCTCCTACCTTGATTGTTCTTGCAAATCTGTACACCATCTTTTTACACCCCACCTATCCATCTCACTTCAGACCACAATCACATGTTTAATTTCAGATTTCATTAGAAGAAAAAATCGAGTAACACCAACCCATCTTCAACCACAAGACCTTCTCCTACCTTGAAGATCAGATTGTTCTTGCAGATCTGTACACCATAAACTGTATACTTGCTGATCAAATTGTTCTTGAAGGTAAGAAATCTCATTTATCTTTAATAGCTTCCGTAAAACTTAGGGAGAAAAAAATCGATACTGGAATTTGTTGTTAAATTTCGGCGTGTTTCTTAATTTTGGGCTGTTAGGGAGAAAAAACTTTGCCATTCAAGCTGTTGATTTTGGTCTATTATTAATGATTTCTTTGTTTTATAATTACAGCCATATTTTTAGATAATGTTGTTAATTCCCTACATATTTCCATCTGTTTGTAGTTCCATAATTTCGATCTGATTGGTTTCCATCTGTTTGTAGTTAAATAATTTCCATATTTTGGGCTTGATCCCACAATTACAAACCTAACTGCACCGTGTCCATCAAGCTTTAGTCTTATTAAGGATTTTATAATTTAAGCACAGAAGTGATAATTGATGTTTAATAATTATTAAGCCAGACACCCTCTTTTGAGTACATTTTTTGGTTGTTTCTGTTGAAACTGTTCATGGATTTAAGGTGTGTGGTAGGGACAATGTTATATAATGAGATATGCTTAAATTATGGAGTATATGCTTTTTAAACTTATTTTGGATTGTCCTATGTCTTACCTTTCTTTTATTTTGTCATTTTCACTTCCAAAGGATGTTGAGTCTTTGGTAGTAATGATAATTATGTACTATTATGAGTTGAATGTAACAGAATGGAGTAAACTTCCACAATGTACTATTATGAGTTGAATAATCACTTTCGTTGATTTTTTTGAATAAATGATTTTTTATAAAATAGAATAGCTATCACATCTAATTCCAAATTTTGTGGTAGTTGAGTCACATATCGTGTTTGACGACTCAAACATTATGTAACTATTACATATATATAAGCAATACTATACATCCGAACAGAAAAGAAACTACTACACGTATTAATATTTTGCTAGCTAGTTGGCCTAGTGGTATTGGCTTGGGACCCGAGATTGTGCTCCTCCTCAAGGTCTCAGGTTCGATTCTCCCCTGTGCCAATTGGGTTGGGCTAATTTAGCTTATTCAAAAAATTAATATTTTTCTAGCTAAAGGGTTGTTATACACACACACACACGCACGCACGTGGGTGTGTGCGAGCGAGCGCATGTGCGGTTACTTGTATCGTCCAAGTCTTCTTATGAAATTTCCCAACATGTAAATATTAGGTGCTTATATCAATTTCTTCAAGATGACGATGATGTATGCTCCATGTTTGATGATGCTCGGCGTGAAAAGCCAATATATCTATATGTTCGTTCATCCAAAGTAGTTGTAATTTAAATCTACTAAGTTATGCTCAATAGATCTTTTGTTTTAAATTTATGTTTGTTACTCATCTATCTGTACCGTGTTTTGTTTGATTGTAATTTAAAACTACTAAATTATGTCCAATGGATCTTCTGTTTGAAATTTATGTTATGCACGTTAGATCTATCTGTACCGTGGCTATTGTACTGTTTGTTTGTAATTTAAAACTACTAAGTTATGCCACCTGAATCTTTTGTTTTAAAAAAATAATGTTTTGTATGTTTGATCTACCTGTATTGTGAGTATTATTCTACTTGTTTGGCGAGGTAGAAATTTGTATATGGGGTTTCGATAGACTGTTGGTTCAATTTTTGGGCTTATTTTCGGGTTCCCATAAGCCCATAAAACAAGCCCATTCAATAAAAAAATCAGCCCAAACAAATAAACAATATTCTATTTTCGTGTGGGGTCCGCATTTTTGTGATTTTGCAAAAACAAAAAGTTTCCAAAGGGTGGCAAGTAAAATATCTCAACCATTCTATTATTTTATTATTAAATCAATTGTGCAAAGACAACCTTTCCCATGGTGGGAAAGGATTAACTCTTCCCATGGTAAATGTCACCATTAATTAAAAGGGTATAGAAATTTCTCTAAATCGACATGTATGTGCATATACGATAAGCAAAGCAGAAGCTTTTAGTGATTATTACTTATTATGCATGTGTTGTAGCTAGCTTTCCATATTAAAATTGTAGAATGACACAGGATATGCGACCTTTGTGTCAATGATAGACTTTCTACCCATTTTAATTATGTTACCATCACATCATACTAGGCTCCTTAAAAGGGATGATAGAGCAACTTGCATATTATTGATGGTGACATTTCTCTCTCACTCAGGTTACTACTTCCTACTAATGCCCAAGATTTTTCATAATTCAATGTATCCTTTTTTTATGTCTTTTTCAAGGAACTTATGGTTGCACATTGCTTAACCCTTGTAGGTGAATAATTCAATGGTATGAATAATTGATAAGTGGCAAGAAATGAATAAATCCATGTTTTTTATAAGGTTTTTTAGTTACTTGTTGTGCAAGTTATCTTAGAAAAAGCATGAAATTTATGAATAAATGCCAATTATTCTTTGTATACCTTATTCTTCCCCATTTGTGTAGGAAAAAGCAAGCCAGGACTTGAAAATAGCAAGAAATCACTAAGAGAAGAATGAAGAATTTTGCCCAGCGACTGCTTGGCGAGTGTATGGCGAGTAGAGGCAGGGATTTTCAGGAGTTTTCAAAGTATACTCTCGCCCAGCGATCCCTTGGCGAGAAGTTGGCGAGTTCAGGCAGGGATTTTCTGGAACAAGGGAAGTTTGATTTCGCTTAGCGAAATATTGATCGCCCAGCGAGATCATCAAGGCGGTTTAATGCTGTAGAAGACGTGGCAAAATGTCACTGGCCAGATAGTTAAACTCGCTGAGCGAAAGTTATCTCGCTGAGCAAGATTTCACTTATCAGTTTTTGTATATAAGCTATCTTTCAGCTTTTAGGTGAGATATTCTATTATTGTTAAACTTTCATTAAGAACGAATTTTAGAGGTTTATTACCAGAGAATAGGGCTAAAAGAAGGGCACTTCAAAGGACAAACAAGGAATCAAGTTTAGATCATTAAAGGGATTTTGAGAAATCAAAACTTAGCATTGATCATCTTTTTTACTCCAGCTTTTGTATTGTTGACATGAGAATGATCAACTAAATCTCCTTTGTTGGGATTAGAGGTAATGAATCAAGCTAGATGTAATCTATTTGATCATGTAAATATTTGATTCTAGAGTTTTATAATATATTGAAAGTTATTCTTGTTATTCAATCTTATGTTTGGTTTAGTGTTATTGAAAAATACATTTAAATCTAGGGTTAGAATAGTTTTCTATTAAAACAAGTGTTCTAGACATGGAATTATGTTTTGATAATCACTTAAAGCATCAATACTTAATGCTTTTGGATCGTTTAATAGATTGGGAAATCGTCGATTAAACGATACAATCGATCTCACAACTTTATTTGGACACGAATAATGTTGTCGAGTGATGTGTGATAATATCGTTAAAAAGAGATCAAAGCTAGAATCCTTTTATCATGATCATTAGAACATTATCGATGCTTGATTTATGACTTTGATACCGACACTTTTATGCCCTATTGCTCGTAGTATTTATTTATATTTTGAAAGTCGATTAGTTTTTAGTAAACAAAATTTGAAACCCTAACTTAAAATGATAATCGATGTTGAATGGTTTAAGATATCGCGTAAATCCTTGTGGAGACGATCCTAATATACTCACATGTAGATAGGAAATTATAATGTGAGGAAAAACCTTTTCATCAATAATCTCCTCAGCAGCTGCACACAATATCATTTCTCACTATTAATTGATATTTATTGAAAAACTGGTGATTTTTTTAATTGAAAAAGTGGTGATTTTTCGTTACTCAAAATTTGTTAATTAACACTCCACATCATCTTCTCTCTCTTCCACCTAATAATTCAACACTCATTCAACTTTTACACTCTCCAATGATTTGTTTAAAAACATTCAACGCTCTACCCCACTACTTTTTATTTCATATTCTTATTTAATTTTATATATTGAAAGTGGCACTACGGGACCCACCACAAATGCCCCTCTCCGTTCATTTTGCGCCAAGTGGCGCTACGGGACCCACCACAAATGCTTTCAACATGTTGAAAGTTTTCAACAGCACACCAATTTCAACAAATTTTCAACATACCATTGGACAACATTCAACATGTTGAAAGGCAATTTCAACTACCCACTGTAGTTGGTCTAATAAGGAAGACTTGTAAGATATTTTTAATATCAACTATGATATCACGCACACTGGGAAATGTATATACAAATGGTGAGTGGCAAAATCGTTAATTTCTTGGACAAAAGAGCATTGTTGTTTAATGGATTGAATACTCCTTGTATTTTCTCAGATTGTGGGTTAAATACTCTTTGTACTTCTCTCACTTTTCTAATAAAATTTTGTTGTTAAGAAAAAAGAGTCTAAGCTCCAACAAAAATGTTCAACTGAAAACCTTTAAGAAATGAAACAGTTGCCGCAAGTGCCAACATGTCAATAGAGATAATGAAGGACCCGATTAAAAAATATTAAGACATAAATTTCAAAGATAACTAATGCTCAGCTAAAGTATATTGCACTTGATTAACTTCTCTGAGAATATGAATCTAACAAAGAACCATGAAGATGGCATTAACCATTCGTTAACAAAGAACAAACACTTTTGAGAGTCAGATTACACCGTAATATTTTTAAATCCTCTACTCCAAACAATTCGAAGAACATGAAAGATCCCCGCAACTTCACATCAAGGATAAGGGAAGAAGCAAATGTAGAGCATTGCATCAAATAGTTATTTTGCGAATTTCTTTTTTGGTTTCATTTATATAGGGTACCTTAATTTTGTCATGGCTTAATTTTCTCACCTTTTGAATATGCATGTCCAATAAGAGTTGTTAAGTCCCTCCTCTCATAAGTTTTATGAACAAATTCCTGTTTTAGAATTGAAAAACACAAATTTGTATGCCACAACCTTCCCTTTCTTCAGTACTTAAATTAACTATCAATTTCCTTTTTTTTCTTCGTTTGATGCATTTTATCTACTGATATTAATGAACTCATGTATCCTAAATGGAAATATTCCCCAAAAAATGAAATGGAATCCTCTACGAAATGAAATCAGACCAAACAATGTAACAATAAGCTTGTTTTTAACTGTCTTCCACTACTTTTTCACTTCGGATGTACACATAAAGAAAACAGTTTTTCTCTAGTATCGTTTCAGTTGTACAAACGACACACTGACAGAGGGAAAGATATATAAGAGAAAAAGAGAGAAAAAAAAAAGGAAAAAGATTTAATATGAAAGAAAAAGGAATGGTGACATTATCCTAGAAATAACTTATTTTCCCCACTGGGGAGCGGTGGTAGAAGAATTGAAAAATGGCGCCAGAACAAATTGTCCGCCGTTGATTTTTACTGTGAGACACTTCTTTTAGCTACCAAAACAAAATAAAACAAAAATGGGGGACCAAGCCTTCCTGTCATTTTGTTCTTGTAATGACTATCTGAGTAAGTTCTACAAGGGCTTTCCTTGATTTTCTTACTTCTTCATCGTCACTTTCAGGTAAGGAATCAATTGCTTCTGCTGCAAGGTTAGCATGCTTCACGGCTAGCTCCTTCGTCTTTTGTATACCTCGGCTTTTCCCAAGATAATCCAAAGCCTGCACATGTAAATACAAAATTATGTAATCACGTAACAAGGGCATGTGATGTGGATTTTGTGTAACATCTTAATTTGAAGGACTAATCATAAGACTCTAGTTCAATGATATTTTATTCATGTGACTGAACTTTGAAGTGTTTACAGATAGGGTTACAGATGCATGCATACATATACTATACAAAGGTGTAGACATAATAAACTAAAAGTTAATATGTACCAGCAAAATCATGGATTTAACCAAAACCAATTCCATACTCTTAAAAATAGTAGATTAGCTAAAGTCAAATATTTCAAAATAGTTCCCGGTTTTGTGAAGTGACATAAGAACTAATTGTGTAAGATACATGCAACCAGGCAAAACTTATTAGCTTACAATATTAACGTTCTCGGGGTTTTCAAAGCCCTCTTCCACAATTGCACGCAACTGGGGGAACTCCTCCATTGCAAACAATATTGGAGCTGTAACGATTCCCTGCAAAAATGTTATATGGACCAGGTCATAGATTAGTATACACATAAAAGACAACATTAAATCACATGAAAAATAAAGGCAGCGAAAAAAAAGAAATTTAAAAACCAGTTGTATGACAGCAACACGAGATTTAGGGTCTGTTTGGATAAACAGCTTATTTGCAGCTTATAGCACAGACACTTGTATATAAGTTCGCATAAGCTATTTTTACAGCAAAAGATAAAATAATGTTTTTGTTTTTATACTCCCTCTGTCCCAAAATTATAAGTCGCTTTCGAAAAAAAAAACTCAAGATTATAAGTCTCTTTACAATACCAATGAAGCATTAATGCTACTTTTCCTATTATACCCTTAACTATTTATTACTTTCTCTTCTTTCAATTTTTTAATTTATCTTTCCCATATCATTTATTAAGGACAATTTTGTAAAACAACTCAGAATATCTCTTTCCCATACAAAATTAATTACATTTTTTTTTGGTGAACAAATTAATTACATCTATTTTTTTTTGAAGAAGCTAAATTAGCTCACCCAAATTGACACCGACGAGAATTGAACCTGAGACCTCGAGGAGGAGCACACTCCTAGGTCCCAAGTCAATACCATCAGACCAACCCAAGTGGGTTAAATTAATTACATTTCTTAATATGTGAGAATTAGCCAAAATAACTTATAATTTGGGACGGAGGGAGTATTTGCTACAAGTTGTTTTTCTAAGCTATATTGGAGAACTTATGAAAATAACTTGAAAAAAGCTTATGAAAATTGTCATAAGCTGTTTTCCTAAGTTCTCTTAAACAGTCTCACAAAACTTATGCCAATAGATAAACTCAAATAATCCAATCCAAACAAGCCTTTAGTATCAGTGCAAAAATAAATTTCAAAATTCTGTCAAAAATAAGGTCAAGAAAGAGCAGAATATAACACATTTATTTACAACTACAAAAGAAGACGTTTCAAGTCATAGAATTAGTGGTAATGTAATTGTTTCTTTCAATTAACTTTCCTAATTTTTATTCGTTTAGTAGAACTGTTTTAGGGAGAATCCAGTTTGTGATACAATTTTACTTTGTTTTTCAACTTATAATACATGTTTTTATTTCTGAATCAATAAATTACAAATTATAACGAAATTTCGCTAAAGATTTCAATTGAAGACCCTAAGGGGAAAGCTACCCATAGACAATGTCCATCCAAAAAGCATGTATGAAACACAGACATGGAGAAAAACAAAGTAGATAGAAGAATTAAGAATTACGTTACTACTGGCAGGGAACATATCATATTTTACTATCTTGAGCACCAAGGATTCACAGGCTTTCATCAAAATATTTCAAATTGAAATTGAAAGGTCAAAATCAAGACTACATGAAATTTAGAATCAGATTAAGTTGTGAAATTACATGTTGAATGTCTGATAAAGAACCCTTTCCAAGGGAAGCTGATGTGCCTGTAAAATCAAGCACATCGTCTATCAATTGAAACGCCAAACCCTGCAAAACAGAGGAGAAAGAATTAAATTATGGCATTCAGAAACATGTATAACATGTACACAATACAGATAGACAGAAAGATATCAACCGAATTGTTTCCTAATCAAATGTATAGACTCAGAACACTTGGTTTCATTTCTTTACTTTATGAAAAACATAATAATAATAATAATAATAATAACAACAACAACAACAACAACAACAACTAAACATGCTATTTGTAATTGAAAACACCATACTATAAACTGAAGATCCACAAATATACAAACCAGATTTTTTCCATACTCAAAAGCAAGCACTGCAACTTCAGCGGTTTGCCCTGCAAGGATGGCTATTGCCTTGCAACTGTTTGATATTAATGATGCAGTCTTGTAGTATGTCTTTTCCATATAATATTCCATGCTGAAAATATAAACAATTGTTAGAAATGAAACAAACAATAGGTGCCCTATCTCTGTTATTGACAATTATGTGCTTTTGTAAGCCAAAACCCAGGAATTTTATAGAGAAACCTTACTCATTGTTAGTTACACAAAGTATGTAAGGTGAAGGTTAAGTACACAGGAAAAGAAAATGGATATACATGTGACACAAACTAAATCAGAAGCATACCTACACCGTTGATCAGATGTTGTAGTCATTTGCATAGTCTCCCCCGTTACAAGATGTTCTACAACTTTTGCCAACAAAGATACAACCTGCATGTATAGAAACACAGTCCTTCAGCTGATGAGAGGTACATAATTATGTGCACATCAAGGACCTATATATATAATACATCTTCTCAGTTTTAGGTACATATGAACATATATTACGCATTTATTGTACCTCAGTGTTCTTTAAAGAGGCCAGAGTAACACAAGCCCGGGAAAGCAAAAAATCTCCGGCCAATACTGCCAACTGCAACAAAAGTATACCCAAGAAAACCTCAAGCAAGCTACACCCACCATAATATGACAGTATATGTGTAAAAAGTAGTGATCAACTGGCAAACAATATGCAGGCAACAAGAACAAAACTTCATCACATACCTTATTTCCCATTACAAAATTTAATGAACCAATACCACGTCTGGTATCTGCATCGTCCAATACGTCATCATGAAGAAGGCTGGCCACCTGAGACAAAATAATGCCAAAATTATTTTGTAATGTAATAGTGGAAAAAATTCCTGTATAAAGAAGAGGTTTCAGCTAAAAAAACTTGTAAATGCAAGCTAAGGCTACCAATAATAGACCCACAATGGGTCCTACTCTTCCGCAGACCGTAACATGGAGAGAGCTTTGTAGCACTGGGTTTCCCTTTTAAAGGCAAGTCTTTGGCAGTTGGCACAACAGTCGGAATTGATGCCATGCTACTAATAGCTCACAGGTTAAGCCAATGAATTAGCAAGGTTGTTTATAATAAATTCGTAATTGGGTCCTTCCCTTCCCCGGACAACGCATAGCGGAAAGCTTTTGTGGCACTAGAATGCCCTTATAATTTTTTTAGAGCAAATAGAAAAACGGAACTAGAGTGGGCAATAAATCAGCAATGGAATAACAATGAGCCACAATACAAATTAAAAATGGAGAGATAGAAAGAAAGTGCAAAAATTAACTGCGATAGTCTATAGAAAAAAGAAAACAAAAATAGTATATCTTTTAACCATTGTCAACATTGCTTGAAAAGAATCAACAAAATCAACCTATATGGATAAATGTGTGGTACATGGCGCACACAACAAAACAATCATGCCTTATCCCACTAGGTGAGGTTGGTTACATGGATCAAAATGACGTCATAATGTTTTATCATAAACCATGTCTATAGTCCAACCACCTCTAGAGTTAATAGAGTTAAGATATTAGCAATCATGTTAATAAATAAAGTACAATTCGACACCTCTTAATTGAGCGTGTCATATAAAATTTAATTAATTTGTACTTCAAAAACAATATTGCTGACAGTATGATGAAAGCATTATTTAATAAATGAAATTTTCTAAAGGACTGACATGGATCATCTCTGTTATTTCAGCTATGCGTTGTTGTCTTGAACGTAGGTCAGTTGTTGTAGTACCTCCAAGTTCCATTGGAGGAGGTGCTTTGGGAATTGGAAGATTTAATGCTGTTGACATTAACAATAAAACCTGCAAAAACATCCATTAATCCAATCCTATATGTTAACAAATTAAGCAAGAAAATTGAAAATAATAATAATAAAAAATAAATAAAAAATTAAGCAAGAAAATTCATGAATAAGGCATGAGAAAACTCATAAATATGTACATTGTATCACCCAATATCTATATGCACACTCAAACAGATAGATGGAGTAACAGTAGGGCTATCATAGCTAATCGTCACAACAAAGTGGGGAATTGAGAATGGAAGGAAGGCATCCTGATCCCCAGAAATACGGAAAAAAAAAAGTTAGCATTATAGATATTGTTAAAAACATCCTTATCCTTGACATAGTCAAAATTTATGAAACACCGATACAAACACAGACACCGTACACGACACTGGTAATGATTTGCGAAAATGAATTAATTGAATGTAATCACATTGTTGTGTCGTGTCGGCGTCGGACACGCCATATACTAGAAGTGTTGGTGCTACAGAGGTCCAAACTAGCAGTATCTCCTTATATTTCCATTTTTAAGATTTCCATTTTTAAGATATGCCCTCTAATGTTATGTGTCTAAACTAGCAGTATCTCCTTATATTTCCATTTTTAAGATATGCCCTCTAATGTTATGTGTCGCTGATCATAATTCACAGAATTATGTGAGCTGAGCATATTGAAGAGCAAAGGTAATGTGCTAGTAGTATGAATGCATTAACCTAATTGTAGTAATTTGAAAGGCCAACTTCAAAAAGATGTCATGATAATGTGATGATCAATACATTTACAACTTTCGAAGCTTAAATAAATGGTTGTTTAGTTCCATTTACAATGATAAATATGCAAATGTCAATCCATGCAAGTAAACATTTCTGCAAAGCATAAACAAGATCTGCATATCATTGAGAATATTCTTACTGTGGGACGAAATCTTTTTCCTTCCACCCCCATTTTGAAGAAATACTCAGCAGCTGAGGCAAGCTTAGGAACCTGTCACATAATACCCAATTTTTACCATGAATAACTGACTTCTATGCAGCACATGAAACAAGCTTCTTATCGGTTCTGTGCAAATGTTAAAAACTAGAAAGTTAACAAAGACCAGTGATATACCTCAGCAACTACCATTTCTCGCAGCTTGTTACCAATAAATGATAGTTCATCAGCCACCAGAGAAAACGGATCAAGTTCATCCTGAAAATAATACATGTATCGTAGAGAAGTTGGTAAAAATAAATATTGAAGAATGATGGTGAGAATATACCACTTAAATTATAGATATTTTTATCAAATCTATCTCTACTAGTAAAAAACAAAGGAGTTCAAGTTGTTTGGAGAAAAGTTTATGGTTTATTCAATATATAAAAGATGTAGATTGAAATTCTTATAACTTTCTTACATTTGTCCTTTTGAATAAATACAAGCACTGGTACATACATACCGTATGGCACATGCATGCACTAACATGATTAGATGAAGTATGGGGTTTTCACATTGTTAGTAAAAGATTCTACTACTCTTAGAAGAGTTTATTAGATGTCAAATTCGATGTAACATAAAAATTTAAAAACACTGCCTTAGAGCAATGGGGATTTGGGGCAGTGCACGTCAGAAAGATGAGAAACCAAGAAAGTTTGCAAATAAAATAACCTCAACTAGGGAGCTGCTGGTGTGGTGATGAATATGATATCTACTACTATACAACGCTGGCACGCCCTTTGAAAAAATTAAACTTCTCATAACCTGCATCACACAAGAATCATGATCAAGTAAAATACAGTGTCACAAAACATTTTTCTCGAGATGAAAGAAGACGATTTTATGGTAACAACTGCATAACTGAAGGACAGGAGCGATCATAAACATCTTCGGACAAGCTAATAGGAAAAAGAAACCAACAAAATAAGCAAAACAAACCACGTTAAATCTAAATCTACCAAAGACACTCGTCAAAGAACCATTCACCAAGAATAAACATGTGTTTGAAAATTTCAATCCCAGGGTCACACACGTTAACTGTGAAGCTACTATGCGACTGCATGTTAACTGTGAAGCTACTACGCGACTGCATGTTAACTGTGAAGCTGCTTCGTGGAGCTTCTAAATATCATGTTAATTTTTGCATTGGACCGCGAAAATTACAAGTCTTATGCTAAACCAAACATAGGCTAAATCGTCAACAACAATAACAAGTTAACAGCAATGTCATTTCCCATAAAGTGGAACCTACTACAAGAATCAATCATGTGATGTATTTAGGTCAAAAGATAGACAATTCCCATTTGAATTATAATTTGAATGCAACTTATTGGTAAGAGCATAGCAACTTATTGGTTGAGTAAACCACCAACTTAGTCCCTTACTTTGCATGACACTCTCAAATAAGTCCCTGAGATTATAAATATTTCAAAAAGGTCCCCGACTCTATTAACCAATCAAGTTAGTCCTTATATTTAACCACCTTCTATCAATTAAGTCCTTACATTTTAACAAGCTACTATCAATTCGGTCCCTAAGTTTATCCACTTACTATCAATTTAGTCCCCAACATATTTTTTAAACGACTAATATGAGTAAAATTTGACAGAGTCAGTCCTACAAAGCCGGAAACTAATTTGGAGATTGCTCCTTATTGATCACAATACCACTTCTATGTGTTTGGCATATTTCACAAAATTGAAATCAAGTAGAAACAACACCAATCACAAAACTACAAATACTTCCCAATTGTAAAAATGCACATATTCAAGCAAAATTAAACAAAGCAAACACTACCTGCTCAGTAGAATCTGTAGGTGAGTGAGAGAAAAGAAAGCGGCGGTTGTGTTCTCCAATAGAGAGAAACCGGCGGTATCCATTGAAGGCACCTCTAAGATTTCTCGAAATTCGAGAAAAAAGCATCTCGTACTTGGAAGAGAGAGACGAAGAAGAAGAAGAATTTTCAGGCGGCGATGCGAGGGGTACGTGGAATTAGGAGGAGGTGGGAATAGTCAAAGTAGAGAAGCGCAAACACATTTTCTACGAAAGCGATACTGGCACCGTTTAAGAATGCGGTAGTCTGTGTGCGATTGTGTTTGATAATTAATGTAATAATAACGTGACGAAGGCAAAGCTCAACCATATAAATCTTGGTTTTCTAATTTTCTTGTCAAACAATTTACCATGTGATGTAGGCTAATTAGGTTGTGAACTCAACTTTCATTTTTTGCCCGACCCGACTCAACTCAAACAATTTACCCATCACATGACTCATTTTTTTATCTTTTGAGAAGGAAAAAAATGGAGTAAATCATCATTTCTAAATGGTAAAGGTTGAACAATTTAGTTTCTTAAATTTAAGAATATTAATTAATTTAATTACTCTCCATAAAAAATGGAGTAAATCATCATTTCTAAATGGTAGAAATGTCAAAAATTATCAATTAATTTAAAATTTATTAATAAAAATGAATGAATTTAGCTCAAAGTTTTAAAATTCTAAAGTTTATAAATTATTAATTTGATTCAATTGAAGAAATAATCTAGAATTTAATTAATATTCAATGTTAATGTAAAAATTATTTACAATTTTATATTCATTCAATCATGTTTTAGCAAAAAGATAATGTGAGTAACTAATATATAAAAAAAAAGTGAATAAATTAAAAAAAGAAAACTAAAACGGGTCGGGCCGGCTGGCCCATGGCCCACGCAGGCCGGGCCGGGCTCTAGAATATGTGACCCAATTATAAATGGGCTGGGCCGGATTGACCCATTTATACACTCGGGCCTCTCGGACCGGTCCGGGCTGGGCCGGACCAGCCTATTTGACATCTCTACTAAATGGTAAAGGTTGAACAATTTAGTTTCTTAAATTTAAGAATATTAATTAATTTAATTACTCTCCATAAAAAATTATACGATTGTATTTAGTAAACATTCATCACAATCAATCACAGATTATTAGAAAAAAAAGAACAATTACACACATTGTGGTATTCAATCAAGACACTTTGCAACTTAAAAAAAGTTTTGTCGTATTCAATCAAAACTTTTTGTCATTTAAAAAAAGTATCGTGATATTCAATCAAGACTCTTCAACACTTAAAAAAAGTTTTGTGTTATTCAAAATCATTCAAATTTTAAATGATTGTTTAATAAATTGGATTTTGTGGGATTTTCTAGTGAAACTTTAGCATGAAAAAGTCTTTCATGAAAACATGAGATTTCTTAGGATTGTTTTTTCTTTTAAGATTTTACTATTTATCTTCTCTCTCCTTCTCTCTCTTCCTCTCTCTCCCTTCTCTCTTCCTCTCTTTCTCCTTCTCTCTCTTCCTCTCTCTCCCCACTCTCTTCTTGTCTCTCTCATCTCTCTCTCCCTCTATCCCTTTTTTTTGATAAATCAAGAGCACAATGATATAAAAAAGGAATAGATGACATTCGAACTAAGTTGAGATATCTTGCACATTCCGACCTTGTCAGATATATATATTATTAAAACAAAAGGAAAAAAGAATACAAAAAAAAATTGGGGGACATAAACCTAGCTAACCTAGTAAATCCACGTAAAGTGTATGTTAACTTAATCAAGTGATACGAAAAAATAAAAACAACACCAGTGGATGTCTAAAGTGTGGTGTATGGACAAACCGTTAACAAGAAACGAATCCAAGAACCAACAACTCCTTGCAACACCAACAAAGATAATGTCTCTTTCGAGCCAAATGGTCCAACATCAAAGAGGTAGCTAGGCTGATGAGGATTTTGAAATATCTCCCAATTTATATAGTACCAAACTTCGTGAAGGTGAGAGATTCGACTGCCAACACCAATATAGAATATTGTGAAATAAAATAAAATAAATAAAAGAGTTTGTACTAAGAATATTGTGAAAGAGAGTGTGTTATGATCATTTCTTTTCAACAAGTCCTTAAAATTCATAAAATCTTATAAAATCACTAAAATCATTTCAAATCCTTTAAAATCTTATGATGTAAATCCATTAAAATCCAAATTGTAAATCTTGATAGTCTTTTAAAATCATGCAAACTCTTTTAAAATCCTTAAGACTTTTTTAAACAAAAATTGTCCTTTAAAATCTTAATCCAATAATATTCTTTTCTTCTACATAAAATAATAGTATTATTATTATTTTGTTGCATCAAGACATGTAAAAAGCTTTAGATTTTAATGCTATTTATTTTTTTTATAAAAAAATGTTCAATTTTAATGCTAAGCCTAAGAATTTATCTATGAGGATGTCAAATATGCACCTCTAAAAGGTGGGATGCATATTACATCGTCGAATCTCCTTAAAAACTTTCTCTAAATAAGCAATGTGGTCCGCCTCATCTTCAAATTTTACAATCAAGTTGTGTATGTGACCTTCCAGCATATCCCCAATTTGGTCCTTAAAAATTGTGTTCATTATACGTTGCTAAATGTTAAGTCTTTGCCCAGTCCGAAACAGAACTCTTGTGCTTTCTAATGTTGTTCCACGTGAACACATGAAAGTTGTAAAGCAATTTTGTTGAATTGGCATAGCACATGTCAGAAGTTTTTTGACAAAAGAATTTCGGTGCCACCATTGTCAATACAAGTTGGTTGGCTGTTGTGCTAATGTCTATGGTGCATTCAATGCAATCAACTCATGGAACCACTATAAATTGAAGGCTTCAGCGATGAAGTAAATCATCTCATCAGAGAACAAAGTAACACAATAACAAGTGTTTTGTTCTAGTAGAGTTAGAGAGGAAAAATATAGAGAGAAAGAAAAATAGTTTCTCTTAGTTAGTATTAGTATTCTCCTATTTACAAGAGAGGGTGATAATTATACTCTCCTTGTATTTAGAGAGAGGTCCTTGTAATTTCTTCCACTTAGTGAAAATTCTCTACTCTTGCCTCGTGGTTTTTCTCCTTATTTGTTGAGGGGCTTTCACGTAAATATTGTGTGTTCGGTTCCTCTTTTCTCGTCTCTTATTTTAGCTGCGTGATAATATTTTGTTACTCTGATACCCAACAGTGGTATGAGAAGAAAATTAAGTGCTTGAGGACAGATAATGGAGGAGAATATGTAGATGGCGAGTTTCTGGCATTTTGTAAACAAGAGGGTATTGTAAGGTAATTCACTGTTGCACATACACCTTAGCAGAATGGTGTGGCAGAGCGGATGAATAGAACTCTCCTATAAAGAACAAGAGCTATGCTAAAAAATGCGGGAATGGCCTGTTGAGGCAAAATCCCTAATTAATTTTAAAGATAACAAACCCTAAATGATTAAAGGATTAATGGACTTTGATTAGTTTCTTGGTATTTAACTTGTGCTCTTGAGTGTTTAATTAAGACAGGAACAAGAGATGAACCATACCAAGATACAAGGAATCAAAGAAAGAACTTTGTCATAGTTCAGAAAGTTGAACTCAGTTCAGAAGCTGAACATAGTTCAGAAGGTTGGACTCAGTTCAGAAGCTGAACACAGTTCAGAATGTTGGACTCAGTTCAGAAGCTAAAATGAAGTTCAGAAGCTGAACATAGTTCAGAAGCCAAAATGAAGATCAGAAGCTGAAACACAGTTCAGAAGGTGAAATCCTGTTCAGATGCAGCAATGTTGATCAGAAGCTGAACATAGTTTAGAAGCTGATATGCAGTTCAGAAGGTTGTTCACAAGTTCTGAAACCTTGTCATAAAGCTGCTCATACACCAGCCCAGAAGTTCAAGAACATGCATGCCACACGTGACATAAATAAATGTCCAAGAAAAACATACTTGCATGGATCAATCAAGAAATAAAGGCATCTACAAAATGAATGTCAAAAAGGATATTCAATGTTTATTTAAGACTATAAACATTGAATTAACAGGAATATTCCAAAAGGGAATATCATCCTAGATAATCAAACTACCTCACTTCATTCATGTTTCACTATTAGGATTTGATTACATCAAATGGAAGTCTTACAAGTCATCCTAAGTGAAACAAAAAGGATATTCTGAAGTTCAGAATGTTCAAATACAACACATGCTTCAATTCTGACAAGCTACAGTAAAGCAGTTGGAAAAGTAAAGCAAAAGCCAAATCACAATCTCAAAGTCAGAATCCATGAGATCTTGACACCTAAGGGGTTGGTACTGTTACAGACCAGCAAAATCCCCTAAAGCATGGGCATGAAGTGATGCTTCCACTTTCCTCTCTCCTGCACAGAATCCAAGACAGATTTGCAAAAGCTCTTGGCACAGCAACATTCTGATGAACTACACGCATAAACAAGAATTCATCAGCAATCCAGAAATTCATATGTTCACTCATACATGATGAACCCAGATGAATGTCATCAAGAATGCAACAACATTCTGAAGTATTCTCAAGAACAGAACAACATTCTGAAAGTCAGAATGTTCACCCAGATTTTCAAGTAAAAGCCAGTGGGACCCAGGACACATGGCACAAGACCATTGGTCACCCTCCAACGGTTACAAGAGACCAACAACTCTATAAATAGAAGTGAAAGGCTCAGCATTACACACACAATTGCAAAGCATACAAGAAAACATTTACAAAGTGTTTGAAGCTTTAGCATCTCAAATTGATCATCACTCTAAGTGTAAATCAATTCTCTTTATCTTGTCAAAGATAAACTCTCCCCCTCCTCTTCTGAAAGTCTTCTTCCTAACCTCACTTCTTAAATTCTCCAATCAATTGTAAAGAGCAAATCTCATCTAGTTTTAAGGGTATTAAAGTCTAGGTTGAGTAATATAGTACAAAGTCTGGTGTGACTTAGTACAGAAGGTTGAGAGCCTGCTGAGGCTTAGAGAATACAGGTTGTAACCGTTCCAAGTGGACAAGATTGTAAGGTGCAGGATTTGAGAGGGTATCTCAAGCATCATAGTGGAAAACTCTCACAAGATTGTGAGGAGTGGACTAACCCACATTGGGTGAACCACTATAAAATTCTGTGTGTCTTTCTTCTCTCCCTATACTCTTTATATTACTGCATACACATCACACACACAACACTGAATTTAAATATTTTATTCTGCAACTGACACTTCAGAACGTTCTGATGTCTGTTTAACTTTGTTCTTCCAAGAAACAACTTGAGAAGTAATTTTTAAGTACAGGATTAGATTTTAAAAAGGGTCACAATTCAAACCCCCCCTTTCTTGTGACTATATTATCTACTTCAATTGGCATCAGAGCGTTGGCTCTAAGGGTTTGAACACTTACACAAGTGTTAGAGAAAAGATCCAGGAAGAAGTATGTCAAAGGCTAAGTATATTACAGAAGGAGGATCAGCAAACAGACCTCCATTGTTTGATGGCTCAAACTACTACTTCTGGAAAAGCAAGATGGAACTTTTTCTTAGATCTCAAGATACGGACATGTGGGCTGTAATCTCTGAAGGAGATCATGTTCCAATGAACAGAGATGGAGGCATAAAAGAAAAAAGTGCATGGACACCAGATGATAAAGCCAAGGTATTACTAAACTCTAAAGCTAGATTATTTTTATCATGCGCACTAACCATGGAAGAAAGTGAAAGAGTAGATGAATGCCAAAATGCTAAAGAGGTATGGGACACTTTAAAAATACACCATGAAGGTACATCTCATGTCAAAGAAACTAGAATTGACATTGGAGTCAGAAAGTTTGAAATCTTTGAAATGAGTGAAAATGAAACTATTGATGAAATGTATGCTAGATTCACAACAATAGTAAATGAAATGAGATCTCTTGGAAAAATATATTCCACTCATGATAGAATCAGGAAAATATTAAGATGTCTTCCAAGCACATGGAGACCTATGGTCACAGCTATTACCCAGGCCAAAGATCTAAACTCTCTGACCTTGGAGGAACTTATTGGTTCACTGAGAGCTCATGAAGTCATACTTCAAGAAGACAAACCAGTGAAAAAGGTAAAAACTCTTGCCTTGAAGGCCTCCCAAGAAACATCATCAGCAACTCAAGATGATGTGGAAGAACTGGATGAAATAGAAGAAGTCCAGGAAGAAGAAGCTGAAGATGAACTTGCACTCATCTCCAAGAAAATTCAAAGAATGATGATGAGAAGAAATCAGCTCAGAAAGAAGTTTCCCAACACTAACAAAACTGAGACTGACAAAAGTCAAGTCACCTGTTTCGGATGCAACAAGCTTGGACACTACAAAAATGAGTGTCCTGATCTCAAGAAACAACAAAGGAGACCTCCTTTCAAAAAGAAAGCCATGATCACCTGGGATGATCTAGAAGAAGCAGAACCTGAAGATGAGGAAGCCAACCTGAGTTTGATGGCTAAATCAGAAGATGAGGAAGAGGTAATTATCTATGAACCTAACTCTTTGCAAAAAGAACTTGAAAGAAAAATTGACAGTCTTATATATGATTCAAATTTTCTATCTAACAAATGTCAATCATTGATAAAAGAACTTTCTGAACTAAAAGCTGAAAAAGATAAACTTCAAATTAAATATGATGAATCCAGAAGAACCATACAAACTTTGCAAGACTCTCATTTTAAAATGTCTGAACAACAAAGAGAGCTAAATAAAAAGCAAAAAGGAATTTTGTCTAAACCTTCTGAAGTACAAAAAGAAAACATTCTTTTGAAAACAGAAGTTGAAGGACTAAAAAATGATCTCTCACGTTTTATAAAATCCACAGAAACATTTCAAAACATTCTGGGATCACAAGCTGGAACAAATGAAAAGTCTGGATTAGGATTCAAAGATCCAAACAAAAATCTTCTTAAAACTGTTTTTATGCCAAAAGAAACTGAAATAAAAATAAAGATAAAATGCTCATACTGTAACAAGCTAGGGCATCTTGACTCAGCATGTTTTCATAAAAAACATTTTGAAAAAAATAGATTAAATAATCTTAGTTCAGAACGTTCTCATCTCAATAGATCAGAAAGTTCACAAAAGGCTGAAAAGGCTAAGAAGATATGCTCTTACTGTAACAAATCTGGTCATACAATAACAGAATGTTACAATAAGAAAAGATCTCTTAGAAAGACTAACCCTCAAGGACCCAACATTACATGGGTACCTAAGATTTTGTTCATGTCAAGTGTAGGTCTCCTCTCAAAATGCAAAGACAAAGCCATGGTACTTGGACAGTGGCTGTTCAAGACACATGACAGGAGATAGGAACTGCTTTCTAACCTTTGAAAGTAGAGATGGAGGACTAGTCACATTTGGAAACAATGACAAAGGCAAAATCAGAGGTAAAGGAACAATAGGTAAAACTAACTCTGCCAAGATAGAAAATGTTCAGTTTGTAGAAGGGTTGAAACACAATCTACTTAGCATAAGTCAATTATGTGATAGTGGTTTTGAAGTTATTTTTAAACCCAACATATGTGAAATAAGACAAGCCTCCTCTAAGAAATTAATTTTCTCTGGATCAAGGAAAAAGAACTTGTATGTTTTGGACTTAAATGAAATTCCAGCTGAATCATGTTTTATGTCTCTTGAAAAAGATAAGTGGATTTGGCACAAAAGAGCTGGTCACATTAGTATGAAAACTATTGCTAAACTTTCTCAACTTGATCTAGTTAGAGGTTTGCCAAAGATTAACTTTGAAAAGGACAAGATCTGTGAAGCTTGCATTAAAGGAAAACAAGTTAAAAGCAGTTTTAAAACAATTGAATATATTTCAACTAAAAAACCTTTAGAGCTTCTTCACATTGATCTCTTTGGTCCTGTTCAAACTGCAAGTCTTAGTGGCAAAAAATATGGATTTGTTATTGTTGATGATTTCTCAAGATTTACATGGGTGTTATTTTTAAAACATAAAGATGAATCATTTGAAGCATTTCAAAACTTTTGCAAAAAGATTCAAAATGAAAAAGGTTCTAATATCATATCTGTGAGGAGTGATCATGGAGGAGAATTTGAAAATGCTTCCTTCAAGACATTCTTTGATGAATGTGGTATTACACATAATTTTTCTTGTGCGAGAACTCCACAGCAAAATGGAGTTGTTGAGAGGAAAAATAGAACCTTGCAAGAAATGGCTAGGACTATGTTAAATGAATCAAATGTTGAAGATTACTTTTGGGCAGAAGCCATCAATACATCTTGTTACATTTTGAATAGAGTTTCAATAAGAAACATTCTAAATAAAACCCCATATGAATTATGGAAAAACATCAAACCTAGCATATCTTATTTTCACATATTTGGTTGCTACTGTTACATTGTGAACACAAAAGAAAAATTGGGTAAGTTTGATCCCAAATCAGATAAAGCTATCTTTTTGGGATACTCTACAACATCCAAAGGTTATAGAGTGTACAACCTAAAAACCCAAACAGTTGAAGTCAGTATGCATGTCATATTTGATGAATATGATGAACCTTCTCAACTCCAAGAAAAAGAAGATACTGAAGATCAGACACTTCAGAATGTTAACAATCAGAACAATGTAAGTTCTGTAGAAAAAGAAGATGATCAGAATGTTCAGGACTCATCTCTACAGAGCCCTCCTAGAAGTTGGAGAATGGTAGGAGATCATCCTGTAGATCAGATAATTGGAAGCACAACTGATGGTGTAAGAACCAGAATGTCTTTTCAAGGGAACAATATGGCTATGATCTCTCAAATGGAACCCAAGTCAATAAATGAAGCCATAATAGATGATTCATGGATTGAGGCCATGAAAGATGAACTGTCCCAGTTTGAAAGAAACAAAGTGTGGAACTTGGTTCCAAATGATCAAGGGAAGACAATCATTGGAACAAGATGGGTGTTTAGAAATAAACTTGATGAAGATGGCAAAGTTGTCAGAAATAAGGCAAGGTTAGTTGCTCAAGGATACAACCAACAAGAAGGTATTGACTATGATGAGACTTTTGCACCAGTAGCAAGGTTAGAAGCTATTAGAATTCTTCTTGCATATGCTGCACATAAAAGCATCAAACTTTTTCAAATGGATGTCAAAAGTGCTTTTTTAAATGGATTTTTAAATGAAGAGGTTTATGTAAGTCAGCCTCCTGGCTTCATAAATAAAGAAAAACCTAATCATGTTTTCAAACTCACTAAAGCACTTTATGGTCTTAAGCAAGCTCCTAGAGCTTGGTATGAAAGACTTAGCACATTTCTCATTAACAATGGATTTTCTAGAGGAAAAATTGATACCACACTATTTAGAAAAACTCAGAACACAGATTTGCTAATAGTTCAAGTCTATGTAGATGATATTATTTTTGGTTCAACCAAAGAGAAAATGTGTGAAGACTTTTCAAATCTTATGCAAAGTGAATTTGAAATGAGCATGATGGGTGAACTTGGTTTCTTTCTTGGTTTGCAAATCAAACAATTTCCAAATGGCATTTTCATAAATCAAGAAAAATATGTCAAAGATATTCTTAAAAAATATAAAATGAATGAAGCAAAGATAATGGCCACTCCCATGCATCCATCATCCAGCTTGGATAAAGATGAAAATGGAAAATCAGTCTCTGAAAAAGAATATAGAGGCATGATAGGATCATTGCTTTATTTAACTGCTAGCAGACCTGACATAATTTATGCAGTAGGATTATGTGCTAGATTTCAAACATGTGCAAAAGAATCTCATCTAACTGCTGTAAAAAGGATCTTAAGATACCTAGTAGGTACTACTGATCTTGGTCTTTGGTATAGAAAAGGCTGTAGTTTTGATCTTGTAGCCTATTGTGATGCTGATTATGCTGGAGACAAAGTTGAGAGAAAGAGTACAAGTGGATCTTGTCAATTCCTAGGACAAGCCCTGATTGGATGGTCCTGTAGAAAACAAAATACCATTGCACTCTCTACAACAGAAGCTGAGTATGTATCTGCAGCCAGTTGTTGCTCTCAAGTTTTGTGGATCAGAAATCAGTTGGAAGATTACTCACTAAGGTACTTAAATGTTCCAATTCTCTGTGACAACACAAGTGCAATTAATTTGTCAAAAAATCCTATTCAACATTCTAGGTCTAAGCATATTGAAATTAAGCATCATTTCATACGTGATCATGTTCAGAAAAAGGACATTGAATTGAAATTCATTGATACAGAAAATCAATTAGCTGACATTTTCACAAAACCATTAGTTGAGGATAGATTCAATTTTATCAAAGAAAAATTGCTAATTATGAAAAATCCCAATAAAGATTGATTAACTGAATCACTAAGGGCCTAGGACAAACCCCCTTGAGTCATTCTGAATCACTTCAGAATGTTCAACAAAGCTCAGAATGTTCAAACAATGTTCAGAATGTTCCTCAGGCTCTGGACGTTCATCCTGTTCAGCATGGGTCTCTGAACTCAGAATATTCAGAAATTTTTTTCTGAAGTTAGTAAGTCACTCTCATAAAGTGATCTTTCTTCAAAAATCCCTCCATATCTTAGCATTAAATGCGTGTATTAGAGTTAATGTGATAAAACCATTAACCTCCATACAAAAAGGGAACTATCAAGTCAACCACTCTCTTTTCTTCTCTTAAAACGGCTACTTTCTCTTTCCTGTACAACCACTTTTCAGTTTCATCTTTTCCCATAAAACCACCATCATCAGTTTCTCTCTCTCTTCTCCTACACGTTTTTGTCTTTATAAACAAACCACCACTCCACTCAAACACATTCATCTCGACACCTCTGAACCGTAAAAATTTCATCTGTCCCTTCGCACAAAAAACTGCCATGGCCAGAACAAAAACAACCTCTCGCATCAATGAACAAGAACAAACCCCTGTTCCTCGTTCTGCTCCACCACAATTTCCAGAAGAACCTCAACCTCTGCGCACCATTCTCCCTGATGTCATCATCTCCACCACTGAACCTTCTAAACCCAGAAAACCTGTGACCAAACCTAAGAAATCTGCTTCAACTTCTCAACATCCCAGAAGGTCTCAGAGAATCATCTCTGGAACTGGAAAAGCCAAGAAATTTTCTGCTTCCACGATCCTTCTCTCAGACTCAGAGGAAGATTCTGAACCAACCATTTCTCAATACATGAGGAAGGTTAAGACTTCACCCAAACAAACCTCTGAACCAGAAAAAGAGAATTCTGTCTCTGAAGAAGAATCTCAATCAAAATCTCAATCTGAAGAAGAAGTACCTTCTGATGAGCAGGAAGAAGTATCTCCTCCCAAAAAGCATGGAAAAGGAAAAGACATTGGGAAGATAGCTTCCATTCTGAAAACCAAAAAGGAAAAAGCACCTAGACCCATAAGCAGGGCTAAGTACTTTGATTTTGCTGATCTAAAGAAGAAAGGATGGAACCTATGTGAATACACTGATGCACAAGGATGGACAAGCTTTGTGTCACTTCAGGAACTCACCTACCCAGACTTGGTAAGGGAATTCTACAGCTCAATGGAAATCAAAACCAACGACAGAAAGAAGACCCTCATTACAACTGTCAAAGGAGTTAAGATCAAACTCACTCAAACTTCCCTATCAAAAGCTCTAAGAATCCCAAATGAAGGTAATGAACTCTTCTTCCCTTCCTGGTTTTCTGAAGCTAGAACAAACCGTGCCAAACTCATACTTGAATACACCAAACCAAACCTTCCTTTTAACTCCACAAATCTTGCTGACCTACCCAAAATCTTTCACAATATGGTACGCCATACCCTGCTTCCTAGGTCAGGAACCTATGAAGCTGTGAGTGATACTGATCTCTGCATCATGTTTCATCTCATTAACAAGAAAAAGTTGAACCTCTGCTTCATTATCCTTCAACACATGATTGATTCATGTATGAATCCCAAACAAACCAGTGCCCTAGTCTATGGAATGCCAATCACCCTTATCCTTAAGGACAACAAAGTACCTCTTGAAGATGAACAATGTGATTACACCTTTATGAGGTTCACTGCAAAAACCATGGCTCAGTTGCACATCACTCCATCCAACCTTCCCACTCCTCCAGCATCTGAAACATCTGGTTCTGTTAAAAGACATCAAGACCAGAAAGTTAGAAAAACAAAGAAGAAAAGGAAGATTGAGAAAGTCCAAAACCCTCCTCTAGAGGAAGAGGTAGAAGCTGTTAACAATGTGGTCCAAGAGGAGCCAATGGATGAAAATCCTACAGAACATCAAAAGGAAGATGAATCTCCTGCTGAAGAAACATTCCAAGAGAGTGCTGATCCTGCCAAAGAAGCAACTCAGGAAGTTGCAGAAGATCAGAATGTTGCAGAAGATCAGAATGTTGCTGAAGATCAGCATATTGAAGAATTTCAAGAAATGGCTGAGGAGGAAAGTCAGCAGGATAATGAATCACTTCTCAAAAAGAATGCTGAGCCAGCCACAGTTGCTGAAGAACAATTTCAGCAAGACATTGAAGAAAATGCTGAAGAAGGAGCTCAGCTGGAAGAAGGAGCACAAAAGACTGCTGAGGATCAGGACCTGAATGATGTAGCTGAAATCCTAGTCACCCACATGTTTAGTGACAATGCTGACCAGCTAGAAACTGGTATTGAACAATCAGATGGAAATCAAGCTGGATTTGATCTCAATATGGAAGGGATCAACTCAGAAGATGGTGTTTTTGAGGACTCTCAGAAAGAAAATCCTGAAACAATGCCTGAAACTGAAGTACAGAATGTTGAAGGAAACATTCTCCCTGATCATACCACTCCCTCCATCTGCGAAGTCTCTGCAGATCCTGCTCCTATAGCTTCAGGATCTCTGCCTATTGAACAAATCCAACCTCTGGCTAACCAACCACCACCACCACTCCTAAATCAGTCTACTTCCACCATGGAGTCAGAAGCTATTTGCAGCAAATTTCTGATATCCCCTCTTCACACTTCGCAAAATATCTCTCCTACTCCAGCCACACTTAAAACAACCACTCAACTACCTGATATTCCTACTCTGTTTGCTTCACTTGAAACCTTTGTCTCAAAAGAAGGTCACTCAAAAACAAACTTGGATGCCCCCACTTCCGCTCCCACATCACAAATATCCAAAGCTGAAAAAATTGCTAGACGTTCTCTTAGGGTTGCAACTAAAACCCATAAGATTGCATGTGTCCTAGCAAAATGGACTTCTGAAGTTGCTGCTCCTGGATTAGCCATGAATCCTCCAGTGTTTGAAGATCCATCTGTCTTTGATTCTGAGCCTTCCTCAGATTCTGGAGACTCTACTCCCTGAGTGTCCTCCACTTATCCCTCCCTACCTTTCTTGCTGTTGACAAAAGGGGGAGAAGCTTTAGGATTTAAATCTTTAAGTTTTTATGTTTTAGGCCCAAGTAGGTCAGTGATCAATAGTTATTGGAGTTCTTAAAACTTCAACTTTTGCTTGATCACCTTTGTTTGCTAAGTTTTTGCTTTTGAACCATATATGATGTAATGAGCATGATTGATTAATGAAAAAAATGCATTTGGTTCAAAAATCTGCATCTCTTAATAATGCCATGAATTATAAAAATAAGGGGGAGCTTTTAAAAATTATTAAAAACTCAATGTCACGAATTATAAAAATGAGGGGGAGCATAAAAATAAATTTCTGCTCTTAAACCTCTCATATTTTTAATCAAAATCCATAATCCTAAATCATAGGTTTGTCATCATCAAAAAGGGGGAGATTGTTGAGGCAAAATCCCTAATTAATTTTAAAGATAACAAACCCTAAATGATTAAAGGATTAATGGACTTTGATTAGTTTCTTGGTATTTAACTTGTGCTCTTGAGTGTTTAATTAAGACAGGAACAAGAGATGAACCATACCAAGATACAAGGAATCAAAGAAAGAACTTTGTCATAGTTCAGAAAGTTGAACTCAGTTCAGAAGCTGAACATAGTTCAGAAGGTTGGACTCAGTTCAGAAGCTGAACACAGTTCAGAATGTTGGACTCAGTTCAGAAGCTAAAATGAAGTTCAGAAGCTGAACATAGTTCAGAAGCCAAAATGAAGATCAGAAGCTGAAACACAGTTCAGAAGGTGAAATCCTGTTCAGATGCAGCAATGTTGATCAGAAGCTGAACATAGTTTAGAAGCTGATATGCAGTTCAGAAGGTTGTTCACAAGTTCTGAAACCTTGTCATAAAGCTGCTCATACACCAGCCCAGAAGTTCAAGAACATGCATGCCACACGTGACATAAATAAATGTCCAAGAAAAACATACTTGCATGGATCAATCAAGAAATAAAGGCATCTACAAAATGAATGTCAAAAAGGATATTCAATGTTTATTTAAGACTATAAACATTGAATTAACAGGAATATTCCAAAAGGGAATATCATCCTAGATAATCAAACTACCTCACTTCATTCATGTTTCACTATTAGGATTTGATTACATCAAATGGAAGTCTTACAAGTCATCCTAAGTGAAACAAAAAGGATATTCTGAAGTTCAGAATGTTCAAATACAACACATGCTTCAATTCTGACAAGCTACAGTAAAGCAGTTGGAAAAGTAAAGCAAAAGCCAAATCACAATCTCAAAGTCAGAATCCATGAGATCTTGACACCTAAGGGGTTGGTACTGTTACAGACCAGCAAAATCCCCTAAAGCATGGGCATGAAGTGATGCTTCCACTTTCCTCTCTCCTGCACAGAATCCAAGACAGATTTGCAAAAGCTCTTGGCACAGCAACATTCTGATGAACTACACGCATAAACAAGAATTCATCAGCAATCCAGAAATTCATATGTTCACTCATACATGATGAACCCAGATGAATGTCATCAAGAATGCAACAACATTCTGAAGTATTCTCAAGAACAGAACAACATTCTGAAAGTCAGAATGTTCACCCAGATTTTCAAGTAAAAGCCAGTGGGACCCAGGACACATGGCACAAGACCATTGGTCACCCTCCAACGGTTACAAGAGACCAACAACTCTATAAATAGAAGTGAAAGGCTCAGCATTACACACACAATTGCAAAGCATACAAGAAAACATTTACAAAGTGTTTGAAGCTTTAGCATCTCAAATTGATCATCACTCTAAGTGTAAATCAATTCTCTTTATCTTGTCAAAGATAAACTCTCCCCCTCCTCTTCTGAAAGTCTTCTTCCTAACCTCACTTCTTAAATTCTCCAATCAATTGTAAAGAGCAAATCTCATCTAGTTTTAAGGGTATTAAAGTCTAGGTTGAGTAATATAGTACAAAGTCTGGTGTGACTTAGTACAGAAGGTTGAGAGCCTGCTGAGGCTTAGAGAATACAGGTTGTAACCGTTCCAAGTGGACAAGATTGTAAGGTGCAGGATTTGAGAGGGTATCTCAAGCATCATAGTGGAAAACTCTCACAAGATTGTGAGGAGTGGACTAACCCACATTGGGTGAACCACTATAAAATTCTGTGTGTCTTTCTTCTCTCCCTATACTCTTTATATTACTGCATACACATCACACACACAACACTGAATTTAAATATTTTATTCTGCAACTGACACTTCAGAACGTTCTGAAGTCTGTTTAACTTTGTTCTTCCAAGAAACAACTTGAGAAGTAATTTTTAAGTACAAGATTAGATTTTAAAAAGGGTCACAATTCAAACCCCCCCTTTCTTGTGACTATATTATCTACTTCATGGCCAAGTCGTTCTGGGCAGAAGCAGTGAAAACCGCTTGTTATGTAATAAATCGATCACCATCAACGACGATTGATTTGAAGACACCAATGGAGATGTGGAAAGGAAAGCCAATAAATTATATATTGTCATACCCCAATTTTTGACCTAAAATTTCTTACTCGTCTTTTGGTGCGAAATTTTTCGTCGTCGCAGACGAAATTTCGGCAGAGAGATATTTTAAAATACCTCATTTTTTTTTTCTTTTTGGTCTCGTTGGGGCCCGTCTTTTTTTATTATTATTATTTATTTCATTTTTTCTACCTTCATTTTTATTCCCTTAAGTGTTTTATTTTTATTTTTATTTTTATTTTATTATCATTAATATTTTTGCTATTTACCTTTTTTAAAGGTCTGACTCTTGAATCTGTTTAGGCAAGGATTTTTAAGTGTTTTTTGTTCAGAATTTTAATTTGGTTTTGATTGTCATTTAGACTGTCATTCATTGACCTTAATGGTCAGTGATGACAGAATTAGTATAATTAGGAGCCAATTCCATCAGAAAAAAGAACAAAAAAAAAACTCATCAGTAACACACGGCCACTTCCAAACACACAATCAGTATCAACAACCATTCGCCATCAATCCACAAACACACGAATCAAAGCAAGAAACCAACAATCATCCACCATCAACCCAAAACACAAATTCGGCCTCCCTCCACCAACCGAAGCCACCACAAAACCATTCCCAACACACCCAAAAACAACACAAACCGAACACAATAGCCACAGGCCGCGGCCTCCCCATTTCCGCCCACTGCACTCCTTTTTTCCTTTTCTTTCTTTATTTTCTTGCATTATATTTTTCTTTTCATTTTCTTTTTTCCTTTTTGCATTTTCATTTCCATTTTCGTATTTTTATCATTCCATGCCATTTTACTTCTGTTTTATTTATTTTGTTTACCCTTTTTATATTTTTTAGTACTAGGTTTATATTTAGTGCATTTTTCTCTTTTTTGGTAGTCTAGTTTTTTTTTTATTATTCATTTTTTTTCTTTTTCTTCTACATTTTTTTTATTTTGTTCTATTTATTTTCCAGCATATCATGCATTTTATCTTTTTATTTATTTTTATGCAACATAGTTATGTAATGTTTAGCATCTCATACATTTTTATTTATGTTCATTTTTTATTTTGTCATTTTTTATTTTATTAGAATGTATTTAGGAACAATGTAAATATAAATGAGAATATCGCACCGACACCTGCACTTTATTTATTCCGCTTTATGTCAAAACAAAATTACAAAAAAATTAGGTTAGTTTATTTTCAAAAGGATTTCGCGGTGATCCAACGTCAACACGGAAATTCCTCGCATTTAGCTTTTAATTATGTTCTTTTTTAGTCTTAGTTAATTCTTAAAAAGAAAAAACAAAAAACATGCAAATAAGTCAAAACTCAAAAAAATCTTTTCTTAAACAAACCTTGATTTTCAATCAAGTGTCCTTTTTTCTCTTTTATTTTCTTAAATAACCATTAATCCACTTTAATAACACTTTAATCATTTTCAAAAATAAAAAATACAAACAAATTTTAATCTTTTTGCCACTTGGCTTTATTTTTATCTTTAAAAAACCTTTTCGAAAACTAAAAAACACAAAAACAAATCAATCAGCATTTTTACCCCGAACTACGAGGTTTTGATCCCTCACGGGTACGTAGGCAAATGACCTTGTCCTTCCAAATCATAAAAAATAAAAAACAATTTTTCTCACTACTCTAATTCCTTCTTTTCTTTAATATATATATATATATATATATATATATATATATATATATATATAAGCAAGTTATAGCCAAAATAAATAAATAAAATCAAGATGTTCTCATAGAGTACTACGAACGTTTAGGGTGCTAACACCTTCTCTAAATGTAACTAACCCTCGAACCCTAAATATTTTAAAATGTGGTAATTTAAAACTTTTTCCCCTTTTTGAAAAATTAAAAGTTCAGTCGTGAAATAAAATTAGTGAGTCAACGCTAATCAATAGCTTGATCTCCGAAAATCACCGCGACAGAAATGGCGACTTCACTGGGGACTTCCCTAAGAGGGTTGAGCCTAACTTGAATTTATTTAATTATTTTGTGGTATAACTTGCTTAAAATAAAAAAAATTAAATACGTGCCTATGTGTTTCTTTTCTTTTGCGTGAGTAGTGAGATAAGTCCTACACCCGGACTTGAGGGAAACATAAGATAGGATGGGGGTATAATCAAAGTGTCTTTCCGAGAGTAAATTTCGGATGTGGCACATGTGATAACCCCACTCAACGGAGGAATCTTGGAAGTATTATTATGTCGGCATGAGTAGTCGTGTCCGACATTATTATTTTCAAGTGACCTATGAAGTTGAGGACCTTTAGTTACACTTAACCCATCTTGGCCTTTTAGGACGTAGTGCGGTGGCTAACCAAGAGTAATCTTGAATTAGTTGATACGCGATACTACACTCAAACGAGACTTTCTTACAAATGTCGTTGGACCGGGAGTCAATCTCGTAACCCGATGATATTTGGAAGGGGTTGAAGACTTTGGGAACTTGGTAGAACCCGTGATACAGGTACATATGAAACCATAGTCCTTACCAAATGACGTGTTTTACCCTTGACTCTAACATTATGGACTTAACCTCACCATATTTTCTCCGCTCTTTAGCACAATCATGCATACATGCATTCATTCATAAACTCTTTTTCTCATCAAGTATCGAAGGACTCCGACAATTTTTTTTGTGAACGTCATAGATATGGACTTTGCAATAAGGAGCACTAGGAAGTACACCCTCAAGAGCCCTGATTTGTTGAACTTAAGGAAGCTAGGAGTCTTTAGATTTTTTCTGTTAAAATCTAGCTTCCACTAAAGGACTTTTGAATTGGTCCCTTGGCTTGGTTTCTAAAAAAGAACTATTTTGTAATGTCTTAATGCTCAAATGAAATGTTCAAACCATGATGTTTACAATTACTTCAACAAAGTCCTTCGATAACAAATCTTTTTTTTTTGCATAAGCATAAATCATGCATCATACTGCATTCATAGTTTCCAAATCGAGTCTCATCCTTTGTTTCATCACAAAAGGTCAATCTGCCGCAGTCAAAGAAAGTGGCTCGGCGCTTTCATTACAAACCGACTCGCACCTACAATACTCGTGCAAACAGAAGAGAGAAAATGGATGTGGTTGTGCGAACACAAGGAGGGATTTGCCGCAATTGGGTCGTTGTTGACTTTCCCTCAGTTACTCATGGGTCCAAGTAATGTGTTTTTGTTGTCTTGTCTTATAAAAAAAAATCCTTTCGTTCCGCCCGAGACGAAAGTGAACTTTTGTAGGGCTTTTTGCTTCATGCATTCCCATCATCAAATAAAAAGTCGTTTTGTCCCCGACTTTGTCTTTTTATTCTTTGCTTTTTTCTGGAAAATGGTAACACAAAAATCCCAAAAAATATTTTATTTTATTTTCAATCAATTTCAAAAGGTCTGCATTTTTCACTCATTTTCTAAAATCAATCATCAATCATATGTAGACTGAACATCAATAAACTCGTTGAACACTGTAACCATATGCTCTCTCCCGACTTTGAGTTCCCTGTTTACGAAGCTGAAGAGGAGGAGGATGAAGGGATTCCAGTAAAGATCTATCGGTTATTAGTATGACAGGAAAGCCATTCAGCCTCATGAAGAAGCATTTGAAAGGATTAACTTGGGTTCCGAAGAACTGCCATTACAATATTCCTGGTCGAATCCAAGATGAATGGTGCCATTGAATCTGCAAAAAAAAAAAAACAAAACAAAAAAAAACAACAAGAAAGACAAAAAACAAAAAAAAGGAAAAATACATCAAGAAGATAATGCAGAAGATGGTAGCCACTTACAGGACTGGCATGTTACCGTATGCTTTGAATGAGTACCGTACCTCAGTGCGCACTTCAATAGGGGCAACCCCTTTCTCTTTAGTTTACGGCATGGAAGCAGTGCTCCCTGTGGAAGTCGAGATCCCGTCAATGAGAGTTCTGATGGAAGCCAAGTTGTCTCAGGCTGAATGGTGCCAAAGTAGGTATGATCAGCTAAACTTGATTGAAGAAAAACGCATAAATGCCTTATGTCATGGACAGCTATATCAAAGGAGGATGAAACAAGTCTTTGACAAGAAGGTTCGTCCCCGAGAATTTCGAGAAGGAGACCTTGTGCTCAAAAAGATTTTATCCTTTCAACCCGACTCCAGGAGCAAATGGACGCCTAATTATGAAGGCCCATATGTCGTCAAGAGAGCGTTCTCCGGTGGTGCAATGACTCTTACGACTATGGATGATGATGAGCTTCCCCGTCCTGTGAACGCCGATGCAGTCAAGAAATACTTTGTCAAAAAATAAAAGAACAGCTCGATAAGTCGAAAACCCGAAAGGGCGGCTTAGGCAAAAACGAGCGTCTCGGTGGACTGAAAACCCGAAAGGGCGGTCCAGGCAAAAATTAGAGACATAAAACAAAAATAATCATCCTGATAGGTCGAAAACCCGAAAGGGCGATCTATGCAAAAATTAAGGATCAAAAGACAAAGTAACTGCATCAGGCTGGCCATGACTTACTTGGGGCACATTAGCGGTCAAAGAGACTCTGAATCTGAAACATCCAAACGGTGGAATTCAAAGTTGTTAGGGAGAATAACGGTTATTGTGTTCAATGTACCTTCCCCTTATATTTACCATTTTCCAAACTTTGTGAGAACCGTGGAGCCACGCATCGGCGGGCCACCACTTTGTTAAATGAATTTGAGCCTGTGCCTTTTATTTGGAATTCTCATTTATTCTGTTTATAAAATTTCTTCTGATTTTGATGGTAGTACTTAAAGTAAAATATTTTTCAAAAAAAATATAAATCTTTTTATATTTTTGGGAAGCATAAATAACAAACGCATTCTCTCTGAACTCATGAATAAGTGAAGTGTGCGTCAACATCCGTCCCAAGAACGGGTAGACTCTGTAGGTTAAACATGATCAATTGCTTAAAAAAAAAAGAAGAAAAAGAAAAAGCTCGGTAAGTTGAAAACCTGAAAAGGCGGCTTAAGCAAAAATGAGCGTCCCGGTGGACCGAAAACCCGAAAGGGCGGTCCAGGCAAAAATTAGGGGCATACAAAAGAACCTCTTCCCGGTGGACTGAAAACCCGAAAGGGCAGTCCAGGCAAAAGTTAGAGATTCAAAAAAGGGAAAAAACAAAAGATAAGCATGACCACATAAACACTAGTTCTTCTGCCAGGTTTTTGGATTAACACGTCTCCCCCAAGAAGTGTTTATTCCCCACCAGTTGTTGCATACATCGGGCGTTACCCCGTCAATGTTTTGATATGTCCCCAATGGCATCATTCCCAATGAAGATTGCAGAGTGTTTGTACCGCGCCGTCGGTCCACTTTCCATCCTACCTGTCTAGTCTTGTCTTTTCAAGTCCATCAGTTATACAATGTCAATCCTTCATACAGTCATACGGTGACATCGTCATACAAGTTGTATTGTCTTACATACATTCATGCATATACACATTCATGCATACACAACATGCACATAACATCATTCATACAAGGTTGCATTGACCACCTTGAGTCTTGCTTTAACTATCTTTTCACAGCAATCAATCATGAACAATTTTTTAACCTTCCTTTTCCCCAAGTGTCATCCCCAGTGTGTCTGATCCATAGATGTCACCCTCTTTATGCCAAGTGGCAGTTCTTTAACGAACAGCTTGTGCATCCTCATGCCAAGTGGCAGTTCCTTAACGAACAGCTTGTGCATGTTTTTACTTCATTTTATCGTCAATGGCAGTTCGACAACATCCCGAACAGCTGACATTTACCTTTGTTTCTTGTCGTCAGTGGCTAGTTCGACAACATCTCGAACAACTGACATTTACCTTTATTTCTTGTCGTCAGTGGCTAGTTCGGTTACAGCCCGAACAGCTGACATTTACCTTTTACCTTCTTGTCGTCAGTGGCTAGTTCGGTTACAGCCTGAACAGCTGACATTTACCTTTTACCTTCTTGTGTCAGTGGCTAGTTCGGTTACAGCCCGAACAGCTGACATTTACCTTTTACCTTCTTGTCGTCAGTGGCTAGTTCGGTTACATCCCGAGCAGCTGACATTTATCTTTTATCATGTCGTCAGTGGCTAGTTCGGTTACAACCCGAACAACTGACATTTATCGTTTTATCCTGTTGTTAGTGGCTAGTTCGGTCCCATCCCGAACAGCTGACATTTACCTTTGTTTTGTGTCGTCAGTGGCTAGTTTGGTCACATCCCGAGCAGTTGACATTTATATTTTATCATGTCGTCAGTGGCTAGTTCGGTTACAGCCCGAACAGCTGACATTTATCGTTTTATCCTGTTGTCAGTGGCTAGTTCGGTCACATCCCGAACAGCTGACATTTACCTTTGTTTCGTGTCGTCAGTGGCTAGTTCGGTCACATCCCGAACAGCTGACATTTACCTTTGTTTCGTGTCGTCAGTGGCTAGTTCGGTCACATCCCAAACAACTGACATTTACCTTTGTTTCATGTCGTCAGTGGCTAGTTCGGTCACATCCCGAACAACTGACATTTATTTTTTTTATCCTGTCGTCAGTGGCTAGTTCGGTTACATCCCGAACAGCTGACATTTATCTTTTTATCCTGTCGTCAGTGGCTAGTTCGGTTACAGCCCGAACAACTGGCATTTATCTTTTTATCCTGTCGTCAGTGGCTAGTTCGGTCACGTCCCGAACAACTGACATTTTTTTTACCCTGTCGTCAGTGGCTAGTTCGGTTACAGCCCGAACAACTGACATTTATCTTTTTATCCTGCCGTCAGTGGCTAGTTCGGTCACATCCCGAACAGCTGACATTTATCTTTGTTTCTTGTCGTCAGTGGCTAGTTCGACAACCTTCCGAGCAGTTGACATTTATCTTTGTTTCCTGTCGTCAGTGGCTAGTTCGGTTACATCCCGAACAGCTGGCAGGTTACTTTTATTTCCATCTTTACCTCAAGTGGCAAGCTCTACAAACGGGCAACTTGTGGTCGATGTCTTTTCCCATATCATACTTCCTTTTTCAGCTATCAATGCTATAGTTGATCCCTTCCCCAGTGAAACTATATTATCCCTCAGTGGAGTCGGATCCCTTTCTTTAACGAACTCGGGTATCCTTTTGTTTTGTTTTATCCCCAGTCAGGTCGTCCTCGCCGTCTGGAATTCACACTTGCATCCCGGGCTTTCATAGCATTACTTTCATAGCTTTGCATTCGCGAGCATTCCACTTTTTCTTAGGTCCAAAACTGGCGTACTCTATATTTAAGTCCCTTCGACCCGCCGAATCAAAGATTTTATCTTCAAATCTCCGGACGAAGAGACTTAAATAGGGGCATCTGTCATACCCCAATTTTTGACCTAAAATTTCTTACTCGTCTTTTGGTGCGAAATTTTTCGTCGTCGCAGACGAAATTTCGGCAGAGAGATATTTAAAAATACCTCATTTTTTTCTTTTTGGTCTCGTTGGGGCCCGTCTTTCTTATTATTATTATTATTATTATTATTATTATTATTATTATTATTTATTTTATTTTTTCTACCTTCATTTTTATTCCCTTAAGTGTTTTATTATTATTTTTATTTTTATTTTATTATCATTAATATTTTTGCTATTTACCTTTTTTAAAGGTCTGACTCTTGAATCTGTTTGGGCAAGGATTTTTAATGAGGAGTGTTTTTTGTTCAGAATTTTAATTTGGTTTTGATTGTCATTTAAACTATCATTCATTGACATTAATGATCAGTGATGGCAGAATTAGTATAATTAGGAGCCAATTCCATCAGAAAAAAGAACAAAAAAAAAACTCATCAGTAACACACGGCCACTTCCAAACACACAATCAGTATCAACAACCATTCGCCATCAATCCACAAACACACGAATCAAAGCAAGAAACCAACAATCATCCACCATCAACCCAAAACACAAATTCGGCCTCCCTCCACCAACCGAAACCACCACAAAACCATTCCCAACACACCCAAAAACAACACAAACCGAACACAATAGCCACAAGCCGCGGCCTCCCCATTTCCGCCCACTGCACTCCCTTTTTTCTTTTCTTTCTTTATTTTCTTGCATTATATTTTTCTTTTCATTTTCTTTTTTCCTTTTTGCATTTTCATTTCCATTTTCGCATTTTTATCATTCCATGCCATTTTACTTCTGTTTTATTTATTTTGTTTACCCTTTTTATATTTTTTAGTACTAGGTTTATATTTAGTGCATTTTTCTCTTTTTTGGTAGTGTAGTTTTTTTTTTATTCATTTTTTTTCTTTTTCTTCTACATTTTTTTATTTTGTTCTATTTATTTTCCAGCATATCATGCATTTTATCTTTTTATTTATTTTTATGCAACATAGTTATGTAATGTTTAGCATCTCATACATTTTTATTTATGTTCATTTTTTATTTTGTCATTTTTTATTTTATTAGAATGTATTTAGGAACAATGTAAATATAAATGAGAATATCGCACCGACACCTGCACTTTATTTATTCCGCTTTATGTCAAAAAAAAATTACAAAAAAATTAGGTTAGTTTATTTTCAAAAGGATTTCGCGGTGATCCAACGTCACCACGGAAATTTCTCGCGTTTAGCTTTTAATTATGTTCTTTTTTTAGTCTTAGTTAATTCTTAAAAAGAAAAAAACAAAAAACATGCAAATAAGTCAAAACTCAAAAAAAAAAATTCTTAAAGAAACCTTGATTTTCAATCAAGTGTCCTTTTTTCTATTTTATTTTCTTAAATAACCATTAATCCACTTTAATAACACTTTAATCATTTTCAAAAATAAAAAATACAAACAAATTTTAATCTTTTTGCCACTTGGCTTTATTTTTATCTTTAAAAACCTTTTCGAAAACTAAAAAACACAAAAACAAATCAATCGGCATTTTTACCCCGAACTACGAGGTTTGGATCCCTCACGGGTACGTAGGCAAAGGACCTTGTCCTTCCAAATCATAAAAAATAAAAAAACAATTTTTCTCACTACTCTAATTCCTTCTTTTCTTTTATATATATATATATATATATATATATATATATATATATATATATATATAAGCAAGTTATAGCCAAAATAAATAAATAAAATTAAGATGTTCTCGTAGAGTACTACGAACGTTTAGGGTGCTAACACCTTCCCTAAATGTAACTAACCCCCAAACCCTAAATCTTTTAAAATGTGGTAATTCAGAACTTTTTCCCCTTTTCTTTTAAAAAATTAAAAGTTCAGTTGTGAAATAAAATTAGTGAGTCAACGCTAATCAATTGCTTGATCTTCGAAAATCACCGCGACAATTATTCTTCTCTACATGTGTTTGGTTGTCCTGTGTACGTGATGTACAACTCCCATGAAAGAACGAAGTTGGACCCAAAGTCCAGGAAATGTATCTTCTTGGGTTATGCTGACAATGTTAAGGGGTATCGCCTGTGGGATCCCACTGCCCGCAAGGTTGTTGTTAGCAAGGATGTAGTCTTTGCAGAATATGAACTGCAAAGTGAGCGGAAAAATGACAACACTTTTAAAGAGACTGCTATAGTGCAGATGGAAGAAAAATCCAAAGAAAATGATTCTTTTGAAGCAGAATCAGTGCACGAAGAACAAGAACTAGATGAGGTCAATAATGGTGTTCGTCGATCAACGCGTCAGACGTAGAAACAATCCTGGCAATCAGACTATGTTCTGAGGAGCCACGATGCATATTGTCTTATAAATGAAGAAGGTGAACCTTCAACTTTTCAAGAGGCGTTGAACGGTTCAGATGCTTCTCAATGGATGACAACAATGCATGAATATATGGAGGCCTTACATAGGAACAAGACATGGGATCTTGTTGAACTTCCAAAGGGTCGGAAAGCCATTGGAAACAAATGGGTATACAAGATCAAACATGATGGCAATGATCAAGTGGAATGGTATCGTGCAAGACTGATGGTAAAAGGATATGCTCAGAAAGAAGGTATTGACTTCAATGAGATATTTTCTCCGATTGTCAGACTTACTACTATTAAAGTAGTGTTGGCGATGTGTGCTGCATTGGATTTACATCTTGAACAACTGGATGTAAAGACTGCTTTTCTTCATGGAGAGCTTGAAGAAGAAATTTATATGCTCCAACCGGAAGGATTTAAGTAACAAGGAAAAGAAAACTTGGTTTGCAGGTTGACCAAATCTCTGTATGGTCTAAAGCAGGTGCCCATATGTTGGTACAAGAGATTTAATTCTTTCATAATTAGCCTCGATTACAAGAGACTTAGTTCAGACCATTGTACGTACTACAAAAGGTTTAATGGTAATGATTTTATCATTTTGCTATTGTATGTGGGTGACGTGTTGGTGGTAGGCCCCAACAAAGATCGAGTCCAGGAATTGAAGGCACAATTGGCTAGGGAGTTCGATATGAAAGACTTGGGACCAGCAAACAAGATTTTGGGGATGCAAATTCACCGAGAGAGAAAAGACAGGAAGATTTGGCTTTCTCAAAGGAATTATCTAAGGAAAGTCTTGCGGCGCTTCAACATGCAAGACTGTAAGCCAATCTCTACCCCACTTCTTGTGAATTTTAAATTATCGTCAAGTATGAGTCCTAGCAATGAAGCAGAGAGGATGGAAATGTCTCGAGTACCGTATGCATCGGCGGTGAGAAGCCTTATGTATGCGATGATATGTACAAAACTAGACATTGCACAAGCAGTGGGAGTGGTTAGTCGGTATATGGCGGATCCTGGTAAAGAGCATTGAAATGATGTTAAGAGAATCATGAGGTACATTAAAGGAACCTCAGGTGTTGCAATATGTTTCGGAGGATCAGAGTTAACTGTCAGGGGTTATGTTGATTCAGATTTTGCAGATGATCATGATAAAAGAAAATCTACTACTGGTTATGTGTTCACGCTTGCAGGGGGAGCGATAAGTTGGTTATCCAAGTTACAAACTATTGTAGCTCTGTCAACGACAGAAGCTGAGTACATGGCAGCTACCCAAGCATGCAAAGAAGTTATTTGGATGCAAAGGTTAATGGAGGAACTCGGGCACAAGCAACAACAAGTTACTGTGTATTGTGACAGTCAGAGTGCCTTGCACATTGCAAGGAATCCAGCTTTTCATTCAAGGGCGAAGCACATTGGTGTTCAATATCATTTTGTTCGAGAAGTAGTGGAGGATGAGAGTGTGGATATGCAGAAGATTCACACCAATGATAACCTAACAGATGCAATGACAAAGCCAATTAACGTTGACAAGTTTGTATGGTGTCGATCCTCATATGGCCTATTGAAAGCGTAGCAACAAGAGTTGGCAAGATAGAGAGATTTTGAATGCTCACAAAAGTAGCTTTAAGTGGGAGATTGTGAACACATGAAAGTGGTAAAACAATTTGTTGAATTGGCATAACACATGTCAGTAGCTTTTTGACAAAAGATTTTCGGTGCCACCATTGTCAATATAAGTTGGTTGGCTGTTGTGCTAATGTCTATGGTGCATTCAATGCAATCAACTCATGGAACCGCTATAAATTGAAGGCTTCAACGATGAAGTAAATCATCCCATCAGAGAACAAAGTAACACAATAACAAGTGTTTTGTTCTAGTAGAGTTAGAGAGGAAAAATATAGAGAGAAAGAAAACTAGTTTCTCCTGCGAGGTTTCTCCTAGTTAGTGTTAGTATTCTCCTATTTACAAGAGAGGGTGGTAATTGTACTCTCCTTGTATTTAGAGAGAGATCCTTGTAATTTCTTCCACTTAGTGAAAACTCTCTACTTCTGCCCCGTGGTTTTCCTCCTTATTTGTTGAGGGGTTTCCAAGTAAATATTGTGTGTTCAGTTCCTCTTTTCTCGTCTCTTCTTTTAGCTGTGTGATAATATTTTGTTGTTCTGGTACCCAACATTCCATTCCCCACATTCTCTCTCATCACGATATATCTACCCTAGTGTTCTACCTTTTTATCAAGTTTTGAAAATTTGTTAATGCTTTTGCTACCTCTCTACGACTCAAACATTAAACATTTATTTAAACAAACGTGATGCAATTAAGGGTGGTTTGAAATGGACATGTTTAAGAAGAATCTAAAAAGTTTGTAGATGTTAAGGGGCAAATTATTTTTGTGTAATCTTTTCTACACTTTTTCTAATCTTGTTTTAATGACAAATATTAGTAGTTAATTGTTAGATTGATATTTAATCTTTCATTCAGGTTTGAACTTAGAACCTCAAACTTCTTTTATCTTTAGCTCAAACCAATTAAGCTATCTACTTGTTTAAGGGTCATATTTTGTTGTTGTCAATGATTCTTTGACATATTTTCCATATTCAGATTAATTTCATCAACCTAGCATAACATGTGCTAAATCTTGTGCACAAAGGAGCAATATTCGACTTGTCTTTGCAGACATTATTTTTAGAGAAATGCTAACATGTGTCATAAATATACATATTAATGAACATGATGTCTTAAAAGCTATGTATATAATTTGTTAAGAGTATGAAATTTGTTTTTTCAATACAAAATTTCTACTTTTAGATTGCTTAGCACGTGCCCTTAAGGCACAAGTTATCATAACATCTGTTGGAGATTTCCAAAATAGGTGAGAAAAACTGAAAAACAGAAAATTACACATGGTAATCGATTACCATATTGATGTAATCGATTACATCAAGCAAAATTTGCAAACGGTAAACAGAGACTTTGGGTAATCGATTACCTGCATATGGTAATCGATTACCACGGGACTGGATGTGTTTTTCTGCACTTTTTCTCATAGTTTTGGGTTCCAAAAGTTGTAACTCTTCATGGGAATGACTTGTATACATTGGGAAGTTATCATTTACTGATAAATCATGAATCATTGCATTGATTCAAGCCAAAAGTTGAATGTATATGGTTGTAACTTTTGATTAAAAGTTGCATTCTCTCATATGAAGGGGCATATGATGCACTATAAATGCATGGCATTTGTGTATCAGAAGGAGTACGTTTTTTGACATCAATTACAGTCAAATTCTCCCTCATTCTCATACTCTAAATCATCCATCAATTCTCTAATGCATGAGTGAATTGTTGGAAACATATTTCTGTCAAATATTGTTAGGAGATACGCTTGGTGTGATTGTGCAATACACATCAAGGAACTCATAGTATCCTGAAGGGGATTCGCTGGACATTCCTATTGCATCCAATATAAAGTTATTGGTGGGGGCGAATCGAACCTAAAGGTTAGTGTGGCAACCCCATACGCTTTGAGTTTTCGTGCATAACCATTAATCATTTCAGGTTTCAAGTGCAGCAGCCTCTTCCCAACAAATCAAGATTTATAACAATCTTTAGGTTCGATTCTATGGCTGCTTCATTGAAAGAAATGACCTCTGACTTTGTTAAGTTGGAAAAGTTTGATGGAGGAAACTTCATCCGTTGGCAGAAGAAAATGAAGTTTCTTCTCACAACATTGAAGGTGGCTTACGTTCTGAACATGGCAAGGCCCGTGGAGAAAGATGATGAAACCATTGCTGAGACCAGAGAGAGACAGAAGTGGGACAACGATGACTACATCTGCTTGGGACATATCTTGAATGGTATGTCTGATTCTCTGTTCGATATCTACCAGAGCAGCCCATCGGCAAAGGATTTGTGGGACAAATTGGAAACCAGATACATGCGTGAAGACGCTACAAGTAAGAAATTCCTTGTCTCACAATTTAATAATTACAAAATGGTAGATGGTAAGCCTGTTATGGAACAATTATATGATATTGAACGTATTCTTAACAACTACAAACAACATAACATGCATATGGATGAAACTATCATTGTGTCATCCATAATTGACAAACTCCCTCCTTCATGGAAAGATTTTAAACGATCCATGAAACATAAGAAGGAAGATATCTCTCTTGAGCAATTTGGAAATCACCTTCGTTTAGAAGAAGAATACCGAAAACAAGAAGGTATTAAAAATCAAATTACTCAAGAGAAGGTGCATGTTGTGGAAGAGGGAAAATCAAGTAAGACTTCCAAAAAGAGAAATCATGAAAATGATGAGTCTCAAAACCACAATGGTAATAACATTAAAAAGAAAAAGAAAGGTAAATGTTATTTTTGTGGGAAAGAAGGACACTTTAAGAATGAGTGCAGGTTCTTGAAAAAGAAGAACAAAGAAAAGAATTCAAGTGCAACAAATGATGATCTTGTTGCGGTCATTTCTGAAATCAACATGATTGAAGATGTTGATTCTTGGTGGATAGACTCTGGTGCTACTCGTCATGTGTGCAAAAAGAAGGAATTGATTATTTTGATACATATGCACCTGTTGCAAGAATTGCATCAATTAGAGTGCTAATTGCACTAGCATCCATCCATAAGTTTGTTATCCATCAAATGGATGTTAAAACTGCTTTCCTAAATGGAGAGTTGGATGAAGAGGTATATATGAAACAACCAGAAGGGTTTGTGATCAAAGGTCAAGAAGATAAAGTGTGTAAATTAACTAAGTCTTTATATGGGTTGAAACAAGCACCCAAACAATGGCACCAAAAATTTGATCAAGTTGTGTTAGCCAATGGATACATTATAAATGAATCTGACAAGTGTATTTACAGTAAATTCCACAATGGAAAAGGTGTCATGATTTGTTTATATGTAGATGATATGTTAATTTTTGGCACAAGTTTAGATGAGGTAGAAAAGACTAAAGCTTTCTTATCCAAAAATTTTGATATGAAAGATTTAGGCGAAGCAGATGTGATTTTAGGAATTAAAATCATAAGAGATGGTAACCACATTGGTTTATCCCAATCTCATTATATAGAAAAGGTGCTTCAGAAATTCAATCATTTAGATTGTAATCCGGTCTCTACCCCATTTGACCAAACTGTTAGTTTGCAACCAAACAAAGGTTGTCCGGTGGCACAACTTGAATATGCAAAAGTAATCGGATGCTTGATGTATGCCATGACCTGTACAAGACCTGATATAGCATATGCTGTTGGAAGGTTAAGTCGGTATACTAGCAATCCAAGTAAAGAACATTGGCATGCTGTGAAACGAGTATTAAAATACTTGAAAGGAACAATGAATTATTGTTTAACGTATAGTGGAGACCCTTCAGTTTTGGAAGGATACACAGATGCTAGTTGGGTAACTTATGTTGAGGATCATGCTTCCACAAGTGGATGGATCTTCAACCTTGGTGGAGGTGCAGTTTCTTGGGGTTCAAAGAAACAGACATGCATTGCCGACTCCACCATGGCTGCAGAATTTATTGCATTGGCTGCAGGAAGTAAAGAGGCAGAATGGCTAAGGAATTTGTTGTATGAGATACCAGTCTGGCAAAAGCCAATGGCACCAGTATCCATACATTGTGATAGTCAATCCACACTATCAAAGGCCTATAGTCAAGTATACAATGGGAAATCAAGGCATATTGGTTTAAGACATAGCTATGTAAGAGACTTGATTTCTAATGGAGTAATATCCATCATGTTCGTAAGAACAGAAAAGAATCTTGCAGATCCTTTGACGAAAGGTTTGACAAGAGACATGGTGTTGAAGACATCATTGGGGATGGGACTCAAGCCCATATCTAATTGATTACCAATAATGGAAACTCAACCCACACTTGAGTAACATCAAGTCTTGGGTTCAATGGTGAAAGTACATTATTAGAGTAATTGAAGTACTTGTTAATAGATACATCCCAAGGTTAAAAGTACTTGGACCATAAGATTAAAAAATGGTAGGTTGAGATTTTTCTCTTAATGGCCATATAGCATACATTTGCTGAAATGCATACTTATGGGGCATTTCCGATATAGTCTACCTATGTGAGAATGAAGTTTGGCCGCTTCACGGAGTTCAAGGGCTTGACTCTTAAGTTTTCATGAAAAGGGATATATGACACAAGGCCTTATTAATGTGTCATCTTACAGTTCTCTTTATTAATGATATTGAGATTCTATGTGTAAATTATGTACACTTGTTCTAATGACTAGTTGGTTCAAAGCTTGCCTACCATACTATTTGGGAATGAGCGAAAACTTAATTTACTAAGTAATGGTTCAAATCGTGAGATACCATTATCTGAAACCATGGAATTTCCAGTTTTATGGGATTTAGTATTTTGAAAATGGTGGGGGATTGTTGGAGATTTCCAAAATAGGTGAGAAAAACTGAAAAAACAGAAAATTACACATGGTAATCGATTACCATATTGATGTAATCGATTACATCAAGCAAAATTTGCAAACGGTAAACAGAGACTTTGGGTAATCGATTACCTGCATATGGTAATCGATTACCACGGGACTGGATGTGTTTTTCTGCACTTTTTCTCATAGTTTTGGGTTCCAAAAGTTGTAACTCTTCATGGGAATGACTTGTATACATTGGGAAGTTATCATTTACTGATAAATCATGAATCATTGCATTGATTCAAGCCAAAAGTTGAATGTATATGGTTGTAACTTTTGATTAAAAGTTGCATTCTCTCATATGAAGGGGCATATGATGCACTATAAATGCATGGCATTTGTGTATCAGAAGGAGTACGTTTTTTGACATCAATTACAGTCAAATTCTCCCTCATTCTCATACTCTAAATCATCCATCAATTCTCTAATGCATGAGTGAATTGTTGGAAACATATTTCTGTCAAATATTGTTAGGAGATACGCTTGGTGTGATTGTGCAATACACATCAAGGAACTCATAGTATCCTGAAGGGGATTCACTGGACATTCCTATTGCATCCAATATAAAGTTATTGGTGGGGGCGAATCGAACCTAAAGGTTAGTGTGGCAACCCCATACGCTTTGAGTTTTCGTGCATAACCATTAATCATTTCAGGTTTCAAGTGCAGCAGCCTCTTCCCAACAAATCAAGATTTATAACAACTTCTATTATTTTCAAAATGATTGTAGTTTTTTAAGTGTGAAAGTCTTATGTGATCACAAGACTTGACACACCATCAAGGTACACACGAAAAAGAAAAATACCAAAACAAAAAAGGTTTTAAAGATATGTATTTTTAAAATAATCAAATGACATGTGTTTGTGAAGCATAAAGATACATATTAATAATCAGTTTGTACGACGTGAGAATCTTCAATCATGGCATGATGGAAGTATATCGTGGCACGATATCTCGTCAACTGTGCTATATATAAGACTTCATTCTTCATTTTTTCGAGAGAGCATCAAGAGAGAGAAACTTGGGAAATCAAAGGAGGTAATTAACTTTAGAGTTAGGGGTCTTTGATGAGAGGTTCTCTTGGGTTGGGGAAACATTTGTAAGCACCTTGAGGTAGTGAGATTTCATTAGAGGAATGATCAAAAAGCTTCCTTTAGCGGTTTCTCTTAGGATTCATTGTGGGTTTGAGTGATTTGACAAAGGGGTAGAAATTAGGATTGATTTTTTGTGAGCTTATAAGCTAATTTCTTGTAACCTCTTTTTAACACTCTTATCATAGTGAAGTGGAGAGATTTCTCTCCCCCAGAGTAGATCATTGTTGGACCAAACTGGGTAAACGATTCTTGATGTGTTTGTTTCTCTTCTCTCCTTGTCTTTTGCTTGTGGTTTTGTGCTTTTACTCTTGGTTCCTAGATTAGATCTGAGATTGTTGTTGTTGGTTGAAGCTACTTTGATATTGAGTACTACTTCCCCTTTGCTCTACACATCTAAATTTTATTGTTCGAATTCACAACAAATATGTTTTTCTAATTTTTTTTGTGAGAAATTCTTTATATATCGAGTTGAATACCCATGTATTTTAGCTTTTTTATTTTTTTATACTTTACTTTAAAAGGAGATCTCATTCTCAACTCACCCTTCATGATCCTTTTGAAGATAGGTATAGTGTCTTACCAACTAAATTGCACTTCGTTGTCAAAAAGAGATATGTATATTCCGGCCTTAAGATACTCATACTTAGTAGTTTTTTTTTTATTTTAAAAAAAATCTAATTATGTTCGAGAAGTGTCTGTCCAATTTTTTTTAAAAGAACTTTTAGTATTAAAGTCACCCATCTTAAGTAGGGAGAATAATGACATTGGAGGAGGTCTTTTCTTTGATGGAGCATCGGAGGAAGTCTTGTTTGGTCAAAGAAGAAGAAAATTCATACTACCACTTTGGACCTCATGAAAATTTGCATGCCCCCGAAGGGATATTTAGACTCTAGTGCCTTTCCATTTTGTTGCATTATTATCTGCTTCTTAATTCATTTTCCACAACTTTTGAATTGAAAAAAAAATTTATTATATTATGCGCGTCTAAAATCCAAACCAACCAATCACGTTTTCACGTACATGGAACTTTCATTTTTCATGTCTCAAAATATAGTTCCAGTGGTTGATAAATCAGTTTAGAAAAAAAGGAAAACCGAGAAACAAACAAGGAAGAAGAAAATCCAAAGCTGACGACTTAACCACACTCCACGGCTAAAGTCTTCCTCTTATCTGACTCCATTCTTCATTGGTTCCCCTTCACTACTTACTATAACTTTAAAGAATTTCAATCATCAATATCATCATAACTTAAATAATAATCAACCAAACAAAACTCTCCTCCCTCCCAATGGCAATTGAACACTCTATCATTTTACTAACTTTTCTTCTTCAATTCTCATCACTACACTTCCCCTCACTTGGATACGATGAACAAGAAATATACTTCATCAGTTGCGGATCAGATAACAACGTTACTGATACTGAAAGTAACAAAGTTTATATAGGAGAATCTCAACATCATATTTACCCTATAACAAGTTTCAGCAACAGCTACAAAGAAACCAGTCAATCATCAGTGCCTTCACCTCTTTACCAAACAGCAAGAATTTTCCATTCCGAATCTTCCTACGAATTCAAAACCTTCCCAAACAACACTTACATGGTACGTTTCCATTTCTTTTCATTCTCTTCTCCAACTAATCTTTCCACTGCAAAATTCACAGTTTCCGTTCCCGGTTTCCTTCTGTTACAAAATTTCAACGCTGAAAACACCACCAAGTCTCCTGTAGTAAAAGAGTATTTCGTGAAAATCATCCGAAAAAGATTCAAAATCACTTTCACACCTCAAACATCATCTTTCGCGTTTGTTAACGCAATAGAACTCTTTATGCTCCCTGTTCATTTAATCCCCAATTCAGTTGCACATTTCACTTACAATAAATCTAGCGTTCAAGGCTTATCTACTTACAGTGGCGGTTTACTCTCAAGAGCTTTGGAAACCAAACATCGTCTTAATGTGGGTGGCCAAACTGTCGACAGAGGAACCGATACTTTATCAAGAAAATGGTTACCAGATGACAGTTATATAACTAATCCACAAAACGCTCAGAATATTCCCTTTTTTCCAGGTACAATTAAATACACTGCAAATGAATCTGATGATGTGAACTCAAATAAATATATTGCTCCAGATATTGTTTATCAAACTGCCAAAGAAAGTAAAAACGGTTCTAAAGGTTTAAACATAAGTTGGAGTGTTCCTGTGGATGAGAAGAATACTGATCATTTCCTTAGGCTTCACTTTTGCGACAATTTTAACCTACAGGGTCAACTTACAACCTTTGATCTATACATTTATGACCAGTATGTTATGCCTATAAATAATGACACAGTTGTGTCTTCTCCTTATCATTATGATTTTGTGGTTGGTTCCGATGGCTCTAGGTTATTGAAGGTTACCCTGGTACCTGATAAGACGTCTGCTTTAAAGAACGCGTTTTTGAATGGGCTAGAACTAATGAAAGTGATTGAACCGTCAGGTCCAATTACCTTTGATGAATTGGATTCGAGGAAGATTAGTCTTCCTGTGGTGGTGGGTTCGGTAGTTGGAGGTTTAGTTCTTGTTTCTGTTGTTGTGGTTTTGTTTCTTTGGATTAGTAAAATCAGGAAACAAAGGCCTGTTGAGAATTCCGAATGGTTGCCAATTCCAGCTGCCAGAGGAGGCAGTTCTCACAGCAGATTAACTGATGCAACAACAATTCAAGGCTCACCTTTACCTAACATAAACCTTGGATTGAAAATCCCCTTGCTTGATCTTCAATTCGCAACAGATAATTTTGATGCAAAGAGGATAATTGGAAAGGGTGGTTTTGGAATTGTTTATAAGGGAGTTCTCAGGAATGGAATTAGTGTTGCAGTGAAAAGAAGTGAACCAGGGTCAGGTCAAGGACTACCTGAATTTCAAACTGAGATAATGGTTTTGTCAAAGATTCGTCATCGACACCTTGTTTCCTTAATTGGGTATTGTGATGAAAGGTATGAGATGATACTTGTTTATGAGTACATGGAAAAGGGGACACTTAGAGATAGTTTGTACAATGCAAATTTGCCTAGTTTCTTGACTTGGAAGCAAAGGCTTGAGATTTGTATTGGTGCTGCTAGAGGACTTCATTACCTTCACAAAGGAGCAGCTGGTGGAATAATTCACCGGGATGTGAAATCCACAAACATATTGCTTGATGAACATCTTGTTGCTAAAGTTGCTGATTTTGGTCTCTCAAGAACTGGTCCTCTTGATCAGCATTCTTATGTCAGCACAGGTGTTAAGGGAACCTTCGGTTACCTTGATCCGGAGTACTTTAGATCTCAACAGCTTACAGAAAAATCTGATGTGTATTCATTCGGCGTGGTTCTACTTGAAGTTTTGTGTGCAAGGCCAGCCATTGAACCGTCGCTTGCAAGGGAACAAGTGAACTTAGCTCAGTGGGGAATTTTTTGCAAAGACAAAGGGCTGTTGGAAGATATCGTTGATCCTTCCATCAAGGGACAAATTGATTCAAACTCACTTAGAAAGTTTAGCGAGATAGTGGAAAAATGCTTACAAGATGATGGTTGTGATAGGCCTTCAATGGGCGAGGTTTTGTGGGACTTGGAATATTCTTTGCAGCTTCAGAGAGGTGCAATACATAGAGAACCACATGAGGATAGTTCTAGCAGTGCTTCTGTATCAATTCAATTGCCCAACGTTCGACGTTTGCCTTCTCTGTCTACACTGAGTGAAGTGGATGACATGTCTATGTCTATTGGGAGGGTTATTGATGAATCTGATAGTGCAGCGCATTCTGTTTTCTCAGTTGAAAATTGATGATGCTAGATAGATTTTAATGTCATGTCCTTCAAGATACAACGATCAACTTTCAAGTGTCTCAAGTAAGTGGAGGAGCTGTTTTTATTAGATGGCTCACTTCTCTGTTATGTCCTTGTCTCCTTGTATTTTACATCCTTAGTTATTATGGTTGCTGGTCTATTCTTAATTGTATAATTATTGATGATGATTGTGTATATTTCTGATGCTTGAAATAAATTGTTGGTAATTAGGTACATTATATAGCACTTGTTTGTTTGCTTACACCGATGCATATATCCTATAGGGGCCAACAATGGTATAAACTCGTATATGGTTCAGTATTCTTCACCTTATTTGGGTATCAATGTCATGCAAATTATGTTGAATAATTATATATTGTGGATTGTTGCTGAAGTTTGAGCTTAATTAAAAGTGATATAAAGTACTTAAATGCGTGAAGACTAAATGGTAGTTCTGTTTTTTGTAATGGACTAGTTTTATTAGAAGGAATGGAGATAGCAAAAGCTTTCTCTCGGACAAAGTACATGTTAATCTAGAAGACCAAATTGCAGAACTAATTAGTCATCATTAATTCTAGTATGCTTCCATAATATTGTTGGTGATTAACATGATTGATTATGAATTTTAAAGGACTGATTTTGATTCCAACAAATTAATCACCTTGTCCAAAGGAGAAGAGAGTGGCATTGTTGGCCTAGCAGCTACAGAATACATTTCTTTCTATCCTGCTAATAGAAACCAGAATGCAAACCAGGCCAATATTTCAATGAACACATAGGATATTTGTTTATGTGAAAAGAAATGCTATAAACCTCGTTTGAACTCACACTTGTGATGTTATTAATTCCTACCTTTATTGCAATTCTGTTTTATTTAATATACTATCCTTTCATGTTTGCAATTGTAAGTGAGCCAAGTTAAGAGAGAAACTAAGATACAAATAACTAGAAAGCTAGAAGTAAAACATACATGCAATTAGAAATTGAGTTATGGTTACTAAAATTTGGTAGGGATTGCATAACAAATATGTAAGTATATCTGAGAATAATACTTGAGAGGAGTTAGGTTTGATTTTTTTTTTTGAAAAGTCGGTATTCAACTCGAAGATCGACTAATTCGGAGAACCAATCCCACCATCCATTAGGGGGATGCAATTGAATCCCACCATGTATGAACCGACACAACATAGGAATTATTGACATAACTTCTATTATTTTCAAAATGATTGTTGTTTTCTAAGTGTGAAAGTCTTATGTGATCACAAGACTTGACACACCATCAAGGTACACACGAAAAAGAAAAATACCAAAACAAAAAAGGTTTTAACGATATGTATTTTTAAAACAATCAAATGACATGTGTTTGTGAAGCATAAAGATACATATTAATAATCAGTTATCACGATGTGAGAATCTTCAATCGTGGCATGATGGAAGTATATCGTGGCACGATATCTTGTCAACTGTGCTATATATAAGACTTCATTCTTCATTTTTTCGAGAGAGCGTCAAGAGATAGAAACTTGGGAAATCAAAGGAGGTAATTAACTTTAGAGGTAGGGGTCTTTGATGAGAGGTTCTCTTGGGTTGGGGAAACATTTGTAAGCACCTTGAGGTAGTGAGATTTTATTAGAGGAATGATCAAAAAGCTTCCTTTAGCGGTTTCTCTTAGGATTCATTGTGGGTTTGAGTGATTTGACAAAGGGTAGAAATTAGGATTTATTTTTTGTGAGTCTGTAAGCTAATTTCTTGTAACCTCTTTGTAACACTCTTATCATAGTGAAGTGGAGAGATTTCTCTCCCCCAGAGTAGATCATTGTTGGACCAAACTGGGTAAACGATTCTTGATGTGTTTGTTTCTCTTCTCTCCTTGTCTTTTGCTTATGGTTTTGTGCTTTTACACTTGGTTCTTAGATTGGATCTGAGATTGTTGTTGTTGGTTGAAGCTACTTTGATATTGAGTACTACTTCCCTTTTGCTCTACACATCTAAATTTTGTTGTTCGAATTCACAACAAATATGTTTTTCTATTTTTTTTTTTTGAGAAATTCTTTATATATCTAGTTGAATACCCATGTATTTTAGCTTTTTTATTTTATTTTTTATTTTTTTATACTTTACTTTAAAAGGAGATCTCATTCTCAACTCACCTTTCATGATCCTTTTGAAGATATGTATAGTGTCTTACCAACTAAATTGCACTTCGTTGTCAAAAAGAGATATGCATGTATTCCGCCCTTAAAATATTCATACTTAGTAGTTTTTTTTTTATTTTTAAAAAAATCTAATTATGTTCGAGAAGTGTATGTCCAATTTTTTTTAAAGAACTTTTAGTCTTAAAGTCACCCATCTTAAGTAGGGAGAATAATGACATTGGAGGAGGTCTTTTCTTTGATGGAGCATCGGAGGAAGTTTTGTTTGGTCACAACAACACACCATATATGTACACAAACAAATATATATATATATATATATATATATATATATATATATATATATATATCATTTAATTATAAAAATAGACATTATTTAATTTTTTTCTTTCCACCCTTCTCAATTGGGTATGTATACTTTAATAGAGTGTCTAGATGTTTATGAATATGATGACCATACAAATATTATCTATGATATTGTGGATTAAAATCTGCATCTAGCATGTACAAGCTAATATCTCTTACATTTTTTTTTAATATATGAGCTCTACTCACAAGATTTTTGTAGAAATATTATTTTTTCTCTATCAAGCACCTCTAATTAAACTGGTACATACTCATTGATTAGTATTCTATTTCCTTCCTCTGACCCTCAAGATGACAACGCTGACTTGAATATTAGAAGCCAATTACAAGAAATGCACAACTTCTGACATGTCCAAGTTAAAAAAGAATTTTGAAGAAGACCAGAATATCTTTCTAAACTACTGATTGTAAATGTTTGTTAAAAATATCATTAGTCATATACGTAAACCTACATCATCATCACGTAAACATACCATTTATATTTCCGTGGCCCAAATAAATTCCGTTTGATACACACAACTTTCATGAGGAAGATTTTTCAAAAAAGACACAACAAATCTCGTGACAAGTCAAGATAGACTTCCATTAACAGCTTAACAATTTTGATTATTATAATCCCAACAGTAACCCAAACTACTATTTATAAAGCCACTACATTCAACAACATAACTAATCACATAATCAAATCAACATCACTACAAAATAACAATCAATCAAAAATGACCCAATTCTTCTATTACATTCTCCTTGCTATTATCTCACTTTTAACACTAAAATTTCTATTAATCACAACAAGAAAACTCAAAAACCTTCCACCAGGTCCATCAAGTATTCCGATTATAGGCAACATTCATCAACTCAAACACCCTCTTCACCGCACCCTCCACACTCTCTCACAAAAATACGGCCAAGTCTTTTCCCTACGGTTCGGTTCACGTTTTGTCGTCGTTGTTTCATCACCTTCAGTTGTACACGAATGTTTCACCAAAAATGACACCGTTTTAGCAAACCGGCCACCTCTTCTCGCCGGCAAACACATCGGCTACAACTACACTGCCGTGACTGTAGCTCCTTACGGTGATCACTGGCGTAACGTCCGTCGTATAATCTCCCTTGACGTTCTCTCAACACACCGTTTAAACTCATTTTTACAAATCAGAAAAAACGAAATCATGAAACTCATGCAAGCCCTAGCTCGTAGTTCTAGTTCTAGCGACGGTTTTGCGAGAGTGGAGTTGAAAACAAAGCTTTCGGAGATGACTTTTAACACTATAATGAGAATGATATCTGGGAAGAGATATTATGGAGAGGATTGCGATGTGAGTGATGAAGAAGAAGCTAAGGGATTTAGAGAGATGATTAAGGAGATGGTATCGTTGGGTGGGTCGAGTAATCCTGGTGAATTTGTTGGGATTTTGAGGTGGTTTGATTTTGGTGGTTATGAGAAGAAGTTGAAGAGGATTGCTACAAGATTTGATGGGTTTTTGCAAGGATTGATTGATGAGCATAGGAGAAAGAAGGAGAATGTGAATAACATGATTGATCATTTATTGAAGTTGCAAGAATCGCAGCCAGAGTATTATACTGATCAAATTATCAAAGGGATTGTTCTGGTAAGCGATGTATTTTTTTTTATACACTATTTAATTTATTTTTATACCTTCTTTATAATGCCCCCACTTTTACCTCACTTCCATAATATTGCTTTTCTCAACAAAATGTTTGTTTCCTTTTCATTATAAAAAAAAGTTTGTTCAGTATTCATTGACCACATCATTATTTTTTTTTAAGATTGACCACATTGCTCTCATTAGTCAAACTTTATTAAACCCAAAATTGGTGGTAGATACGCCTGGCAATGGGGTGGGGACATGTTTTACCTTCTCGCGCTATCCCGACTCTCATATACTTATCTGTTACCTTATCCACACCCGACGAGAATGAGAAATTGAATCTCATTCTCGTTTCCGACGGGTTTGGGTATCCCCGCTACATCCTCATCCTCGCATTGGATCCTTCTTTTTAATAAAAAAACAAGATTTTTTCACCCTCAAGGGCAATGTTCTAATGCATTATCCAGTATTATGCTCACTTAACATTTCTTTGACCGAATGATTTGGTTGCTCATTTAAATATCAACGGTAGTTTTTATAACATGGTAAATATCAACAAGTAATTAAATAATTTTCTACATTCGGGACGCGTTTGGGTATGTGTTCGAGGTGGGTACATACATATATCCCTGTTACTCATCCCGTACCCGTGTTTTGAAATTGAGAAAACCCAAATCCATACCCAAACCCAACCAAAGTGGAAAAAACTCGTCAAATCAGATGAGTTCAGGCGGGTAACCGCGGATACAGGTTTTGCTGTCGTGCCTAGTGGTAGAGGAAAATTTTATTATTTGAAACTATTTTCAGATTTATAAACAAATGACAAAACCACTAATTGATTGTGGTAAGGGACTTTGAGCCCCTTAAATGAGTGGTCAAGAGTTCGTTCCTAACATTTGTGTGTGGATAAAGTTTAGTGGGTAGGAGAGAACTCAACTTGCCCGTACAAATGATTTTATTTTAATTGCCAAAATGAGTATAGGTGAAAATATTGATAATAAAGAACTTATATTCCCTCTAAAAAAAGAATTTGTAACTTGAGACTATGTTTTTAAATTTAGAAATAAAGGACTGAAATCGCGAATAATTAAAAAATAGAAGATAAAAAATGTATTTAAGTCAATTTAAATTTAAAAATACTCGTACACAATATACAAATTATTTTCATTTTAATTACAAAATGAGGATTATGATCCACTAGTTATGAACTTGGTTATTTCTAAATATCATATGCGTGGAATTAATCTAGCATGGGTGATTTTGTCTTTAAAAAAATCTAATGCGAGTAATCTATTCAACACTCTTTATGATGCTTGACCTTGATCATAAAGAATATCAGAATTCAACTCACATAAACTTTGAGATTTCAAAGTATTCAAGATGAGATTGTATACCCTCTAAAAAAAGATTGTATACAAATGCGATTCTAATTGTATAACGGGGGGGTTGTCTAACCTGAACCCAATCCAAATGTGAATCTTCTTATTTTTAGTAAATTTTAATAAAATATGTTTTTTATATCTATTTTTTATTATTATAAAATTTAAATGTATATCCAAACATTGAAAACTTGAAGGTTGATTCAACACTTAAACAAATAAGTGAATAATCGTTAAAATCAAAGTAGTAGTTAATTTTAATGAAAGGGTAACCCATGATTTCATTCATCTGGAAATTGACTTTGTTTGACTTGACAGGTTATGATCCTTGGAGGAACAGAGACATCAGCTACAACTTTAGAATGGACAATGTCTGCTTTACTAAATCATCCAGAAGTGTTAAAGAAAGCAATGAATGAGATAGATACAAACATAGGACAAGATCACTTGGTGGAAGAGTCAGACATTTCAAAACTTCCCTACCTACAAAATATAATCCATGAGACATTTCGGTTGTATCCTGCATTTGCATTGTTGGCTCCCCATTTTTCTTCACAAGATTGCAGCATAGGAGGTTATAATGTCCCAAAAGGCACAATTTTGTTGGTTAGTGCTTGGGCAATTCATAGAGATTCACAACTATGGAGTGACCCTACACAATTCAAGCCAGAGAGATTTGATAAAGAAGGGGAAGCTGATAAGTTGATTCCATTTGGATTGGGAAGAAGGGCTTGTCCTGGATCAAACTTGGGGCAACGTACAGTTAGTTTAACTTTGGCCTTACTTATCCAATGTTTTGATTGGAAAAGAATAAGTGAGAAAGAAATTGATATGACTGAAGGAAAAGGAGCCACTACTCCGAAGCTAATTCCCTTAGAGGCCATGTGTAAAGCTCGTTCAAATGTCATCAACAAGGTTTATCTAAAATTTGATGAAAACATGTAAATGAAATAAATCAATAATCACTTTTGAGTGACTATATGAAAATATAAATAAAATAAAATGCATTGTTTTTCTTCCACACCAAACACAATTTGTATTTGAACGAATAGTGCTAGCAACACTTTCTAACACTCATTCTTTTATTTGATGAAATCCATGAATTCCCATATTTTAAAATGGATGTCGAGTAATACCCACACATATTTTACTAAATAATAGTGATTGTTAGCACTCGTCGTATTTACATAAGCATGTTAAATTACAACTTGAGAAATCAGTGAGACAAAGAGATGTACACAATACAAAAGATGTATGCATCAACATCATGTTTCCCTTATCTTGTGTAAATGCTCCTCTCTTTTTTATTTGTAAAACATACTATGCAATACTATTGAACATATTTTTTTTTTCTTTTAACCATCCTTGCTGGAAACAAACATTGGGGATACGACTAAATACTCCTTCAGAATGTTCATCAAATTTATGTAAGGATTAAATACTAGTACCATGTTGAGGATAACATTGGGCTCAAATACACTTGTAAGTTGTAACTTCAAGATTGTATGGTATCAAATTGTTGAGAATTGCTCTTCTCCCATCTGTTTTTGCTCGTACCCGTCCTACGTGAGTTAACTCACGCTGAGAAATGCACCTACGTGAGTTAACACACGTTGAAAATGCACCTGCGTGAGTTAACTCACGCTCGGCTATTTTATAGGAATGAGCAAAAACAGATGGAAGAAGAGCAATTCTCCAAATTGTTTGCTCGCTCGATCATTCAGAGTGTCTTCAACTTTTGGACTTGACGCTTGGAGATTGCGTTTGATGCCAAACTGTTTAATCGTTTAGTTATTTAGAATACTTTCACCTTTTGGGCACGACACTCACGGGTTGTGCTCGATACCAAATATGTTAGTCCATAAGATTGAGATCATTCTACCCAGGGATATATTATCAAAAAACCTATATTTTGTATTCACAAATTTCTGATCTATTCCATTACAAGAATGTCGGGACAAATCATACTACCACTTTTGACCTCATGAAAATTTCCATGCCCCCGAAGGGATATTTAGACTCTAGTGCCTTTCCATTTTGTTGCATTATTATCTGCTTCTTAATTCATTTTCCACAACTTTTGAATTGAAAAAAAAAATTTATTATATTATGTGCGTCTAAAATCCAAACCAACCAATCACGTTTTCACGTACAGGGAACTTTCATTTTTCATGTCTCAAAATATAGTTCCAGTAGTTGATAAATCAGTTTAGAAAAAAAAGAAAACCGAGAAACAAACAAGGAAGAAGAAAATCCAAAGCTGACGACTTAACCACACTCCACGGCTAAAGTCTTCCTCTTATCTGACTCCATTCTTCATTGGTTCCCCTTCACTACTTACTATAACTTTAAAGAATTTCAATCATCAATATCATCATAACTTAAATAATAATCAACCAAACAAAACTCTCCTCCCTCCCAATGGCAATTCAACACTCTATCATTTTACTAACTTTTCTTCTTCAATTCTCATCACTACACTTCCCCTCACTTGGATACGATGAACAAGAAATATACTTCATCAGTTGCGGATCAGATAACAACGTTACTGATGCTGAAAGTAACAAAGTTTATATAGGAGAATCTCAACATCATATTTACCCTATAACTAGTTTCAGCAACAGCTACAAAGAAACCAGTCAATCATCAGTGCCTTCACCTCTTTACCAAACAGCAAGAATTTTCCATTCTGAATCTTCCTACGAATTCAAAACCTTCCCAAACAACACTTACATGGTACGTTTCCATTTCTTTTCATTCTCTTCACCAACTAACCTTTCCACTGCGAAATTCAACATTTCCGTTCCCGGTTTCCTTCTGTTACAAAATTTCAACGCTGACAACACCACCAACTCTCCTTTAGTAAAAGAATATTACGTTAAAATCAACATAACCAGATTCCAAATCACTTTCACACCTCAAAAATCATCATTCGCATTTGTTAACGCAATAGAACTCTTTATACTCCCTGTTCATTTAATACCCGATTCAGTCTTGCATTTCACTTACACCGATTCTACTGGTCGAGGCTTAACTACTTATAGTGGTGGTTTACACTCACAACGAGCGTTGGAAACCAAGCTCCGACTTAACGTCGGCGGAGGAACAGTCACTAGAGATATCGATACTTTATCGAGAGAATGGTTACCAGATGACAGTTATATAACTAATCCACAAAACGCTAAGAATGGCTCCATTGAAGGTGATATTCGACGCACGGCAAATGATACATCTGATGGTCCAAATTCAAATAAATATATTGGTCCAGATATTGTTTATAAAACTGGCAAAGAGAGTATTAACGGTTCTAGCAGCATAAGTTGGAGTGTTCCTGTGGAGAAGAACGTAGATCATTTTCTTCGGTTTCATTTCTGTGACGTTTTTAGTCGACAATCTGGTCTTACAGTTTTCCTTCTCTTAATTTATGACAATTATGTTGTGAATGTCAATAATGACACAAGTTTGTCACTACAGATGCCTTATTATTATGATTTTGTGGTTCAATCCGATGGCTCTGGGACACTGAAGGTTACCGTACAACCTGATGTGTCCGATTATGTACCGAACGCATTTTTAAATGGGCTAGAACTAATGAAAGTGATTGAACAATCAGGTCCAATTCCCTTAGATGAATTGGATTCGAGAAAGATTAGTCTTCCTGTGGTGGTGGGTTTGGTCGTTGGAGGTTTAGTTTTGGTTTCTGTTGTGGTGGTTTTGTTTCTTTGGATTAGTAAAATCAGGAAACAAAGACCTGTTGAGAGTTTCGATTTGTTGCCGATTCCAACTGCTGCAGGAGGAATTTCTCATAGCAAATTAACTTATGGAAAAACAACTCAAGGCTCACCTTTACCTAACATAAACCTTGGCTTGAAAATCTCCTTGCTTGACCTTCAAATCGCCACGGAGAATTTTGATACGAAGAGGATTATTGGAAAGGGTGGTTTTGGAAATGTTTATAAGGGAGTTCTCAAGAATGGACTGAATGTGGCAGTGAAAAGAAGTGTGCCGGGTTCAGGCCAAGGACATCATGAATTTCAAACTGAGATAATGGTTTTGTCCAAGATTCGTCACATACACCTAGTTTCCTTAATTGCATATTGTGATGAAAAAGGTGAGATGATACTTGTTTATGAGTACATGGAAAATGGGACCCTTAGAGAGAATTTGTACAATACAAATTTGCCTTGCTTGACTTGGAAGCAAAGGCTTGAGATTTGTATTGGTGCTGCTAGAGGTCTTCATTACCTTCACAAAGGAGTAGCTGGTGGAATAATCCACCGTGATGTGAAATCCACTAATATATTGCTTGATGAGAATCTTGTAGCTAAAGTTGCTGATTTTGGTCTTTCAAGGACAGGTCCTCTTGATGAACATTCTTATGTCAGCACGTGTGTTAAAGGGACTTTTGGGTATCTTGATCCTGATTACTTTAGATCACAACAGCTTACAGAAAAATCTGATGTTTATTCTTTTGGGGTGGTTCTACTTGAAGTGTTGTGCGCAAGACCAGCCATCGAACTGTCTTGTCCAAGTGAGCAAGTCAATTTGGCTGAGTGGGGATTGCTTTGCAAAGACAAAGGGACACTTGAAGAGATCGTTGATTCTTCCATCAAGGCACAAATTAATCAAAACTCACTTAGAATATTTAGTGAGACTGTGGAAAAATGCTTACATGATTATGGTTGTGATAGGCCAACAATGGTTGATGTGTTGTGGGACTTGGAATATGCTTTGCAGCTTCAGAGAGAACCACATGAGGATAGTTCTAGCAGTGCTTTTGCATCACTTCAATTGCCTAATGTTCAGCATCTGCCTTCTCTGTCCACACTGACTGAAGTGGATGGCACATCTATTGGTAGGGTTGATGAATCTGAAAGTGCAGCGCTGATGATGCTAGACAGAATTTCATGCGAAGCAAATCAAGGTACAACAATCAACACGCAAGTGTCTCCATGAGCTGTTTTTTAGATAGCTCACTTTTCTGTTTTGTCTTTGTTTCCTTGAATTCCCCCCATTAGTTATGGTTGTTGGTCTATTCTCAATTGTAAGATTAATGGAATAAAAAATAATGATTTGAGTGGTTATATACAGATTTATGTATGATAAAAAAATGTAGTGTTTTTCTTCCACCTAAATACAGCGTGTTTAAATAAGCATGTTAAGTTGCAACTTGCGTGATCATACCAGTAGTCTATAAAGCCTAAACTAAAAAAAGTTGTAATCAAATACATGAGCTAATAAATTTTTGTATAATTAGGCCATTCTGTTACGCCACCGTTAGTTATTGCTAACAAGACAGACTATATAAACAAGTACCTAAGGCCTAAACTAATATAAACACAAGGAAACAATATCTCTTACAAAACAAAATGCAGGTATTCCATCCAAACCGCATACAAACAGATGTAGGTAGTTCGTCAAATGCACAAAATACAATAGTTCAGAATTATTACAAAGCAATTACATGTAATAATATATATATATCAAGAGCACAAAATACTATAGTTCCAAGTTTTGATAGATTTGTTGATCTATGCAGTGGATCAAAAGTCACAAGCATCTTATGATTTAGATTAGAAAATTGAAGGCATTGGTTCAATTAAGAAGAACTAAATAGAATGGAACTTAATGTTTTACCTTTTCATAAGCAACACAAAGCTTCCTGTCTGAATCTCTTGAGCAAACAGCAGTGTGACCAGAATACAGTACCTTCGTCGCACACGCAAGAATTCCTTGCCTGCAAGAAATTAGGGGGAGGGGATAGATTAGGGATTTCAGATGCAGTAGAGATTAGGAATTGAGGTAATTAAGATTTTTTTGTTGTTGTCGTAAATATTAAAACCTTCCTCTTCACTATGTTCGGGTGTTGAAGGAAACAGAGAAGATAGATAAAAGTCTTAAACTTTGTTTTGGTCAAGGACACTTTTAGTATTTTCTTATGGAAAAAACGTAAGCACAATTCCTGAGGTGTTTTTTGTATGGTTCTTAGCTAAATTTACCATAATTTTTTTAAATTCATAATTTTCTCAAAGTTTGTTATATTCAAAAAATTTGTATTTTTAGTTAAGAACCATACGAAAAGCATCAAAAGAATTGTACCTACGTTTTGTCCTTTTCTTATTTATAACAGGGGTGTCCAATAGTAGTTTACCGACTTATTTTAATACTAGTTTTATTTTATGTCATTTTACTATTTTATCCCTCATGATTTTTTTTAAAGAAAAAAATCATACGTTTGTATTTAACCTTATATTTTTGGCTCATATGAAATTGAAAATTGTTTTTCCCACTTTAAACAAAGCTAAAACACACCAAAAAATGACTTTTTTACCCCGTCGACAGTTAAGTGCCGCTGGGATGGTGCATCGGCAGTTAATTGCCACCGTCCCCATCGGCAGTTAACTGCCGCTGCGATCTGAACATATGCAGAACAGCAAACAGAACCTGCATCACAGTTTCTAAAACTTCAAAATTCTTCAAATTTCCTCCAATCCTCTCCAATTCCATTTTCACGAAAATCAAGCAAATCATCTCCACAAAGCCACAAGTAAGTAGTATTAATCATTTATAATGTTGATGTTAGTTTGTGTAGGTTTATTTTTGTTAATTTTGGTAGATTTATGTGGTTAGAGTTTATGTAAAAATTGAATTTTTTGTTAGTTTATAATGTTATAGATGAATGTTGTTGTTGTAAATGTAGTTTAGATTATGTTTAAGTGCAGTGTGAATGTGTAGAAGTTGAATTAACACAATGATGAGTTGTTTCATACTTTGCACTCAAAGTGTTTGATAAAATGGCTAAATGAGAATTGTTTAGATTTTTAATTAGTTTATGTTGTTAAATTGTGTTACATTGGATGAGGATTTTTAGATTAGAAGAATTAGGGTTTATCTATCTACTATTCTTGTTTAATTAATAGTTAAGGGTTATGTTTATGTGTTTATGTCACCATTTTAATGTTGTTTTGTTTTGTCAAAATAATTGATGACAATGTTGTTTTGTTCTGTTAAACAACATTATGCATATGTTGATGACAATATTGTTTTGTTTTTGTGTAGATATGTCTGATCAGAATGCAGATAGATTGAGAGCTGGTAGACAGACGATGACCGGAAGCTACCGAAGGGAGAGGCAGACTGCAAACCTTCATGTGCCTAAGAGGGGAAGAGGCCGGAGGCCTGATCATTCTGCGGGTGAGGGTAGTTCTTCTCAGCAGCCGACACAGTCGCAGGTGGAGGACCCAACACAGTACCTGCATTATCAGGAGCATCTACATGATGCCACAGATGGTGGCTATGACGTCCAGCATGTTGCGGATGAGGGTGGGGACGACGCTGCGGCTGAGGCAGATGAGGACGATCTTGTGGCTGCGACAATGTTATTGCACGAATGCAAGTATTAGTTTTTATATCGTTCCACAGGGATTAAGGTGATATCATATTCCGTTCAACTTCGATTATCGTTTTAAGTTAGGGTTTAATCATTTGTTTTACTACACTACTCATATTTTTAAAACATAATAAATAAATGGTAGAGTAATAGGACATAGAAGGTGTTTAGGATTGACTTTCATCAATCAAACATTGGTTATATCCGATTGATCACAAATACGAATTCTAGCATTCTCTTATATATTGCATTATTACGTATTGCTCATCAACATCATTGATTTCCCAAATGACGTCGTGAGATCGATTGTATCGTTTAATCGATGATTTCTCAATCTATTAAACGATCCAAAAGCATTAAGATTCAATACTATAATGTAATTATCAAAACCAAATCCCATTTCTAGAATTTCTTATCTTGATAGAAAATCATTCTAAACCTAGATTCAAAAGCCTTTTTCAACAGCATTTAAATCAAACATAAGATTGAAAAGCAAGAAGAAATTCAATGGTATATAAAAATTGCTAGAATCATATATTGAATAATCAAAAGTTTACAACATAAGTGATTGATTACCTATCAATCCCAACAAAGGAGATTGGTTGATCATTTTCATGACAACTCTTGCAAAATAGGAAAGAAAGATGAAGATATGTGAAAGCTTGATGTCTCAAAGCTTCTTGAGATCTTCTTCAATCCAAATCTAATTGCTATTTGATGTTTTCCTCCTTCTATGCCTAATCTCTCTTTCTTAGGAATAAGCTCTTAAATTTCGTGTAAAACTGTAGTCAATACAATAGTAACTTTTTAACCTAAAAGCTGAAAATAGCTTAAATACTAAACTGATATTTACAATTTCGCTCAGCGATACGCATCATCGCTCAGCGAGCAATTCAAACCAGCCAATAGAAATTTGCCACGTAATCTTCTACAGTTAGACCGCCTTGATGATGTCGCTGAGCGAACCAAAATATCGCTGGGCGAAAATAGCTTCCCCTGTTCCAGAAAATCCCTGTCTTGAATCGCCAAGCTTTCGCCTCTCCGTCGCTAAGCGAATCTGGCAGTTACTGTTCCAGCTGAACTCTCTGCCTACCTTCGCTAACCATTCGCTGTAGGATCGCTGAGCGAAGGTAGCAGTTACTGTTCCAGCTGAACACTCTGCCTACCTTCGCCAACCTTTCGCTGTTCCATCGCTTGGCGAAAATTCTCTGATACACTTCGCTCTGCAATCGCCCTAGGATCGCTAGGCGAATGTCTTCATGCTTCTCTTCAATAATTCTTTTGATGTTCAGGTCCTGGCTTGCTTTTTCCTACACAAATGGGGAAGAATGAGATATACAAAGAATAATTGGCATTTATTCATAAATTCCATGCTTTTCCTAAGATAACTTGCAAAACAAGTAACTAAAATGCATTATAAAAGACATGGATTTATTCATAATTTGCCACTTATCAGACAACCCCACAACAGTTACCTGATGTGGCTCCATTTTCTGGAGGGCCTTATGATGACTCTTTGTTGTCTTCGTATGCTTCGCACGTTGCATTACCCTTGTGGTATAATGCAAACAATGTAAGTTTTCTTTTTTCTTTTTAAACTTTTATATATGAAGTCAATATTTTTTTTGTATGATAACTTTTAAAAAAATGGCATGAATACATGCCGTTGTCTGATTATTTTTTTTGTCTTACATTATTGTTCGCGCGTAATTTTTTTATATATGAAGTATATGCTTTGTTTTTGTAAGATAACTTTTAAAAAAAATGACATGAACACATGCTGTTGTCTGATTATTTTTTTTGTCTTCGATTATTGTTCGCACGTAATTTTTTATATATGAAGTATATGGCTTTTTTTTGTATGTTTTTGATTTATGTGGTGTTTTTTTTTATTATTTTAGATTCGTAACACCCATAGGATGAGATGCATAAATACGGGGCGAATGTGGCAGATCTCCAGTGTCCACATAGGAATCAAATCTGGTTTTGGGATCCTATAAGGGCGAGTGGGTTGCATGATTTGTTGTACACAAGGTATTCTACTGTTAATCATGCTCTGCTCCAGGCGCTTAGCGAGAGGTGGCACTCCGAGACCAGCAGTTTTCATATGATTGTGTGGGAGATGACCATCACTTTAGATGATGTGGCGTGTCTTCTCCATATTCCTATTGAAGGGGTGCTGCTGAGCCATCAAAAGAAGGTGTCTCAGGTTGATGGGGTGGACTTGATGGTGAGGTACTTAGGTGTCACCCAGGATTATGCAGTGAAAAACTGCAAGACTGAGTATGACGGCTACATTAGCTATAAGGCGCTGAAGGAGCTTTATGAGGATCACCTGAGTGAGGCCACCAGATTAGCCCATGCTCAGATGCAGGAGCAACTCCAGGAGCTAGCCAGGCGTAGGCTTGCCTGTGTGAGGTGTTTCCTCCTATACCTGCTTGGATGTACGTTGTTCGATGATAAGAGCAACAAACACATCGACCTGACATACCTGCAGACGATGGAGACCTTTGCTGGGATGAGGGACTACTCGTGGGGAGAAATGGCATTGGCATACCTTTACCACAGTCTATCAGAGGCCTCTTCGCTTGCAGGAAAGAGGATCGGGGGAAGCACGACACTTTTGATGGTAATAATTTTAATTTACTATGCCTTTTAATTTACTATGCTTTTTAATTTACTATGCCTTTTAATTTACTATGTTTGCTAATAACTTATAAATGAGTTTGGTTTGTGCAGGGATGGTTTTTGGCACATTTACCAAGAGTCTACCCTCATGACGATAATGATGAATACCGGCAAAACTTTCCTTGCGCTTCCAGATGGATTCCACACAGGGGTCATGCGAATCCGAAGCCCTACCGTCTGGCGCTGGATCGTTTGGAGATGAATGATATTACCTGAATGCCATACGAGGATCACAGGGAGATTCAGGAGTTTGTGGAGATATGCTGGTATTCAGGTTGGATCATGTGTGGTCGTGACATCATCTACCGTCACTTGCCTGAGCGGGTTAAAAGGCAATACGGGTACGTGCAGGACATCCCCTGAGCTCCGACTTCTATGCTTCCTCTCCCTTTTCAGGCCGTTGCACAGGCTTTCCTAGACTTTCGTGTACACATCATTCCTCAGGCTGCGTGGGGTAGGGAGGTTGATCAGCCATGAGAGTACGAGGAGGGATACATGAGGTGGTACGAGCATGTATCTCACCCAAAGATTCTGCCACGTATACATGGATCTCCTCCGAGGCCAGCAAATGAGGAACAGATCATTGCACACCATCAGCAGCGGCACCAGTAGAGAGGCTCGCCTGATACCATTGACATGGTTGGTGGCGTTATTAGTCAGGTTGATGAGTACTTGGGTCAGGAGGCGATGAGCACTGAGCAGCTGTATCAGGCCTTGCGAGATATCAGGGACAAGATGGCACTGATAATGTCCAGGAGACATAGGAGGTCGAGGAGGCAGCAGCAGCATGACCAGGACCAGGATCAGGAGTAAGGCATTTTTTTTAGGACTTTTGTTAGTTTTTTTTGTTGACATTTGTTAGATTTTTTTTGTAAATTTATGGCACATTATCGTAGTTTTTTTGGTACAATTTTAACATGATTTCAGATTTATTTTGCTTTATTTTGATTATTTTGATTACTTCGAAACAACAATAACAACAATTCATTCATGCTCCTCACGTCGTCGTCGTTCGTTAACTCCGACCGAGTGAACGACAAATTCTCGTCTGAGTCGAACGATGGACGGTGATACCAAACGTATTCCACCCTCCTCGCGTCTCCGTGGTTGATTCGTTGGTTGATTTCATGAAGTAGATCCTTCAATTCTTTTAACGTCACATCGTCGCGAACCTTGAAAAAATGTTGGTTACCACCGTTGAAGGATACATGAAAGTATACTTGAGCCATTTTTTCAGATCTACACCATAAGAAATTAAAAACAATCTAATTAAAAACTCATTCAAACATCTCATCAAACACTTGTAGTGCAAATTATACATAAACCCTAAAGCTAAAAATTACAACATAAACATGCAAAGATCTAAATATTTAAGCAACATAAGTCATTTCCATGTAACATTCTATCATTTCTTGCCAAAAAAAAAATCAAAAATTAAACAAAGTCTAAAACTAAAAAAAAAAAATTAATGTAAGATAATAAATGTAACATATAAGCATAAAATGACAATGAACTTGATTATGGAAACTTACTTGTTATTGGAGTGTTGGTTGATTTGAAGTTGAAAAATTTGAGATTTTTGGAAGATTTGAGAGAGTTTTTAGAGATTGAAGAGATGAAGATGCAGGTTCTGAGCTTCATAAGTACTGATCGCAGCGGCAGTTAGCTGCCGATGGACCCTGCGGCAACTAACTGCCGCTGGTTTCCTTCCCATCGACAGTTAACTGCTGCCGGGTAAAAACGTAAATTACTGGTGTGTTTTAACTTTCTTTAAAGTGGGAAAAACAATTTTCTATGAAATTAATCAATATTTCAACAAAACTTATTTCCTTCTCTATGAAAACTCTCTAATATTTCTAATTCACTCTTCATCCCTGAATCTCATTTAATCATTGAGTTCCTTGAGTTTGAATAAAGGTTTATTGGTTCGTCCTTGAAATCAATTTATTCGTTACAATTGGTATTAGACCACAGGCCCATCGACCTGGTGCTTAATCATGGGAGACTCTTCGCCCACTCAAATGCAATTGGAAGCTTTGGAGCTTCATATGTTGAAGAACTATTCTGAAATATTTGGTTCGAATGTATTCATATCGTTTTTGACTCACCCGTATAGTTCGGTATGATTTGCGGTTTTTATTTTATCAACCGAGCTAAACCGATCCAAACCGTAACATAAGAGAAACATTAATTAAACTTTTGTTAGCAAACCTAGTACTCATAGAAATTCAATGAATTTTTTTTTTATAGAATGACATGTCTTTTCTCTCTTTTTTTTTGGACTAAGACATGTTTTTTCTCTTGTTACGTTTCTTCTATACTTTTGATTTAAGAAATGTATTTATGTGCTTTCATTTAATTCTAGTTGCACTTTTGCATATATGTTTATGTTAGATATATCTTGAATCATAGAAACTCAATGACAACTTATAGAGAATGATAAAATCTTAGTTTTTTGAATTTCCTACCAAATGGGGTTGCGTTTTGGTCCATGTTATTTTTTTACAAGTTTTGGTCCATGTTTTAAATTTGGTATATGTCGATGGAAACATGGATGGATAAAAATGAAATTGTAATGTTGGATCAAATTTGAAACTTTATTGGAAAAAAGTTGTTTTTAACTTTTTAACTCGATTTTAATGTTGAAAACAAAAAAATTATATTGGCTAAAAAAACCGCAACCGAACCAACTCAAATCGCATTGGTTCGGTTTTATTTTAAAAGTCAACCAAATAAAACCGAACCGCATGCTTTTTCTATCTTGTGATTCGGGCGATTTTTAGCATCGAAACATAACCAAACCGCGCAACAAAAACCCCTAATTTTCAACATGTTTCGGTCCTTTAGCTTTTTATAAAGATTCACGTTAATCCTTATGTTATTCAAACATTATAGAAAGTTGGAAACTAAACCCACATAGTTTCGAGCTTGTCAAACGCGTTGCAACAAATTAATCTCATTCAAAGACGTCGCAGCAAATTGTTCTCCTTCAAAGGCATCACAACAAAATCTCCTTCAAATGCTTATGTTATGGTTTTTCGTTTTCTAAATTCCTTTCTGGTATTCTTAAAAAACAACATTGTTTTTTCTCTCTTCTATGCCACATGGATTTATTTTAACACCGTGACTACCACGTATTAAACTTCTGTTAACTTAAGTTATGATTTCTAACTAAAGGACTAAAACGTGAATCTTTTTAAAAAGATAAAGGACCATAAATATATTTATTCCTAAATAAAAATAGAGTAAATTTTCTTTTTCAAGGAAGTGTAAGAGTTATATATTTACAAAGCCATACTTATGTTTTCCAACGATAACAACAATATATCAAATATAATATAAATTTTTATCTTTTATTTTTAAGATTTATTTTGTATGTACTATTAGTGTAAAATTATTTTACACATGCATTCAATGAAGTTATATCATTAAATGGGTGTGAAAGAACTCTACACTGATAATGTATAGAAATTAAACTCTTTTTTATGATATCAATAATATAATATTCTTATAGTCAGAGTGAGTATAGTTGAGTTGGTATGGACAATACATTGTAATTTGCAAGAGTAAGAGTTCTAACCCCTGGATTCTTCACTTATTCATATTAAGAGATGAAATTTTAGCCACTAATCAACTTGACAAAAAAAAAATCTTATAGGCAAATTTATTTAAGCGTATAATTAAAAAAAAATTAAAAATCCAACACAAAATTTCTTATCCCCTTTATATATTGTTATAGATAACGATATATAAAGGGCATATTTCATTTTAGACTGAATTTGTTCTTCCACTTTTACTCTTCATTTAAACTCATTTCTATAATAATATTTACATTATCAATTAAGAAGGCACAATCCACAACCGTAAGAGAAAGAACAATCAACAACAATAACAATAATATGTATACAATAAAAAAAAACTTTTTTTTACCTTATATAAAAAATATTGTATTTTAGTTTAACAATTTATCTTTAAATTTTACTATTTATTTAATTATTTTATACCATTTTAATGTAGTGTTCATTTTGACGCTAGTTCTTTGGATAATTGAAATAGGGACGAAAGAAATATTAAAATTAATTTTCAGTTTTTTGAATAAATACAAAAATAAATTTTAAGAAATAGGCAAAAACAGAATTGACAAGTTTTCCTTCAAAACAAAACATTTGACAAGTTTATTCTTTTATGTTTTTTTTTTTTTATATTTTACTCTGATTAACTATTCTAAATATTCTCATTGTGTTTCTTTATAATTTATAAAAATATATAATTTTCAAAAATTATAAAATTAGAGAAAATGAGATTGGCATTGACATTGTAAACAAAATAGTATGAAATAAAATAATTGGAGCATCCACTTGATATAATTTTTATTATATTTTTGTAATAAAAACCTAAAATAAAGAAATGACAACTATTTAATAAAAAAAGATATGATACCACTTGGAGACCTTTCAAAAGAAAGATGATACCACTTGGAATCACAAAATTATGTTTTATTTCCTTTACAATAGCGCGAGGACAAATCATATCACTTTGGACTAGGGTGTGCAAAAATATGGTTAACTGAACCATATCACCAAACTGAACTGCACTGAACCATAAGAAAACCAAACCATATTAAATGGTTCATGAACTGAACCATAAAAATAAAACAGTTTAGTTAACCAAACTTAATAAATAACCGGATTTAAACTGTTTCACTAAAAACATTTATTTTGATAATAAAAATTCAAATAGAACCTATAATAATCAGTTTTCTCACACACTACAATTTACCCAAGGAGGGTTCTAAGCTAAAGGAACTCACCAGAATCACTTCCGGCCACTTTTTAAATATGCTTAAGCTTCAATTAATTGATTCTGCTCCTAACTTTCATCCCCACAGCAGCTTAACCACAACTTAACTGCTTCTACCTTTGCCACAACCCTCCATAATCTCTTCTACAATAGTTAATTATCTCTGGCAGCCTTTGCAAACAGCCCGAACGCCATTTAAGCACTTCTGTAGATTCCCAAAACAGCTTAATCGCAGTTTAAGCACGTCTGCCATTGCCAAAATAGCTTATCATTCATAAATTACTCATATATACCAACTTAAATATATCATTCCTAATATGATCATCACAAAGCCATACCTGCAACAACTGAAATTCCAATTTAAGCGTTTGTCTAAACAACTTATTTACAACTTAAGCATCACCTAGAGCTTCAACAAGCTCCAACCTTGTACCTTTCACCCCAAACAGGTTTATTCATCTCTATACTCATACTTGTAGCAACTTAAGTCCCAAATTTCAGCTTATGCCTCAACTCCATGCTTAAACAGCTTATTACCACACTTTTACAGCTTATCACTACTCTTGAATCCTTAAATTCGTGTCTCCAACACCCAGCCAACATAAGCAGCATTAATCTAAAAATTTAACTTTTTAAAACATCTTATTTCTGATTACAATTTCATGTACTCAAGCCATGCTTAAACCAAACTCCAACTCTTGCTTCTAATCACCATTATAATACACTAGCAGTTCCAAAACACACATGCAAGCTTGATTAAACACAAAAGGAAGAATTTTGGTGCTTTGGGTGGGATAGGAAAAGCCCACACCCAAAGGAAGATAAGAGAGGAGAAAGTGAAATTGTTGTGGAATTCTGCTGGAAGTTGTCAGAATGTGATTTTTGCTTGGAGCATAAAAGGTAACAAAAAATAAGCTGTTTTGAGAAGTTAAATTTAGTTTAGCACTGTTTATGGTTGTTGGGTCATGGGACACGAAATTAATGAATTAAAAGGGATGGTTAAGCTGTTTTGGGAGTTGACAGAAGTGATTAAGTTGAATAAGCTGTTTGGACAGGTTTCACTGTTTGGCTCGTACCTGTTGCTGTATAGCTCAGACTTGCATAATTGTCGGATTTCTGGATTCTACATTTAATTCCTTTCAATTTGGATATAAGTTTCATATGATTCGGACTAGGAACGAACTCAGAAAACGAGTTGGAAGTTTGGAAAATCCTGCTGAAAACTGTTTACGGGTTTTGACGTAGATTTTGCGAAATAAGCTATTTAAGAGAAATCTGTCATAAGTGATGAAGTCATAAGTTTAAATGGTTGTATGAGTGATGTGGGGACTGATTACGCATGGTTGGTCTGCTGTTTCAGAATTCAGATTGAAATTGAAAAGGTTCAAAAGCAATAAGATATAAGCTGTTTTTGGATAATCTTTTTTTTTTTTTTAAAACAATAACTAAAATCCGGTTTGAAAACCAGTTCAAGAATAATCCAGTTCAGTACGAAAACTGGTTCAAAACCAGTTTAAAATAAGTAAACCGGTTTAAAACTATAAACCGGTTCTGAACTGGTTCTAAACTAGATTGGAACTGTTTTTAAGAATTAACCAGTTTTTATTGAAATGAATTTTATGAACTGAACCAAACCATTTATATGGTTCAGTTCAGTGCAGTTCATGAACCATGAACACCCCTACTTTGGACCTCATGATATTTTTCATATCCCGGGAGGATATTTGTACTCTTTTTTTTTTTTGGGTGAATTGAGACATTTGTTCTCTAGTGCCTTTTCATTTTGGCTAGGGGTGACAAAATGGATGGATTGGATGAATATGGATTTGGATCCTAATGGATGGATCAAAAGAAATACATTAATCCATTACAATCCACTAATTTTTTTGTTGAAAAAAGACCATCGGATCCATCCGTTAAGTATATTGACCATCCAATCCATCCATTACTAGATTTTAACGGATGGATTGTCCATCCGATCCATCAAATAAAATGTGTTATTTATTAAATTTGTATTTCATAAATATTTAGTTAATTAATTGGTGCCAAAAGTAAAAATATTCAACCTATTTATTCATGTCTAAGCCCAAAACAGATTTTATTATCAAGTCCAAACTTGATTTTTGTCTCAGCCCAAATAAAATTAAATATATAATAATAGGTGGTGGTGCACAGCTGTTGACCGACCACCACAACCGTTGACCGTCGTTGACCACCTTTGACCGACGTGGTGCTCCGGCGAATCGCAACGGCGGGCGGTGGTTCTCCGGCGTTGACCACCGTCAATGTTAAAATAATATTAAATATTAATAATATATTAAATAAATAATATTTTAATATTAAAAAATAATTTTTTTTTCTTTCCGTTTTTTTTCAATTGTTTCAGTTTTTTTATAATTTTTTTTTGTAAATAAGTTATTTTTATTTTTTTAAATTAGCGTGTTTTTATTATTTAAAATGATCCAATGGATTTGTTTTAAAAAAATAAATAATCCATTGGACTTTTAAAATAAGGTGGATGGATCAAATTCATCCATTGTTCTAAATGGTTGGATCCAAAACCAATCCATTAACAAAAATTTTGTTTGGTGGATGGATTGGATGAATTTTATGGTGGATAGATTGGATGGATATAGATTTGGTGGATCAAGTTGCCACCCCTAATTTTGGCTGTATTATTAGCACAGCTTCTCAATTCATTCTCCGCAGCCTTTGTATAATAAAGGAAAATGCTAAATAAATAAATTATTAATATAATAAATGCGTCTAAAGTTAGGACTCCAAACCAGCCAATCATGGTTTAACATACATGGCAAATATCAAAAGATTATGATTTTAGATGTCACGAATAAATGGACTTGTAACTAAGAACTATTTCCACCACTTAAAAAAAAAGTTTGGTAAGGAGTTGATTCATGGTTTCAAAAAGAAAAAAAAGGAGTCGATTCATACCTTAAAATAGTGTCAGTTTAACTCTCACTATCAAGATCATGATTTATTTAGAAGACAATTTATAAGTATATATGTAAGCGCTTTTTAAATTTTAAGATTTGTTCTCCCTTTAATAAGCATTTAAAACTCGATTCATCTAAACTTTCTTTAAAAAGAAGAATAATCTTCCCTTATACATAAATATGTAGACTATATTTTATTAAATATGAGACTCATGATACACCGCCTTACATTCAAGACTAAACCTTTTGGGGAAATTCTTGTTTACCCATCAATAAAAGGTGGGTAATACTACCCATGTTGAGTTGACCCAATCAAAACAATGTATTTATATAACATTAAAAATAATAGAAAACAAACAAATAACTTTGATTGATGCCAACTCAGCATGAGTTGTGTTACCCACCTTTTATTGATGGGTACCCAAGTTGTCACAAACAAGTGTGATCCAAGAGACGCAACAATGTTGACATGCTAGCATGTGGGCCAACAAATTTTATAAAAACTTTGCTAATATTTTAGTGTTTAGTTGGAGTATACTTTGACTCTTACAACACCAGTTTTTAAGGTGGAGATTATTTTACTTTTGGACCATATATATCTAGTTCTTTTCTTTTCTTTTCTTTTTTCATAGTAGTTGATAAATCAACTTCCAAATATTTATATTTAAAAATTAAAGAGAGAAACAAAGAAGGAAGAAGAAAATTCAAAGCTGACGACTTTGACCTTAGCTGAAGTCTTTTCTTCCTCTTATTATCTAAGCTCCTTCTTCATTGGTTCTCCTTCTCTTCTTCCCACTTCTAATAATTGCAATCGTCAATATCATCATAGCTTAAAAAATCATTCAAACAAACACAAGTTTCAACTCTCTCCCCATGGCAATTCAACACTCTATCATTTTACTAACTTTTCTTCTTCAATTCTCATCACTACACTTCCCCTCACTTGGATACGATGAACAAGAAATATACTTCATCAGTTGCGGATCAGATAACAACGTTACTGATACTGAAAGTAACAAAGTTTATATAGGAGAATCTCAACATCATATTTACCCTATAACAAGTTTCAGCAACAGCTACAAAGAAACCAGTCAATCATCATCACTATCAACACCACCTTCACCTCTTTACCTAACAGCAAGAATTTTCCATTCCGAATCTTCCTACGAATTCAAAACCTTCCCAAACAACACTTACATGGTACGTTTCCATTTCTTTTCATTCTCTTCTCCAACTAATCTTTCCACTGCAAAATTCACAGTTTCCGTTCCCGGTTTCCTTCTGTTACAAAATTTCAACGCTGAAAACACCACCAAGTCTCCTGTAGTAAAAGAGTATTTCGTGAAAATCATCCGAAAAAGATTCAAAATCACTTTCACACCTCAAACCTCATCATTTGCGTTTGTTAACGCAATAGAACTCTTTATGCTCCCTGTTCATTTAATCCCCGATTCAGTCGCGCGTTTCAATTACATTGATTCTACTGGTCGAGGCTTAACTACTTATAGTGGCGGTTTACACTCACAACGAGCGTTGGAAACCAAACAACGTCTTAACGTCGGTGGAAAAACCGTCACTAGAGGAACCGATACATTATCAAGAGAATGGTTACCAGATGACAGTTATATAACTAATCCACAAAACGCTCAGAATAGTCCCTTTTTTGCAGGTACAATTAAATACACTGCAAATGAATCTGATGATGTGAACTCAAATAAATATATTGCTCCAGATATTGTTTATCAAACTGCCAAAGAAAGTAAAAACGGTTCTAAAGGTTTAAACATAAGTTGGAGTGTTCCTGTGGAGAAGAACGTAGATCATTTTCTTCGGTTTCATTTCTGTGACGTTTTTAGTGATCGACAATCTGGTCTTACAGATTTCCTTCTCTTAATTTATGACAATTATGTTGTGAATGTCAATAATGACACAAGTTTGTCACTACAGATGCCTTATTATTATGATTTTGTGGTTCAATCCGATGGCTCTGGGACACTGAAGGTTACCGTACAACCTGATGTGTCCGATTATGTACCGAACGCATTTTTAAATGGGCTAGAACTAATGAAAGTGATTGAACAATCAGGTCCAATTCCCTTAGATGAATTGGATTCGAGAAAGATTAGTCTTCCTGTGGTGGTGGGTTCAGTGGTTGGAGGTTTAGTTTTGGTTTCTGTTGTGGTGGTTTTGTTTCTTTGGATTAGTAAAATCAGGAAACAAAGGCCTGTTGAGAATTCCGAATGGTTGCCAATTCCAGCTGCCAGAGGAGGTAGTTCACACAGCAGATTAACTGATGCAACAACAATTCAAGGCTCACCTTTACCTAACATAAACCTTGGATTGAAAATCCCCTTGCTTGATCTTCAATTCGCAACAGATAATTTCGATGCGAAAAGGATAATTGGAAAAGGTGGTTTTGGAATTGTTTATAAGGGAGTTCTCAGGAATGGAATAAGTGTTGCAGTGAAAAGAAGTGAGCCAGGGTCAGGTCAAGGACTACCTGAATTTCAAACTGAGATAATGGTTTTGTCAAAGATTCGTCATCGACACCTTGTTTCCTTAATTGGGTATTGTGATGAAAGGTATGAGATGATACTTGTTTATGAGTACATGGAAAAGGGGACACTTAGAGATAGTTTGTACAGTGCAAATTTACCTAGTTTCTTGACTTGGAAGCAAAGACTTGAGATTTGTATTGGTGCTGCTAGAGGTCTTCATTACCTTCACAAAGGAGCAGCTGGTGGAATCATTCACCGCGATGTGAAATCGACAAACATATTGCTTGATGAGCATCTTGTAGCTAAAGTTGCTGATTTTGGTCTCTCAAGAACTGGTCCTCTTGATCAGCATTCTTATGTCAGCACAGGTGTTAAGGGAACTTTCGGTTATCTCGATCCTGAGTACTTTAGATCACAGCAGCTTACAGAAAAATCTGATGTGTATTCATTCGGCGTGGTTCTACTTGAAGTATTGTGTGCAAGACCAGCCATTGAACCGTCGCTTCCAAGGGAACAGGTGAACTTGGCTGAGTGGGGAATTTTTTGCAAAGACAAAGGGATACTGGAAGATATCATTGATCCTTCCATCAAGGGACAAATTGATCCAAACTCGCTTAGAAAGTTTAGTGAGACGGTGGAAAAATGCTTACAAGATGATGGATGTGATAGGCCTTCAATGGGCGATGTTTTGTGGGACTTGGAATATTCTTTGCAGCTTCAGAGAGGTGCAATACATAGAGAACCACATGAAGATAGTTCCAGCAGTGCTTCTGTATCAATTCAATTGCCCAATGTTCGCCGTTTGCCTTCTCTGTCTACACTGAGTGAAGGGGATGATATGTCTATGTCTATTGGGAGGGTTATTGATGAATCTGATAGTGCAGCAGATTCTGTTTTTTCTCAGTTGAAAATTGATGATGCTAGATAGATTTTCATGTTTTCTCACAAGTGTCTCAAGTAAGTGGAGGAACTGTTTTTATTTGATGGCTCATTTCCCTGTTTTTCTCTTGTTTCCTTGTATTTTTCATACTTAGTTATGGTGGTTGGTCTATTCTTAATTGTAAGACCAATGATGATGTATATTTCTGATGATTACAATAAGCTATTGGTAGTTAGGTGCATTATATACATCACTTATTTGAATGCTTGAACCAATATATTCTACACTGGCCAACAATGCCATATACTAGTATATGATTCTGTTTCCTTCACCTTTTTTGGGTATCACTGGCATGCAAATTATGTTGGATTATTAATTCAATATTGGACTTATACGTGAATAATTATATATTGTGGATCGTCATTTAAGGTTAAGTCTAATTTAAAGTGATCTAATGTTTATGGTGATTAACATAATTGATTAATAATTTTAGATGATTGATTTTTGTTTCAACAAATCAGTTGCCTTTTACAAAGGAAAAGAGAGTCTGTTGGCCTAGCAACTATTGCTTACATTCCTTTCTATCCTGTTTTTTCAATAACCAGAATGCCAGAATGATGAATTCAGACCAGTCCAATTCAGTGAACACAAATAGGGTATTTGTTTATGTGAACAGAAATGCTATACATCTCGTTTGGGCTCACCTTGTGAATTGTGATGTTATTAATTCCTATACCTTTATTGCAATTCTGTTTTATTTACCGTCACCATTTCCTACTTGCAGGTGAGCAAAGTTCAGAGAGAAACTAAGATACAATAATGGAAGTAAATAAAATAATAAAAAATGAACTAATGCAAGTAGTGAGAGACATGTATCCCCGACTCTTGCATATAGAAAAATTCGGTTAAAGGGAAACCTACCTTGTGTGTCTTGCACATTTTAGATTATAGTGTTTAATACCAATCTCTCACCTTCATTGGAGGTCGGAATAATCTAGATTGACCAACATGAGCTTGCATCATAGTTTACATTAAGTTTAGGTTAAGTCACACTTTATTTTATACAGGGAATATTAATTTATTTATATTTTTAGAAACTTATTTAACTAAAAAGTCATGTCTTTAAAAACATCTATTATGAATAATATTTTTTTTTATTACTATTGTTATCATATTAGGACTTGAAGTTTAGATGAAATTATCAATATACTAACCTTTTTTTTTAGGAAATTTACTGACCTTTCAGTGACTTCATCTTTTTTTTAGGGTTTTAGTGACTTCATCTTGTAAACCTATATTAACTTTTTCATATTTAAAAAAGTATTATTATAAACTAGAATTAAATTATGATATTATATATTGTCAGACTCACTCAAATTTCATGTTAAATATCAAAGTAAAATTTATTAGTCTATTAACTTATTAATCTAGTTATTTAGACTCTACTCCAGTGCCTTATTTTGGCTGCATTATTTTATTTTTTAAAAGGAATTTTAGCAGCCTCTTAATTCATTTTCCTCAGCATTTAAATAAGGGTTTTCCTAACGAATGTCCTAATGACATTTTTTAAGGACACTCAATTAAAAAACTTTTCATTGAAAAATATTTTAATTTCTGATGTCTTGAATGCACAAGTTTTTATAAAAACTTATTATCTAAAGTTCTTAGGAAGGACCCTTAAGTCACTCATTAGCATTTCCCTTTAAATGAATGAATAAATTATTACTGCAAGTGTAGTTAGTTAGACCCCAAACCAACCAATCATGTTTTTTTTTTTTTGAGCACATCCAATCATGCTTAACGTACTGAGAACTTTCTTTTTTCATGTCTAGTTAAATCTGATATTCATGTAAGCTCCATATCCATATGAGTATATGTTAAACTGATAATTCATGGATATTGAGATATCAACGAGTATTTACTCATATTATATATCCATAGATAACATTTTTTAAATGAAAATTGCTATATAGTACGAGATTTAATTCCACGAAAATTCACGAACGATTGCCACACCTATAACACTGCACTCCTTTTCCATTAGCCAATCTCGTATGTCCATGTTCAAGGTTAACATCATGCATTGAATCAAATGAACGGTCGATTTTAAAAGTTGAACCGTTTGAATTTGCAGCACCATTTGTTTAAGAATTCATTTTGGTTCTCTGTGGCATTTAGTTGGCAATTGGCTCGGTTTTCTGTCGGTTGAGCCAACAGTTATTTCGGTTCATCTCATTCATTTTGGCAACTTAGCGGGCGGCACAAGATCAAAGCGCTCTTTTATGGTTATGATTTAGCTCGCTTGTTTTTGGGTTATTTGAAAGGAAAGAAACAACATAATTTTTAGTAACAACGCAAGCTCAAGTATTTAGCTGTTAGATAATGTTAAGTTGTTTTCCTACTAGTGGCTAAAGACAAAATTTACTCATATTGCTTTTGGTTATCATTATTGGTGGCGTAGCCCTCTTATCCGTTTGAACATTGGTTAATTCCTACTGTGTTTTTGTTTGATATTATGTTGTGAACTTTGTAACTTTGTATTTTGTGCATTTTTACTTGGTACACCTAGTGCTGAGACGAATGCTCTTTCATAGTAATATATCTCATTTTTTCTTCTTAAAAAAAAAAATTCATTTTCTTAGTGTTACGATAAATAAGTGTTAACCATTAAACTCTAGTTTTATTAATTAAATCACTTAGTTTTCAAAAAAAGAAAAAAAAGGTTGCAGTTTTCAAAAAAGGAAAAAAATTGCGCAAGTGAGCGACATCTATTAGCACGTATTCGTGAATTTTTGTTTTTAAATATATATTTCTGCTAATTTTTTTATTTTATCTTAATATTTACCTAAAATTTCCTAAAAAAAAAATTACTTAAAATTTAAAAACAAAATTTCATCACATTATTTTTTTTCTTTTCACTAAAACATAATAATATCACTTATATAGATTTGTCAAAAAAATATCACTTATATAGAATAATAATAACATCCATACATAACAATGTTTATACGTTTCATTTCTAAACAACAAAAAGTTCATCAACTTTAGTAAAAAAAATGTGTGTTTTTTAACCAATGTTGAAAGGATCTTTTATGTTATATAAACGAGAAATTTATATAATTTACTTAGTTTAATAATGAATACGGATGTTGCTCTTTTCTTCTTCTTTCCAAACCATGGATGTCATCACTTTTCTTCATAATCACCTATCCAAATTGTTTTTCCTTATTTTTTTAGTTAAATAGATGATTTTCACATAATTTCAATCTTATTTCATTTGTTTTAGTGATTCCGTCTTCTTTGCACGTTTCTATTTGTTTTTGTTTCCCGTCTTTGTGCAGTGTGTTTTTAATTTTCCGGCTTAGTGTGGTGTTTATTTGATTCAGTTTAAAAGATTAGTTTTAGCAAATGCGGATTCAATCAATGACTTTGGCGTTATCAACGTTGCAGATCCGGATACATGAATATTACAGAGACTTGAATATAGTCATATTTGTAGGAATAAATACTTTGTCATTTTATGCTATTAACATAGATTTTAAGAGTTTGTTCGCAAATTTATCCTTTTTGTTTTTAGCAACGTTGAATTTGTATTGTATCGTCAATGTACTCTATCAATTTGAATGAAAGAATATCGTTTATTTTTGAAAAAAAAATCAAAATTCATATCCGTTCATATGTTCATTTATTTTATATGTGAAAACTCATTCATTAAGCTATCACTTTGTATCAGTGTCAAATTTTATGGACGGATATATATTTTTCTCCTATCCATAATCAAATGTAGTTCCATTGATAAATCAACTTCCAAATATGAAACAAAATTAAAAGGAGAAACAAACAAAGAAGAAGAAAATTCAAAGAACCACAGTCCACATTGGTTCCCTTTAGCTAAAGTCTTCCTCTTATCTAACTCCATTCTTCATTGGTTCCCCTTCGCTTGTCCCCTCCCTACTTGTACCAACTTCTATGTATAGCAGCCATCACAGCTTAAAAAAATCATGACATTTACTACATCTCTCCCAATGACAATTCAACACTCTATCATTTTACTAATTTTTCTTCTTCAATTCTCATCATTATACTTCCCCTCTATCGGATTATACAATGAACAAGACATATACTTCATCAGTTGTGGATCAGATAACAACATTACTGATACTGAAAGTAACAAAGTTTATATAGGAGAATCTCAACATCATATTTACCCTATAACAAGTTTCAGCAACAACGACGTAGAAACCAGTCAATCATCAGTGCCTTCACCTCTTTACAAAACAGCAAGAATTTTCCATTCCGAATCTTACTACAAATTTAAAACCATCCCAAACAACACTTACATGGTACGTTTCCATTTCTTTTCATTCTCTTCACCAACTAATCTTTCCACTGCAAAATTCAACATTTCCGTTCCCGGTTTCCTTCTGTTACAAAATTTCAACGCTGAAAACACCACCAACTCTCCTTTAGTAAAAGAGTATTACGTTAAAATCAACATAACCAGATTCCAAATCACTTTCACGCCTCAAAAATCATCATTCGCATTTGTTAACGCAATAGAACTCTTTATACTCCCCAGTCATTTAATACCCAATTCAGTTGCACATTTCACTTACAATAAATCTAGCGTTCAAGGCTTATCTACTTACAGTGGCGGTTTACTCTCAAGAGCTTTGGAAACCAAACATCGTCTTAATGTGGGTGGCCAAACTGTCGACAGAGGAACCGATACTTTATCAAGAAAATGGTTACCAGATGACAGTTATATAACTAATCCACAAAACGCTCAGAATAGTCCCTTTTTTGCAGGTACAATTAAATACACTGCAAATGAATCTGATGATGTGAACTCAAATAAATATATTGCTCCAGATATTGTTTATCAAACTGCCAAAGAAAGTAAAAACGGTTCTAAAGGTTTAAACATAAGTTGGAGTGTTCCTGTGGATGAGAAGAATACTGATCATTTCCTTAGGCTTCACTTTTGCGACAATTTTAACCTACAGGGTCAACTTACAACCTTTGATCTATACATTTATGACCAGTATGTTATGCCTATAAATAATGACACAGTTGTGTCTTCTCCTTATCATTATGATTTTGTGGTTGGTCCCGATGGCTCTGGGTTATTGAAGGTTACCCTGGTACCTGATAAGACGTCTGCTTTAAAGAACGCGTTTTTGAATGGGCTAGAACTAATGAAAGTGATTGAACCATCAGGTCCAATTACCTTTGATGAATTGGATTCGAGGAAGATTAGTCTTCCTGTGGTGGTGGGTTCGGTAGTTGGAGGTTTAGTTCTTGTTTCTGTTGTTGTGGTTTTGTTTCTTTGGATTAGTAAAATCAGGAAACAAAGGCCTGTTGAGAATTCCGAATGGTTGCCAATTCCAGCTGCCAGAGGAGGCAGTTCTCACAGCAAATTAACTGATGCAACAACAATTCAAGGCTCACCTTTACCTAACATAAACCTTGGATTGAAAATCCCCTTGCTTGATCTTCAATTCGCAACAGATAATTTTGATGCAAAGAGGATAATTGGAAAGGGTGGTTTTGGAATTGTTTATAAGGGAGTTCTCAGGAATGGAATTAGTGTTGCAGTGAAAAGAAGTGAACCAGGGTCAGGTCAAGGACTACCTGAATTTCAAACTGAGATAATGGTTTTGTCAAAGATTCGTCATCGACACCTTGTTTCCTTAATTGGGTATTGTGATGAAAGGTATGAGATGATACTTGTTTATGAGTACATGGAAAAGGGGACACTTAGAGATAGTTTGTACAATGCAAATTTGCCTAATTTCTTGACTTGGAAGCAAAGGCTTGAGATTTGTATTGGTGCTGCTAGAGGACTTCATTACCTTCACAAAGGAGCAGCTGGTGGAATAATTCACCGGGATGTGAAATCCACAAACATATTGCTTGATGAACATCTTGTTGCTAAAGTTGCTGATTTTGGTCTCTCAAGAACTGGTCCTCTTGATCAGCATTCTTATGTCAGCACAGGTGTTAAGGGAACCTTCGGTTACCTTGATCCGGAGTACTTTAGATCTCAACAGCTTACAGAAAAATCTGATGTGTATTCATTCGGCGTGGTTCTACTTGAAGTTTTGTGTGCAAGGCCAGCCATTGAACCGTCGCTTGCAAGGGAACAAGTGAACTTAGCTCAGTGGGGAATTTTTTGCAAAGACAAAGGGCTGTTGGAAGATATCGTTGATCCTTCCATCAAGGGACAAATTGATCCAAACTCACTTAGAAAGTTTAGCGAGATAGTGGAAAAATGCTTACAAGATGATGGTTGTGATAGGCCTTCAATGGGCGAGGTTTTGTGGGACTTGGAATATTCTTTGCAGCTTCAGAGAGGTGCAATACATAGAGAACCACATGAGGATAGTTCTAGCAGTGCTTCTGTATCAATTCAATTGCCCAACGTTCGACGTTTGCCTTCTCTGTCTACACTGAGTGAAGTGGATGACATGTCTATGTCTATTGGGAGGGTTATTGATGAATCTGATAGTGCAGCGCATTCTGTTTTCTCAGTTGAAAATTGATGATGCTAGATAGATTTTAATGTCATGTCCTTCAAGATACAATGATCAACTTTCAAGTGTCTCAAGTAAGTGGAGGAGCTGTTTTTATTAGATGGCTCACTTCTCTGTTATGTCCTTGTCTCCTTGTATTTTACATCCTTAGTTATTATGGTTGCTGGTCTATTCTTAATTGTATAATTATTGATGATGATTGTGTATATTTCTGATGCTTGAAATAAATTGTTGGTACTTAGGTACATTATATATAGCACTTGTTTGTTTGCTTACACCGATGCATATATCCTATAGGTGCCAACAATGTTATAAACTCGTATATGGTTCAGTATTCTTCACCTTATTTGGGTATCAATGTCATGCAAATTATGTTGAATAATTATATATTGTGGATTGCTGAAGTTTGAGCTTAATTAAAAGTGATATAAAGTACTTAAATGTGTGAAGACTAAATGGTAGTTCTATTTTTTGTAATGGACTAGTTTTATTAGAAGGAATGGAGATAGCAAAAGCTTTCTCTCGGACAAAGTACATGTTAATCTAGAAGACCAAATTGCAGAACTAATTAGTCATCATTAATTCTAGTATGCTTCCATAATATTGTTGGTGATTAACATGATTGATGATGAATTTTAAAGGACTGATTTTGATTCCAACAAATTAATCACCTTGTCCAAAGGAGAAGAGAGTGGCATTGTTGGCCTAGCAGCTACAGAATACATTTCTTTCTATCCTGCTAATAGAAACCAGAATGCAAACCAGGCCAATATTTCAATGAACATAGGATATTTGTTTATGTGAAAAGAAATGCTATAAACCTCGTTTGAACTCACACTTGTGATGTTATTAATTCCTACCTTTATTGCAATTCTGTTTTATTTAATATAGGGTAAATTACACTTTTGGTCCCTTAAATATTTTTCAGGTTTCATATTGGTCCCCTAATTAATAAAAGTAACGTTTTGGTCCCTTAAATCCTTCTCTGTTAGTCACTTTGGTCCCTTCCGTTAGTTTGTGTTAAAAAATGTTTAATTTTGGTCCCTTAAATATTTTTCAGGTTTCACTTTTGGTCCCTTAAATGTTTTTCAGGTTTCATATTGGTCCTCTAATAGAGGACCAATATGAAACCTGGAAAATATTTAATGGACCAAAAGTGAACGTTTTTTAACACAAACTAACGGAAGGGACCAAAGTGACTAACAGAGAAGGATTTAAGGGACCAAAACGTTACTTTTATTAATTAGGGAACCAATATGAAACCTGAAAAATATTTAAGGGACCAAAAATGTAATTTACCCTTTAATATACTATCATTTCCTGTTTGCAATTGTAAGTGAGCCAAGTTAAGAGAGAAACTAAGATACAAATAACTAGAAAGCTAGAAGTAAAACATACATGCAATTAGAAATTGAGCTATGGTTACTAAAATTTGGGAGGGATTGCATAACAGGTATGTAAGTATATCTGAGAATAATACTTGAGAGGAGATAGTTTTGATTTTTTTTTTTTTTTAAAACTCGGTATTCAACTCGAAGACCGACTAATTCGGAGAACCAATCCCACGATCCATTAGGGGGATGCAATTGAACTCAGGGTAAAACCATGTATGAACCGACACAACATAGGAATTATTGACATAAATCGAATTTGAAATAAGGAAAATAGAATCTTGTAAAACTTTCATCTAAGCCAGGCCCTCAATTTTCTTGAACTAGCTACGATAGCAAACACGGACCTTATTATTGACTCTTTATTTGACACAAGACCTTATTATTGACTTGTAAACCGAAGGTTGCATATGTCACAAAAGCTGGTCAACTACCTTGTCATATTTTGGTAACCAACTACAAGTATCGTTACTATTTTTCTCCTATAGAACAGAAAATTGGCCATGACACGTTCTGTTAATCCAATTAATATTAATCATAATTATTAACATACCTTAAAGTTTGTCCACTGTAAAAAATGTCAACCATTTATGATTATGACGGGTTTGACAGTGTATGGTCATACAGTCTCCACTCTCCATGGTCGTTTGAATTTACTGGTGCCATGACCACATATATACCTTAATTAATTAATCAATCATGTACTAATCCGGTTTTTTGCTGACAAACTCAGGGTTCAACTCAAATTTTCTTTATATAGGTGGATTAAAATTATTTCACATTAAAAGTCTTGTTCCCAGAACAAAACAAAAAAAAGTCCTGTTACTTTCACGTGATGGTGGCACCTACTTCAATTGATCAAACCATATAGTATCATTATCATGATCCTGCCTAGTTTGTTGTTACCGCTTACTATGGGATATATGTGTGGTATAAAACTTAACATTGTCTATTCACTATGAAACACCGACACAAATATGGACATCGGATACGACCCGGACACCGGCATCGATAATAATTTGAGAAAATGACATTATTTAGTGTAATCATAGATGTCGTGTCGGACACCGACGCATGTTCGACATCAAAACACATCTACTTTGAGGAGTGTTTGTGCTTCATAGTTTGTTGATTTAATTAAGACACTAAGATTCCTAAAAAAAAAATTGGACAACAAGACCTCTTGAATCACCTTGTTACTGGTTTATATAATTTGTCACACATGTACAAAAACACATTCGTTTTTTATTCCATGACTTAGAATCATAAATTTGAGTGTTTTTGCATTTTTAATCACATCACCACACCACATGTTCATAAACATGTGCGAACCGGGCATGGATTCAATTCACCAACTCAAATTTGGTAACTTTGAAGTAAGTCTAAATCACAAGAAAAAGATTTTAACAACACTGTTTATAATTTGTTTGTTACGAAGAAGACGGTGTCAAAAAGTTTGTGATGCTAGTGCTCATTGAGCTAATACTATTTGTACCATCATATATAGGTATCGAATTTTATCCTTTAACGATTATGATTGATTGAAAGTGTAAAAAACCTCAAAACTTAATATAATTATATTTTACATATTAATTAAACGCATAAACTAATTAAAGCAAATAAAAACATAATCTTACCAATAAGTAAAAACTCGAGACTTGAGAGCTCTCAACCATTCTGTACATCAACAATGCTAGAACTTGCCAGTGTTCAATATACTCCAAGCTTAAAAATTGTTATACAATGTGCAAATTTCGATTTTTTCCAACATGACTTTGTCTCCTAAAAAAAATTCAACACCTAAATACTTATAGCCATAAGTTACACTTTCTCATACATAACATATAGTTTTACATGTACAAATAAGCTATATTATATGAGTAAAACCATAAACAAGCAAATACAAATTATCAAACCACTAGTAACCTAATCATTAACTGAAATATTATACGTTAGTGACCTGCACCTCTTCTGCTTGGCCCTGAAGTCATGGTATGATATTGGTTATCAACCAAAATCCTGTTTTTCATCATCTTATATTCAGTGTTGACCTTCTCTGTTGTTATGGAAGCCTTGAGATGTTGAAGCTCTTTGATGAGTTCATGAGTGGTTTTTTCTATCTTTGTTGGTGATTGAAGGATTCTAGAGTTTACAAAGCAAGGCCTTGTAGCAGCAAGCACTGTGAAAAATACTAGAAGTAGAATAGAGAACTTCATATTTTTTGTGCACCTTCAAGGTAGGCTTCAACCAACCTTATTGGTGATGAAGTTACCTTGAAGTGTTTTATTGACCCTGAATAAAGGGGTGGAACTAAAATTATTGGTTTGGCATCTTGTAATGGGCAAAGTACTAAGTGAAGAGAGGGAAGAGGCTTTTACATATGAAGGAAGAGTATGGAAGGGGGGAAATGGACGGTTAAGGGCTAATGTAATGAATGTGGGACCTAATGAAGAGAGTTGTTGACTAAAACTGTTTAATTGGTAATAATCTGGCGCAGTCATCCCTATAGTTCCACATTGAGATTGTCAAAACTTGACTTTGTGTGTTATATAATTTAAGAGGCTTGTTAACTTGCTCTAAAGATAAAGATAGTACATGTTAAGAATTTGATGTAAAAATTTTATAGGGTGATGCTAACTAGTGCCCGACACTAATTAAGGAAATTAAAAAGGAAAATTTTACATAGAAAACATAATTTTTTACACTTTTAATATTTTGACTACACAAGTTCTAAGATATGTATATTATATTGGTTTTCTTAACTAATGCCTTGGGGGCACTAGTTAGCATTTTCCAATTTTATATTAGATAACATAATATTTTAACTTTTAAAAAGTTAAATGCACGAGTTTTAAGATATATATTTATATATTAAGTTCTTTAACATGTGACATTTTCTTAAGGACACATGTTAGCATTTGCTTAACTTTAAAAGCAAAGGATCGGATAGAAGCATGCTTGTTGTGCAAGCAGAGTCGATAAAATAGTAATGTTAGAACGGTAAATCCCACCAAAGTAAATAGATAAATTGAGCCTAGTCTAGGAGTATTGTTGTAGTTTTTATATTACGCATTGCTAAGGTTACAAAGTATAAAACTATGTTCTTTGCATGTTGCACTTTTAACTTTATTTTTTCCATACACTACACATGAGCGTCGGTCCATTTATCAGTAAATATGGGTCAAACTCAACACATAAACTTTTTATATTTTGGTTTGCCATAAATTATCTTTAGATTAGGTTATCATGTTTGAGCCATGATTAGACACTAAATATGAATATACTTTCCGTCCGAGATTTAAACATTGGTTTTCTACTTTGTGGAAGACCAGCTCCTCTTTTTATATTTTGGTGTGCTACAAATTACCTTCGTTGGATGACTATATTTATATGCAAGTGGAGGAAATGTATATATAAAGATACTTTTCGGTGGGAAGTCTATCATGTAAAAAGAAAAATTATAGTGATTTTACTCTTGGGTTACTCGGTCTAAAAGAGAATTATCTTTTTGACAGAATATGGTTAAGATTGGGAAATGCTGAGGGTCCATGTCGTTCCCAAGTTTATGGTGCGGAAGTGGAGTTGGAATCAACAACATGCTAGGTTGATTAACCAACGGAGTATTTGACCTTAATTTAACATCATCCTCACAAATTGCACTTAAAAGGAAAGATTGCAAGATTCTCTATTTTAAAAATTCAGTGGATAGAAAAATAATTGAATGAATTTGTGCTATTAAAAAGGCTTATACTACTTCACATGGGTTTTCTAGGAAATCGTATAGAAATTTCTTTTTCTCAAATTTTTAGTGTATGGGAGAGTTAAGAGGAAAAAAAAAATGTCGAAATCTTGAATTGTGGCACAATTGACTAGTGTAAGTGTGTACGGATAAATAGAGGGATGGGAGGTGTGTGTACCCTTACAAATTTTATTCCTTTTGTTCACTTTTTGCAATTGATGGACGACATATGGTGCATCAAAGCTAAGATAGCTAGAATCTTCAATTGGTGGTTTCCATTATTTTTTTTAAAAAAATGCTAGGACATTGACTTGACGAATCTGGCTTGTTTCAAAAGGAAATGAAAATATTAGTATTTCTTCTTTCTTTCTTTTTTATGAAAATAATTAGTATTTCTTTTTTTTCCTTTCCGAACTAAACTAAACGTGATAAACAGGACCAACTCTTACACAGTCACAACCCTAAATATATTTTACTTAGTCACACACATATAAAAGATAAAGTTTGAAAGAGAAGTGATATTAAATTATATGACTTTCTCTTTTAAATTTTTTCATCTATGTGGGTGCGTCCAAGTAAAATTTATTTGAGGTTGTGTCTATACAAGAGGTACTTGATAAACAAAGACCCCTAACATCATCCATGACAATAAACGATGGGTCATGACAAAAAACACCGAACTCACAACCTTCAAAGGAAAGAGAGTGTATTTGTTTGCTAAAAAATCTTCACAAACGATTAGCTTCACTATAAATATAATGAATAGATGTCTTACAATCACAAAGTTGAAGAAGAGAAATGATCTCTTGTAAATTAGGACGGCGAAATACATTATTCTAGTTGCAGAACAAACCATATCCACTATCAAGAACTAAATGGTCATATGATAGAGTAATTTGAAGATCCTTTAGTCGATTTTAGGTTAAATTGCACTTTTAACTCCCTAAATTTTTTAATTGTGCGATTTTGGTCCCCTTAATTTGTTTTGTGGGATTTTAACCCCCTCAATTTTACCCCATTTTTTATTTGTTAGCCCCTCACTCAATTTTGCGCTTAGTTGGCATTTTTGTATGATATTTTATCCTTGTCACTATGCCATGTGGATTTTAATTACATTAAAAAAAATATTACTACGAAAACTTTGGGTATATGAACCTTCCTTGACTACCATGATTGCTGGCTATGCGTGTGAGAAACGGTGATCTTGTTACCCTGTTGACGAACACATACACAAACACAGGGAATACCGTTCTTCTTATAAATTGAATTGCAGCATGCAATTAAGATCTTATTCCTACACTCATCCAGTCCTTTTTCTTCTACTAAATTTCTACAATGGGGTTTGGACTTACCCTATTGATCTTATTGCCAACAATTGAAAGGGGTGGTGTAAGAATTTTTATGTTGGAAGCAGATGAACGAGGCATTGGAGGATTGCGAGAAGGGATTCAGTGCAGGGACAAAAGCGTTTGCAACCATTTTTTTTTTTAGATTTTTAATTAATCAATTAAAACATGCATTTTATAATCTTTTTATTGTTTTAATTTAATTAAAATCCAGTCCCGGTGAGCTTAACTCACTTGGTAAAGGATAATGCATAATATATGTCGGGGCCAGGTTCGAACCCGGACACCCCACATACTGATCTGTATGTAATCAATTTTTTACAAGAATATTTCATTGCATATCTTTAGAGTTACTCGGACCAGTTAATTGAGAAAACTATCAAATCGGTCTTTGTCTTTCTAACTCACTTTTAAATTAGTCTCTGACTCTCTTTATATTTGAAATTAGTGCATGTCATTGTCAAACGATTTTCAGTTTGGTCCCTTCGTTAGTACCTGTCATGTGACTAAACATAATGATATGAACCTAATTGAGAAACATTTGATAAAGACAAGTACTAATTTGAAATATTAATAGAATTAGAGACTAATTTGAAAGTGGTTGTAATATCCCGCTTAGACATAACTTTTATCCGTATCATATAAGTTCGAGTGAGCAAGGGCATAAACGTAATTGTGCGAGAAAGGGGATTTAAATATTGAGGCAAGGCTTTGTTCTTTCATTTTTCCTCTTCTCCTCTCTCTCTACAAAGCTGAAAAACTTCTCTTTCTCTCTCCCACTAAGGCTCACGCCACCCTCTCCTTGCCACCATCCATCAATTTTCCTTCCAAAAACTCTTGGGTCACAAGCAAGCTAGCTTTGTGAGACTTAGAACAAGAGGAAGCTAAGGAAGAATCAAGGAAGGAAAGAAGATTGAAGCTAGGGATGGACAAGCTTGGCAAAGGATAAGAATCACAACAATTGCTAGGTGAGCTCCCTAGGATTTTAGAACCCGCTTTGAGTGAGTTTGGGTGTGATTTATGTTATGAGCAATGTTTAGAAAGTTTTGTGCCCCAATCCCTACACTTGCTAATTCCTTGTTCAATCATGTTTTAACTGTCAATTTCCAATAGAAAATCATTCCTAACATCATTGGGATGCTTGGGTAAGTTGGATTGAGCTAAAATGGTGAAAAATACGATTTTTAAGCAATTTCTGAACTGTCAAGCTCGCTGCAGCGAGCAGACCATTTTTGATTCTGGTCCTGGTCGCTATAGCCACGGATCCATCGCTACAGCGCGCTCACCAGAAACAGCTTGGTCAGCTGGGCTGTTTCAGGTGATCTGACGAAAACTGTCAAGCTCGTTTTACTCATCTTTTAAAGCCGAGAATTTTCGTCGTTTCAGACGAAATTTCGGCAGGGAGGTATTTTAAAATACCTTATTTTTTCGGTTCGTTTTAGGGCCACTTTTTATCTCGTTTATTTATTTTATTTTTACTTTTTATCTTTACTTTTAGTCTCAGTTTTTATTATTTATTGTCATTTATTTCATTTTTATTATTACTATTATTATTATTTATTTATTTTCCTTTTTATTATTATTATTATTATTATAATAATAATTTATTTTTTCTTTTTTTATTATTACTATTTTTTTTTCAATTTTCTTTATTCAAAGTCAGAAAACACTGCTGCAGAGGGCGCCCCCTTTCCCTGAGTTTTTCATCATTCATTTTCTGTCCAAATCTTCCAAATCCTCACAAAATCTGCACCAAAGATCACACCAAGTCACTTCTCCATAAATGTTTACCAAAAATCTTGGCCAAAAGAAACACCAAAACCAATCTGCAAGTTTTCTCATGGTCAACAATAGGAGCTCAGAACCTCTATATAACAGAGACCAAATTCTTGACAAAAGGGAAAAAAAAATTTAATCAGACAGAAGGGGATTTTTTAGAACATAAAAAAAAACTCATAAACAGCAACACACAGCCAAATCCACACGACCTACACGACCCACACACACCCAGCAACCCACAAACTCAGCCACTAAAACAGCAACACACAGCCAAACCCACACGACCTACACGACCCACACACACCCAGCAACCCACAAACTCAGCCACTATACACACATCACACAGCCAAACGCACACGGCCAGCAACACACGCACACGGCCACACACACACGCCGGCAACACAACACACACAGCATCAAGACCAAACCACAACACCAAGAACCGAATCAAACAAAAGAAAAAAGGTAGATTTCTCAGAATATTTCAAACCTAGATCTAGGGTTCTTTAGAAAAGTTTTGAAAAATTTGAGTTCGGAATAAGGAAGAGAAAAGAAAAGGATATTTGAAAAAACGAAAATTTTTGAAAAAAAGAGGAATTTTTCTACTCCGGCACTGTGGCGCCGCCCTAGGGCTGGCCGGCCACCGCGCCGGAAACCTACTTCCGGCTAGGCTTGGGGAGAGAAGGGAGAGAGAAGAGAGAGGACCGATTTTAGAGAGAAGGAGGGGAGAGAGAAAGAAAAGAGGAAAATGAAAAAGTTGTTTAGGGAATGGGTATTTATACCCCTCCCTGATTCAGTGCGCGTGGGTGTACGCGTTAGCGTGCACCCTCGCCCCTCAAGCTCTCTGATTTTAAATCATACGGCTTTGGTTGTTTCCCCTTGTGATCAGATCAGGGCCCTCTGATTAATCAGACGGTCCAGATCTAATCACGCTGGCCCAATGCATTTTGGGCCTGTTTATTTTAAATCTGATCATTTTCTCACTTCCTGCACCCCCCCATTTTATTTTTTACACCTCCCTGTTTATTTTTTTTATTTTTCTTTGCAATTTTTATTTCCTTTTATTAATATTTCCTTTTTATTGTTCTTTTATTTTTAACATCTTATTTATTTACTTATCACATCATATCATGCATTTTTATTTTATTTGTTCATTTTAATTTGCATTTTATGTCATTAGAATGTATTTAGGAACAATAAATCTAAATATGCATTGCATTTATTTTTCATTTTTCATAGTTTAATTCATAATCCCAGGAAAAGGAGATTTTCATTTTGATCTAACACCGTTTTTAATTCCCTCGCGTTCAGTTTATTTTATCACACTTAATTTCTTTTTAACTCCAAATACAAAAAACCATAAAAACCAAAAACATTCAAATATTTAAAACTTCATCAAAAATATGTTTTATCAACAAACCTTGGATTTCAAACCAAGCGTCTTTTTTTTTCAATCAAACTTTAATCAATTTTAAATCATATTAGACTTTATTTTCTACATTTAAAATCAATCAAACTTCACTCACTTGCCACTTTGGCTCATTTTATCTTTCACAAACATTTTCAAATTTTTAAAATCAACATAACTAATCACTCGGCTTTTTACCCCGAACTACATGATTTTGATCCCATTCGGGTATGTAGGCAAAGGACCTTGTCCTTCCAAATCAATAAAAACAACAAAAACATTTTCTTTCTTTTTTCAATAACTTGAACAACACTTGTTCATAAGTTGCAACAACTAATTTGGGTTTTAAACTTTTTCATAAATTTTTTGACTAAGTGCTTTGCTCTTTTGGGATTTCTTAAAGATTCAATAACAAACTTGAAGGAAAAAGGAGTGGTTTGACGTATGTCTCTCCATTCCCCGATTGAACAAACACTTGACGTATGTCTCGTTGTTTAGACAATCGTCCTTCTTTTTCAAACTTCACCAAGAAAAAATACATTTTTAATTTCATCATTAAACTTGAATGAAAAAGGATTGGTTTGACGTATGTCTCTCCATTTCCCGGTTGCACGAATGCTTGACGTATGTCTCGTTGTTCGGGCAATCGTCATTCTATTTTCAACGCATCCAACACACCAAAACCTTTCTTGGCCCCCGTGGTCAATTCAAACTTTTTGAGCCCATGCGCGTTTTCAAGCGGATACCATCGCCCAAGTGCGAGTCCGTCCCTTTTTTACCTTCATTAAGCTACCCTCATAACGGTAGTAGGTAAGACTTTTTATCGGTCTTCATTAAGCTATCATCACAACGATAGTAGACCATGTTCTTTTTTTCCTTTCAAAGCAAACTTTTTCGCCCGAGCGCGATCAAATCATTTTTTTTATAAATAAAAATCAATCAACACACAAACTTTTGCTACAAAGAACTACGTAGCTTTGATTTCTCCATCGCATCGGGAGATACGTAGGAGCAAGATTCACATCTTGTCAAGCACATTAATAAAAAAATATCATTTTTCCCCTTTTACTTTATTCCCTTTATATTAAAGCATGCAAGCAAAACTTTAAAAACACTTTAGCCTTAACTAACTAGGAGGTTCCCGTTGAGTACAACGGATGTGAGGGGTGCTAATACCTTCCCCTTGCATAATCAACTCCCGAACCCGAAATCTTTAACATTGTGGTAATTTAGAACTTTTTCCCTTTTTTTCCCCAAAAAATTAAAAGTTCAGTCTTGATTTAAAATTAGTGAGTCAACGCTTATCCATAGCTTGATCTCCGAAATTCGACGCGACATGCCGGATGGGACTTCTCCGAGAGGGTTGTCCACACGTATGTTTAAGATGTAAACATGTCCAGCAGGCTCCGGATTATGCCGGATGGGACTTCTCCGAGAGGGTTTTCCACATGTAAGGTTTAAGTTATGTCCAGCAGGCTCCGGATTATGTCGGATGAGACTTCTCCGAGAGGGCTGTCCACATAACGATAAGAGGAGTCCGGTGATTAGCCTCAGATAGGAACTTTCACCGGTTATCAGGGGAATGTGCTCCGGGGATACTCCACTCGGGGGCATTCTGTAAAATGAACTCAGATAATTAGTGTATGTTCAATGCTAACTTTCTAACTTTATGCTAAGTAAGATGTATATGTATTTATTACATGAGTTTATGACAAAGTATTCATCAGATAATAGTTATCAGAAAGTGATCATATGATGTTCCCAGATCACTAAGTATGAGATTATGATATGTTATGAATATGAAAGAGTTATGCAGTGATCCTAGTTTTCCCCTTAGTCACTAAGTTAACAGGAAGTAGTCTAGTTTTACGACTACACAAGATAGCGGGAACATGCAGGTTTAATCCCTTATGTGAATAGTTTAAGGTTTGGCGATCATAGGTATCCCCAAGATTGCCAACAGGGTAGGCATGGCGACCCTAGGTTCCCCGTGGTTGCCAACAGTAGGTTGGGGTGGAGCTCACTGAGACATTATGTCTCATCCCAATCCTTCTGGTGCAGGTTTACAGGTAAGCACGAGGTTCGTGAAGAAGTTCTTCAGGAAGACGCTGGATGGAGTGCAGTTGCTCGTCATGTACCAGTACAAGAGTTTATCAGACTTTGTATAAGTATTTTTGTGGTACTTGATTATTGTATAAACGAGCAAAAATCTATATTCATTCGGTTGTTGTATATTATTATTATTATTATTGAAAAATTTGATGTATCCAGTATCAGTTAATGCACATGCTAATATTCTAGATTAAATTAGTATGGATGTTACAATTGGTATCAGAGCAGGTCGATTCAGACTGTGCCATGGGTCATTAAAGATTCAATAAACGAAGTGGGACCATTGAGTTCCAGATATTGTTCTAAAGGTCACATCTAGTTGAGCCTGATCAACTCAATCTAGTATATGACAGTTAGGACGAATGTCTGAGAGCTGAATGGGACCAAGGAGGAATGAAGTGTACGAAGAATGGTGATTAAGATGACATACTTTTAAGACAGGAATTGGTGAAGGAGTATTCAATGTCAAATGATGGTTATCAAACCGTAAAGTAACTAAGCCTGTTAATGGCAGAGTTTCAGGAATATTAGAGATATTTGAGAATAAGGTGAAGTACCTTAAAATAGATGGACGCGTCATTGAGAGATGTCTCGTCTGAGGAGACATAAGAAGTAAGGAATTATGGAATTTTAATATCCAGCAGTTAAGAGACGTATTTATGGATTAAGCAAATTATTGGACAGATGAAGCAGATTACCTTCCTTTATTATGAGTCATCAAGATGCTTTGTATGAGAAACGCAAGCTTAGCGATAAGTGAAGGAGACCCCTGGTAAGGGCATGAAGTAAAGATTGAATCGTATGTTGTCGGATTATAGTAGGTCAGCTTTGAAGAATAACCAGGAATTAGCCAAGAACTATTGTGAGGCTCTAGCATCAGGAAGATCGTCGCTAATGCACAAGATACAGTTAAGGTTGTGATTATTGTTAAGAAGTCCCATATTTTCATTTGATGGGCTCCTTACACAAGTATTCTGGAAAGCCGTCAGAGATCACCTTATGTTGGTATGCTTTCAAAGGTGGTAGAATGTACAGACCTTGGATTGTTCGAAACCATATGAAGAAGGCAACGGTCGAGAAGACTTATGGAGAATTATTCAGATAATAAGATTAAATTTGAATTGTGGATACAGTAACAAGTTACTGGAGGGATCCAATAGGAAGTGATAAGTGTTGAAGTTTAAGATCAATTAATCAGGTACTCGAAGAGACGTAACCAATGTTTGGGCTTACAGGAGAGCCGGTAAGAGTTTGCATCTATTTCAGACGGATTGTTTCCGGAGAAACTCGAGGAGTAACCTAAGAGATATGGTAAAGTTATGGGGACCTAAGTTGTCTCGGAAAAGACTATGAGTATGACATCCTTACAAATAAGAATAGAAACGAGACGAGAACCACCAGTGAGTTCAGTATACGAAAGATATGAATATCCAGAAACCATAAGTTGTTTTGGAAGTTGCCACAAGGGAACAATGTGTGAACTTAATTTGCTTCAGGTATGCTTTTAGTAGGGTTTCTGTAATGTTTAAATGATTATACATGTTGAGCTGACCATGAGATGGTTACAGAATTCGGAATATGGAGAATAAGCGAGAATCAGTGTATAAGCTGTTTTGACAGAATCACTGTTTAGCTCGTAACTGTTGTTAAAACTGCTTACAGGTTTTGGCATAATTTCGCGAAAACAAGTATATTGTTTATGTTCGAAAGGAAAACACAAAGTCAGGAGATGACCAATCGGTAAGTTAAGCAAGTGGTTTAAGCCACAAGAGAATCAACAAACGTAAGATGGTTCTACTATGATAGCTACGAGTCATTAAGTAAAAAGATTGGTCAAAGAGATTTGATTTGGTAATAGTGGTGTATTACTTCTATCCCAAGGTGAATTGTTTTAAATCAGAGTTGCGCAGCGGAGAAGTAATCCAAGGATGGGTTAACGAACAATGATAAGCTGAAGCTTAGATAACAAGGATGTCTGTGAAGTCCTTGTCGGATGAACCACATGAAGGTATTAAGAGTCCAGTTCTTGCAACGCAGAATAGCAGTAAGCAGTGACGTCTCGAACTTATCATAAGTTCTAACAGGAAATTTTAAAAGGTAAGCCGAGGAATACTTCAAACCTCGAAACTCAGGAGGAATGGAAGTCGAAGCAGTTTAAGAGTATGTGGTGAGAAATAAGAAGGATATGTTCCTACTACGTTAAGTTTTAAAGCGGATGAAGTCACCGCTAGTAAAGTAATTTAGATATTTTAGCTCCATAACTTCAAGTGAACTTGAAGAGTAAGTTTAGCCAAAAGAGAATTATGCATGAGGTAACAACAGTACAAGTTGCGCTTGCAAGATGATATTTTTGAATTTGAAACATTGATCAGAAACGACAGTGCAATGGCATAGGAGTTTATTTCACGTTGTACCCACGTTATGTCAACATGTCACATGTACCAGACTATGTTTTATAATGCATACTTATCAGGCAATGTTTATGCTACTCAGACAGTAGTGTGACATACTTTTCAGTCATGTGACATGTATCAGTAATCGTGGTACAACACTAGTATCAGATATTACCAAGATTTATACAGATTATGTATATATATATATATATATATATACGTTGACAAGTCGTGACACATGTACGCTTCAGATTTATTCTGGAAAGGTCAGCCCATTAGGGAACCTACATGACGACTCACATATGTATATATGTTCAGATAAGATTGTATAGCAGGTATGTTGATACCGAACATTTGAGTAGTTAGGAAATTCTTGAACTTAATGTTCACCAGTAGAGGAAGAAGAACTTTCTATGCAGATCAAAAGTCACTCGTAGTCTACAGTAAAGAGCTACGTAAGTTCAGGTTATGAATAAAGGATTGAGAGATTAAGTGTGCTATTTTGGTAGCAATCAGAGTAGAGTTTTCTTTTGGAAAACAAGGAGTGTCTTGGAATGACGTGAGTTAAGTTGTAGACGGTTTTCATGAGACCAGTTTTACTCGCCCCGTTACGACCAGGGTATATCTTGAATGATGGCAGATTGTCAGAATCCTAGTAAGGAGGAAATTCCCAAATTCCAGAAATACGCGTTGTCGTCAACTAGTTAAGGCAGACATGAGTAGCCTATAAGATTTCTCGAGCCTTAAGGATTTCCGCAGTGAGAACAGAAGTAATGCTTACAGTTGTGATGAGTGTTACACCAGGATGTCAGAAAGAAAGGAGCAGGTACCATAAGTGATGCCTCCTCCTTGGATCGGATAGTGGAGGTAGTTGCAGTAGTCTTTGCTTCCAGTTGAGAATACTCAATATCAGATGCTTTTCAGAGTAAGGATAATTCTATATAAAGAATGTTATGATTGTAACTGTAAGATGTCGTCTTACGAGGCGAAAGTCAAAGACAAGAATTCATTGGAATTAAACTATAATGTAATAAATCTCTCGAAAAGTTGGAATATTCGAGGGAGATAAGATCGACCCGACGTCTTCAGGATAAGATTGAGTGGTCAATGAAGGAAAGACTCATGGAATTCAGTAAGGGAATCCGAGACTTAACAATTTTAAATTGGATTTGCAAGAAGTATGTCGAACAGAGGACATAGTCAAGTAAGATGGATATGTTGATTCAGACAACCACACGTCCTACCAGGTAAGAATTATGTAATGTGCATTGGATCTTCCGGTTAGAAAGAAATTGTCATTTGTTTTTGGACTCACAGAGATAGAAACCATGGCAAAGGAACAGTTTTAACCAGTCTGGTTTAATCGAGGTACATGAATAATCTATATGTCAGGCCCTAGAGTAGCCATGGAATCCTGTTAGGCAAGTTGAATTGGAAAATTGGCTAGTGGAGAAAGAGATAGAAAGGATCCATTCATTCATGATCTCAGGAGAATTGTAAATTTCGAGGACGAAATTTCTTTAAGGGGGGTAGAGTGTAATATCCCGCTTAGACGTAACTTTTATCCGTATCATATAAGTTCGAGTGAGCAAGGGCATAAACGTAATTGTGTGAGAAAGGGGATTTAAATATTGAGGCAAGGCTTTGTTCTTTCATTTTTCCTATTCTCCTCTCTCTCTACAAAGCTGAAAAACTTCTCTCTCTCTCCCACTAAGGCTCACGCCACCCTCTCCTTGCCACCATCCATCAATTTTCCTTCCAAAAACTCTTGGGTCACAAGCAAGCTAGCTTTGGGAGACTTTTAACAAGAGGAAGCTAAGGAAGAATCAAGGAAGGAAAGAAGATTGAAGCTAGGGATGGAAAAGCTTGGCAAAGGATCAGAATCACAACAATTGCTAGGTGAGCTCCCTAGGATTTTAGAACCCACTTTGAGTGAGTTTGGATGTGATTTATGTTATGAGCAATGTTTAGAAAGCTTTGTGCCCTAATCCCTACACTTGCTAATTCCTTGTTCAATCATGTTTTAACTGTCAATTTCCAATAGAAAATCATTCCTAACATCATTGGGATGCTTGGGTAAGGTGGATTGAGCTAAAATGGTGAAAAATACGATTTTTAAGCAATTTCTGAACTGTCAAGCTCGCTACAGCGAGCTAGAGCTCGCTGCAGCGAGCAGACCATTTCTGATTCTGGTCCTGGTCGCTATAGCCACGGATCCATCGCTACAGCGCGCTCACCAGAAACAGCTTGGTCAGCTGGGCTGTTTCGGGTGATCTGACGCGTCTGTACGAGGTTTTTCACTACCGTTTTCTCCAAAAACTTTAAGGAACTAAAGAACACCATTTTAACTCATCCAAAAAGCTTCCAAATGGATGAGATCTTGAAGGAGCAAGGAATATGCAATGTATGGGAAATGCTAGATTAAAGGGTAGACGAACTGGAAATGATTATAAGTGGGATAGTAAGCCCTAAGTATGACATATGGTAATGATATGTCTAGATCCTTTGATAGGATAGCAAGTTGATGTACTCAATTAAGTGTACGAAAGTACAAGGAATGTTTCAACATTCAAAGCTTCAGATAAGCTTAAGGGGTTCAGTTTCCCAACAATGATTAAGTGGCTTATGAGAACGATAAGCTTAGAACCTTATATTATAGGTTAAGTATCACATGATTAATTACGTGATGAATGCATTAGATATGCATATGTTCAGATGATGTATCAGATATACATATGATGAGTTAAGATTTATATTATAAAGTTTATACGTGTTCAGCAGACTCCGGATTATGCCGGATGAGATTTCTCCGAAAGGGCTATCCACACGTAAGTTTTATAGATTATGTTAACGTGTTCACTAGACTCCGGATTATGCCGGATGGGACTTCTCCGAGAGGGTTGTCCACACGTATGTTTAAGATGTAAACATGTCCAGCAGGCTCCGGATTTTTCCGGATGGGACTTCTCTGAGAGGGTTTTCCACATGTAAGGTTTAAGTTATGTCCAGCAGGCTCCGGATTATGCCGGATGGGACTTCTCCGAGAGGGCTGTCCGCATAACGATAAGAGGAGTCCGGTGATTAGCCTCAGATAGGAATTTTCACCGGTTATCAGGGGAATGTGCTCCGGGGTTACTCCACTCGGGGGCATTCCGTAAAATGAACTCAGATAATTAGTGTATGTTCAACGCTAACTTTCTAACTTTATGTTAAGTAAGATGTATATGTATTTATTACATGAGTTTATGACAAAGTATTCATCAGATAATAGTTATCAGAAAGTGATCATATGATGTTCCCAGATCACTAAGTATGAGATTATGATATGTTATGAATATGAAAGAGTTATGCAGTGATCCTAGTTTTCCCCTTAGTCACTAAGTTAACAGGAAGTAGTCTAGTTTTACGACTACACAGGATAGCGGGAACATGCAGGTTTAATCTCTTATGGGAATAGTTTAAGGTTTGGCGATCATAGGTATCCCCAAGATTGCCAACAGGGTAGGCATGGCGACCCTAGGTTCCCCGTGGTTGCCAACAGTAGGTTGGGGTGGAGCTCACTGAGACATTATGTCTCATCCCAATCCTTCTGGTGCAGGTTTACAGGTAAGCACGAGGTTCGTGAAGAAGTTCTTCAGGAAGACGCTGGATGGAGTGCAGTTACTCGTCATGTACCAGTACAAGAGTTTATCAGACTTTGTATAAGTATTTTTGTGGTACTTGATTATTGTATAAACGAGCAAAAATCTGTATTCATTTGGTTGTTGTATATTATTATTATTATTATTGAAAAATTTTATGTATCCAATATCAGTTAACGCACATGCTAATATTCTAGATTAAATTAGTATGGGTGTTACAATGGCTTACAGAGACAAGGATCAATTTGGTGGTTTACTTCTCTCTCATTATATTTGGTTACATGTGAAAAGAAAAAAAAATTAGACTAAGTCCTAAGAAAAGACACACCAACAACATCTGCTAGTAAGCCTGAGGACAAATTAGAGGGTGGTTGATTAAGCACAATCAAATTATCTAAATTGTTAACTCTCATCCTTGCTAAAATATATGCATAAGCATTTCCTTCTCGAAGAATGTGATGAACAAAAACCAGCAAGTGTATTAGTTTGTCGTGAAGTAGTAATTTTTCTTGTGAAAGAGTTTGTATCCATAGGAATTGCCTAGCTTCAACGTAACTACTGCGAATTAATTAGGTTAATAGTAAAAGGGGGTTTTTGCATGTTGAAAATGATTTGTTTTAAGACCTTGAGAGAGAAACAGAGAAATCGATTAGGTTATGGAAGATTTTCTTCCCTGAATTAATTGAGCGGCTATAAATTATAAATATAGTGCTACTGATTACTTGTTTTCATTACCTTTAATAAAAAATAGTCAGGTGATCAATGTCTTGGTCACTGACACTCTTCGATAGGTCACACTCCCTACTTAGTTCAAAAGCTCTAACCGAACTTGATGGTTAAAGAACGCCAAAGAATCAACCATTATCAGGCACTACTCCAATCTTAATCAATAATGATGTAACAATTATTATTAGTTTATGTCTAAATCTAATCAATAATTGATTGGTTAAACTAGATCAAGCCAGAAAAGTTAGGGTTAGTAATCATTGATGACTTATTATTCGATTTATGAACCAAAGTTAGGTTTAGTACTCATTTATTACATAAAAAACATTAAGAACTAAATAACCAAATAAATACAAAGCAGTCGACTGATATATATAGAATTATTTAAAGTTACATGAATGATTAATTACAGTGAAGTTTCTATTTCATAATCTAACCTAGAGAGAAATTAGCCCCTCATGATTTCTAAACACGTATATTTATATATGAATAAAAGAACATCAGAAAAGGATTATGGGTTGATGATTCCTTGGCTCCTAAATGGCTTCGGCCGCTTCCTTCCTCCAGAAATTGTGTTTTTGTTTTCTTGTGCTCTTCAAAAGGTGTTTTTCTACTAACATATGGGGTAATTATTTATAGGTGTCTGTTCCCCTAAGTTTTAGGGGAATTGGTTCGCGATGTGAATGGTATCTCGCGACGAGAGACAGGCTCTGAGTGTATCCTCTTTTGACCTAGGCGTTTTATCTCGCAATGCAGAGCTCCTAGTCCGCGACGCGAGATAGACAATAGCAAAGGAAATGCAGAGCAGAGAGAGAGAGAGAGAGAGAGAGAGAGAGAGAGAGAGAGAGAGAGAGAGAGAGAGAGAGAGAGAGAGAGAGAGAGAGAGAGAGAGAGAGAGAGAGAGAGAGAGAGAGAGAGAGAGAGAGAGAGAGAGAGAGAGAGAGAGAGAGAGAGAGAGAGAGAGAGAGAGAGAGACTCATAACTTAGGCACTATTGGATTCTTAACAATCAATTATTTTTTAAGCGCAATAATAAGTTGAACATACATGCACGTCTGCACGCTAGTATTATTCATAGAAAATAAAAATATAAAATCATGGGGGGACAATAACCAAAATCCATGAAAATGTCAAATGTCTGCAAAGTTGCGCTTTCTATTGATCTTCCTGAGCTACAGATTTATTCAATATGAATTCAGAATCACCCTTTACTTCAGAATTGGTGTCATCAACTTGAGGTGTGATAAGAACATTTGTACCACCCTCAATTTCATCTTCCGAGTTGCTTAGAATGCGTAAATCATTCTTAACAATATCATTGTACTTGTTATGATTGTCGTCTCCACCTTCAATTTGAAGCTCAGCATTTACCTCTTTATCTAAAGTTTCCTGCACTATCCTTGGATCGTTCTTAACAATCAATTCACTGATAAACTTATTGAAGTTCTTACTAGAACTACCACCTTCCTGTAAAGCTTTTCTTGCCAACTCTTTAATTTCCATAGCCCTCTTTTTAATCTCACCAGCACTTGGCCCTTCCATAACCTCCCTAATACACCTCTCAATCTCTTCTACACTTGCAACCCCATCTTCCTCATATTTCAATTTTACCCCATTCCTAAATACATTCTCAATAAGCATAGCATTTGTTGGTTGGTCAGTCCAAGATGGCCAACCAATAACAGGCACACCAGTTATCAATGTCTCAAGTGTTGAGTTCCAACCACAATGACTTATAAAACAAGCAACAGCAGGGTGCATTAACACCTTCTCTTGTGCACACCATTTCACAACCAAACCTCTCCCTTCAGTCTCTTTCAAAAACTCTTTTGGTAATTCATAAGCCGCATCCTTTGTTTCATATCCTCCATTATTAGCTGGCTTAACAACCCATAAAAAGTTCTTGTTGCTATTCTTCAAAGCTGTAGCTATATTATTCATTTGTTTTTGTGACAACACAACCAAACTACCAAATGATATATAAATAACTGATGAATTTGGTTTATTATCAAGCCAACCTATGCATGCATCTTCAGCATTCCACATATCAACACTAACATTACTTATTTCCTTTTCACCTAATAGAAAAGGTGAAACCAATGGTCCAATAGGATAAATTGGAGTTAATGAATCCATTGATTTCACTATTTCTTCTTCAATTTCAAAAAATGAAGCACCTAAAACCCATTTCACATTATTCAAACGTTTGTATAACTCATCCATCATTTCCTTGAAATGAAGAGGACTAGAAGGAAGTATCATTGAAGGAAGATCTCTTACCTCTAATATTGGAAGCCCAGGTAATTGCACTTTCTCATTAGGATCCTCCAAACTGGGAAAAGAATAAGTGTTCTTGAAGTAATGATAGTAAATTGAATACAAAGCAGAGGCTTGTATCCAAAGCAATGCACAAGGGATTCCATGTTCAGCAACAACATCAATAGCCCAAGGAACAAATGGATTGACGATTGCACATGAAAATGTTTCATTTTTGGTTAGGTTGGTGATGAGATTGAATAGGTTTTTGGAACCCTTTTCTTGGATAGTGTTGATTAAGGATTTTGTGTCGGAGCGGTCGAAGTCGGCGCTGAGACCGTCAGAAAAGAACTCGAGTTTGATTCCTGAATCAGAGGAATTTTTGTCGGTGCGTTTGAGCATGCGGTTACGACCATCTTCTGTCGTGGCAATGGTGACGTTGACACCCTTTGAAATGAGGCGTTTGGCGAAGTTTAGCATGGGATTGACGTGACCTTGTAAGGCCATTGACACCATGAGAATGTTAATGTTTGTTTTTTCATCTGCTACTGACATGGTTTCTAGGTACACAAGAGATGTGAAGTACTATGGTGTAATTGTGTGAGAGTGATGGCATGTACGACTTTATATATATATATATATATATATATATATATATATATATATATATATATATATATATATATATATATATATACACACACACAATGTATACAGATGGCTGAGATGGATACAATGTACATTTACTATAATAAATTTAAATACAAAAATAATTATCTTTTTGACCAAGTATACAATAGGAAATATTATAAAATAGTCTAGTCAACAAATATATCATAAAATATTATAAAATAAATAATTTTATATGGATAGAATTGAAATAATTTAAGTTTATAAATATATTATAAAATATCTTATAAGTTTATAAGTAATTTAATTATTAAATTACTTTTTTTCTAAAAAAATTAATTTAATAATTTAAGTTTATAAATATTTATATGGATAGAATTGAAATATTTTATTTAATGTATAATATACTATTTAATATTTATCTATCTATCTATCTATTATTATTATTATAAATTGGAAGATAGAGTGCAAATCCTATTTGGATAAAATGTCTATTTTGCCCTCCCTTTTTTGCCACCTCATAACAATTTTACCCTCTAACTCTTATGACTTATGTTTTTCCGTTACATAATAATTCATTTTTTTTTGTTACATATTCATTGTCGTTTGTCACATAGTAAGTTTTTCCCCTCATTTCCAGAAGATTGAACCATTCTTCTCCCTCGGCGGTGATTCTCAAATCTCAATGTGTATCCATCATTCTTACCATTCCATTTTACATCTTCCTCTAAATCGATAACTGCAAACCTCTTCCTTGCATATTCACCTCTCATTCTAAAGTTTTTCATTCAATTTCGTCCATGTTTCGTTTTTGAATTTCACAGTTATCATTAGATCAAATTTGTTTGGAGTGTCGTCAAAAACAAGGGTAATGAGCACATTGAGATGATTATCATGGATTCAAAAGTAACCACATCGTAATCATAGTTCGTTTTTTATAATTTTAATTTTTTTTTAATTTTTTTAGGAAATCTAGGTGATTTGGATCAAATTTTTTTAGTATTATTATCTTAAAACCCTGGGTAATTTGGGTTTTTAAGTTTGAATTTAATAGAAATTTTCATTTATTCCTAAACATGTGTATTTATGTTCGAATTATTGTACGGTAAATTAGTAATGTAGTTTAACTTTTGGGCAATTTATAGTGGTATTAGTAATATAGTTAAACTTCTGGACAATTTTGTAGTGACATGTTAAAGCATGGCTAAATAATTTTGGCTTCAAGGATTGAAATAGTAAATTTTGAGTTTTTACTAAATAGGTGTGATGGGATTTTCTCAAAATCATCATTAGAGTATTAATGTAGTCATAATCTACTGGATTATATGGTGATAGGATTCAAGTTTTGATCCGATCACACACCCAAATGGAAGGACGTGATCAAAAAATACCAACTTGCCCATTATGGCTGTATTTGGTAAGGACGAAAAGCTAGCTTATAGCTTATTGAATTAGCTTATAAGCTTGTTGGATCAAAACATGACGTGTTTGGTAACAAGTTTTTCTCGTGAGCTTATAGCTTTTTCTGAGATGCTATTTCAAGTAGCTTTTGAGCTTATAGCTTATAGCTTCTTATATTCTCTTCCAATTTTAACCTTATTATTTTAATTTTACTATTTTTTAATAAAAAAACTACCCATATTCATATGTAACTACCCACTTTTTATATATTTTTTTAAAAAAAACTACCCACTTTTTATATATTGGTGCAACCAACTTACGTGACTATCCATATATATCACTCAAGTTGTAGTTTTTTTTTATATTTTCTTTATTCACTTTTTTTTACGTTGCTCTTATTTCATATAATATAATATATAATTTTAAATAAAATATATAGTAAATATTGAAGCCATTTTAGTTAAATAAATATTTTTTAATTGAATTCATAAAACACATTTATCATTTTGGAGATGAAAGTAATTTGAAATAAATTTAAATATTTTAAAAAAACAAATAAGTAAAAAAATTATGTATATAATTTATGAAAAATATATTAAACAAACATGTCATTTTATATCATTTTATATTTATCAGTCACTTGAACAACTAATTTTACCAAACACATTATTTTTAATAAGTGAGTTTTTCAGCTATAAGCTATCAGATATCAGTCATCAGCTATCAACTAACTTTTCAGCCATCAGCTAGCTTATCAGCTATCAGCTAGCTTATAGCTTATTTTTACCAAACAGAGCCTATGTCTCGGTTAGTTCCATTTATTGTGACACTATCTTTGCTTGGACCTCATTGTGCTTTTTTTTTATTGTGATGTATCTGTTTATTTTAATCTCTCTCAAATTTACATGTTAAATATCCATGTACTTTATTTTTGTTATATGAGGCATCTATATTAGATGAACATGTTGTTGGTATTAAAGCTTGATTTGTGTTAGTTTGCAGTGAACCTAATGATAATGAAGGAAGAAAAGTCATACAGAGAAGGTATAGGTTCAACAAGAAAATTAGGTTAGTTTTGAGAGAGATAAATTAGGATTTTATTAGTGTGTTTTAAATTGGTGGACTATTTCTTTGGGTATGATGTTTTGCAATGATAGTCAAGATTAAAGTAAGATTTTATTAGTTTGTTTCAAACATATATTTTTTGTGTGGCGAGAATCAGATTGTTCTCGACATTTAAATCTTTAGTTTTAAATAATTGGAGAATTGGAATTTCAAATACCATTAACTCTCTTCTCTTTAGTTATTTAATTTGCTAACATGTTTTATATAACATTTCTTCTAGGCTCATTATTTTTTTATTCCTTTTTTACTTTTTCATCCACTTAAATCTTCGATAATAATTTTTTTCTAGGTCAGTTGCTATGCACTCTAACTCTTTTTTGTTAGTTATTATATTATGTATATGCACAAATCATAAATACAAATATATAAAAAAAATATAACAGCAACCGCGAGTCGCGCGGGTCACAATCTAGTATAAGTAATAATAGATATAAGATAACATAATGATGTCCAATTTAGTCGTCATCTTATTGTGTATATGTGTGTCAGGGCTAACCCTAGGGATAAACACCTCAAACAAAGGCTTTAGGCCTCACGAAACACGTTAAAACATATCGGATTTCAGAACCCGAATAAAGAAAAAAGGTCTCAAAAAGAAGTTTTGACACAAAATAATATATTTGTTTTTCAAGGCCCAAATGCTAGCCAATTCTTTTTTTTTCCTCTTCTTTTTAAATAAATTACGACACTTATTACGACCTCAATTTTCTCAACAGAAACCTCTTTTTTATCTTCCTATGTAATCAATTTTAGTTAGTTTTTGACAGTTGATTGACTTTTTGTTTTACCATATCCACATATACAACTTCATCGGCCTCAAGACTCCAACTTTCCTCATTGTATTTTTTTTAGAGAATTTTATCCTAAAAAATAATGTCAAACTTGTATACCATATAGCTATGGTTTCGATCTAGCTTGAACTCATGACTACAAAAATATAATTTATGAATTTGATTCTCTCTTCGCGATAAAATTCATCAAAGATGGAGTTCCGCGTACCCACCTATATGTTGCGATTGTTGATTACATTAGATCCTATTGACTAGGGACTGGAACATTGTTCTTGTTCACACCTTGCTGAAAGGAAACTCTAGCGCCGACTGGTTGGCCAATTTTGAAGCTGCTCTAGATAATGAGATTGCAATTTTTTATTTTTGCTCCCCTTTATTGGTTAGTATCTGTTTAGCTGATACTATGGAGGTATCTTTCATTAGACCTTAATTTTCTTTTTTGTCTTGTTTTTTTCCCATTGATACAAAAAACATAGCTATGTACATAAAATATCATATTTTAACAAAATAGTATTATTATTATTTTGAAGCAATTCACAAAATATTATTATTAAGTAAAAAAAACAAATTATAACTATTGTTTGAGAAAAATTAAGGCTTCATCTAAAATCACGCTTTAGGCCTCACTTAATGTTGGACCGGCCTTTGTGTGGTGTGTGTGTTTTTGTGCGTTTGAATATGTATAAAAGTTGTTTTTGATATATTAGAATAAAATTTCTTGAAATTACTTATAAATGAGCATTTAATCCAACTTTCCAACTTTTTTATCAAATAAGTGCTTTCTTGGCTAAATCTTATCAAATACATGTTGCTAAATTATTTAAAAACTTTAATTTTCATGTACCTTTAGTGTAAAAAGTTTTACATTGTCGACATATACAAAAAGATTTACATTGTCAACACATATAGCCAGTCATTTGTGTGACTTTAGAAGTGATTATATTAAAAGTCAAAAGTTTATAAATATTTAACAATTATGATTGATTGACAATGTAAAAACTTTTTACACTATCGGTGTATATGAATTAAATTTTTATTTAAAAACATGTCTTAATTAAATACTATACACAAACAAACAAAAAAAAGAAGAATTTACAACCATAGTTTTAAAAACCGGACCGACCTTCGACTCGACAAAGTCGTCGAGTCACTGGATCATTGGTCAAACAATTGAGTCACTGGTTGAACCACATCACTAAATTAGATTAAATCGGATGACTCGGTTGTATAATTCGGTCTCTATAACAAATTTATATTGATGTTAAATCAGATTGAACCAAAAGACTTGGTCTAAAAATATTGTAAAATTTTTCATATCCGTAATATTAAAGAACTCTAATTATCTTAAAATTATATATAATAAATTAATTTGTAAATGTGTATTATAAAAAAAATCTGGTATAATGATATTTGTATAAAATAATGGCACACAATGGTGTTATAGTGGTTTAAATATTTTAGGTCATTAATCCGATTTTTCAATTTGATAACAAAAAAATAAAATAGTTAATTGATATCATTGGAGTAATTTTGTTTTTATGAAAAGAAAAAAAAGAATTTAGTTTGGAGTAGTTTCTCTTCCGTCCTCTCCATTGTTAGAAATTATTGAATCAAACATCCCTTTTATTCACTAGTTTGTTCCCTGGCCTATAGCGGTTGATTTGCTCAGCTTCGTCCAGATCCTTTCCCATTGTGTGGACGGGTCCTCCGCTTTCCCTTGATCAGGTTAGTGAGCTGGTTTCTATGTCTGATGTGCAATACTTTGTGAACACAGGTCCCAAAGTGAGGAATATGGCTTACCTTGAGAAAACTCCTGCTTTATTCGAAAATGGTAACCCTTGTCTACACTGCCATAACTATCGAGAATCCTATATCAACGGTAGTGGAGGAACTTCAATAGCCAAGGCTGCCTTGGAGTCGAAGCTATTGTCTAGTGATAAGGAGAAAAATGTTGATATGAAGTCTTTGAGCGACACATCCGGGAAACTCAAGGTTGCGGAGGACATGATAAGAAATCTATAGATGGATGCTGAGGGTAAGGATTTTGAGAATACCAAAAAGGATGAAGTCAATTCCGCCAAAAATGAGAAGGTAAATTTTTTTAATCTTTTTCCTTGAATTACCAAGCATGTGTCTGGAATGAAGGAAGTTAGTGTCAAACACGAGGTTGGGCTTGGAGATGTTTCGTCCAATGTGTGGAAAACGTGAAAAAACCTAAATAAATTTTTCATGGAAGCATTTCATAATGGCGTGAATCAAGTCTCATTTTTGAACAAGAGGGGTCTCTTTGAACTTGATTGTACTAGATCCTTCAGAGTCGATTGAGGGGTTGGAATTCGCGTTTGTTCCAACTATCGTTAATCCAGATGTTCCGACAGGAATTCAGGGTGACACCTCCAAAGTGACCAAGTTGGATCAAGGCGATGTGGCAGATGTTCAAAAGATGTCCCTCTAAATCTGTTGATGTTGAGATTGAAGGCCAGTGATGGAATTTATTTGTGAGCACTAGTGTATGTGTATAGTTTTTTTTTTGTTGTAATATTTATGGTTGGTTGGCAAGTCTGACCATCGGTTGGTACTCGGTACACTTGACACTTGTTGCATATTAGTAACCAATGCTTATGTTAATTTCGACACTTTGATTTCTCATTTATAAATAGATTTTGTTTTCTTAGTATGGAATCATTCTTCCATTTTCAATGCTTGTTTTTTATAATCTTCTTCATAATTTAATTGCCCTTATTTTTTTTATCTATAAATACTTATTTCTTCTTGACGTTTTGGATAACTTGTATTCCACATATGCTTGAGGCATTTTCAAGAATATTGTTCTTATCATCGGTTGATGATGAATCTGATAACAATATGTTTGCTGACAGCCAACTCTAATGCCCAAATCCATGAGTACAATATGGTTGACCAAAAGAGGTAGTTCTACCAGGAACTATTGGATGTCTTCTCTTAGGTAGTTCTAACAGGAACTGTTGGATGTCTTCTCTATCTGTTTGCCTTGTTTTTTTGTGTTATCCTCGTCTTCATTTGTGCATGCTTTATGATGCTTTGTTTCTTGAATGATTGTTTTTGGCTTTGAGTATTGGGGTTATTCTTGTGTGTTGGCAGATTTCCCCCATCCCCACCTTCAAGTGAAGACATAGTTTGAGGTGGACTCTCCACTTGATTGGTGTTGTCACATATGGGAAACAAGTCCTCAACAAAGAGGTATGTTTCCCTTTTGTATCCCTAAGTGAAAACTTGGTACGAGGTAGGCAAAGGAGCATCACTCACACTTACTTGATGGCTAGTTGAGAAGTGGGTTTCAGCGATGAGGCACTATTCAACTTTCCTTTATGAGCATGAGGAATTTTGGCCGTGTGAGGCGCTAACATTGCTTATTTCACTCATAAGTGGGAGAAATTTGGCCTGGTGTGTTGCTAATTTTTTACCTAAAATGTTAGTGGAGATAAATGGCAACATGAAGATTTGAATTGCTCATTTATTGATATCATTTGAATTTACGAGTGACGCCGGTAAGTGTCAACTAACTATATTGTGTCAGTCGTGTTCTCCTTGAAATGTTAGTGCGGTGGAAAACAATATGGATATTGAAGCCACTTGTTCAAAATATTGCTAGGACTTACTAGTGCTCAAGGTCGCGGACTGCACCAACTAATTGATTATCATATCTTTTGGGATTTGGAGATTCGACTCCCCTTTAGGGTCTCCAGAGCATATGTACTTGTGCCCATTTTTGTGGAAGTCATGTATTGGCCTTTACATTTTTCATAGAGTTGTTTCTCTTAAGTCTCTCATACCGGTCTTGACGAGTTGGATGTCTATTGGTTACAAGGGAACCTCTTTAACCTACGAACTTCCTGCCTCATGTAACTTGAAAGATGCCGGTAAATATCTCCTTGTCTCGGTGGTGGCTACAATGGCCTCCAAGACATTGTATTTCAAAGTAGATATGTTTGGTAACAATCTTTTTGCACGATCTTAAAGCATTTTTCTTTAGCCTTTAGCGTTCTTTAGATGCTACATCAACGTGCTTATAACATGTAGAGTACTTTTTATGATTTTAACTTCATTATCTTACTTGAAAAAAAATTAAATTAATTAAAAGTAAATTTTTATATCATTTTATATTATAAGTCAATTCAATCACTAATTTTATCAAACCCTTCAAAATAACTATGCTAACTTATTTTGTCGCTCACTACTTTTTACCTAACAAAACATAATTCTTTTCTATTTTCCACACTAGTTAAAATTGCGTAAATATACTTGCAACAATAACATTATGGACTAGGATCCTCTCTAGGATCCAATCACGAAAAATATGATAAAGTTCAAATATTTTATTGATGAGTAATGTCAACCTAAGTCTTAGGTACCGTTTGACCTGACTTTTTTTTCTACTTCTCTACAATTTTAATGAAAATGTAAGCCAAATACAATATCTATTAAGTACTTACTAAAAAAATATTTTAAACATTTTTTCCCTTCAAAAAATATTTTAACATTTTTTTATTTATTATATATTTGTACAATATTTTGCCAAACAACTTTTAACTTAAAAATAGCTTTAAAACTAAAAAAATAATAAAGTAACAAAACAACTTTAACTTTTTTCATAAAGCCTTTAATTTTAACTTTGTTTTAAAGTAGCTTTTGGACTGTAAAAAATGCAGGTCAAACGATGTCTTAAAGACGCTAGTGAAAGAAGTAAAAAATAGAAGTTTTTATATTGAAAATAACAATGTTAAATCTTTCAGCAAATTGAATATACGAATAATAAATATTACATTGTCTTTATATTTATATATTATTTGGATTTGGACAATACCAGATAGTCTTGGTCTTCAACTTAGAGGCAGCTGAGATCATCATACAAACTTTTCATCGTTCTTTCCGTGGCTGTGGCAATGAGACTAAGACTTATTTCCCAAATTGCATAAGTGCCAAGTTGGACCCGTAATTCTTCAATTTTCCAATGTATTTTTGCTCTTTAATGAATAACTCTACTCTTGTATACGAGTCAAGATCCTCTCCATTTATTAGTCTCTCCATTTCTTTTATTTGGAGAGATAAAAACACAAAGAAGTTTGACAATAGTTAATAGTGGTGGGATCCACTTAGTGGTAGGACCCATTATATATTTTTTTTGTCTATCTCTCACTAAATGACATTGTCCATTTATTTTTAGCAAACGGAGAAGATCTCAACTCCTTGTATACACTTCTTCAAAACTATAATCCAAATTGGTTTTTAGAAATCAGAACCTCCCTGGTTGTTTCCTTCGTTAGAAAATCACATACCCACGTTTGTTTTGAATTTTTTTTAATATATATATATATATTAAAAATATCATATATTTCAATTCAAGTCTCTTTCCACATTTTAGTCAAGACACCAAATGCTACTATCCATGCTATAAAAAGGACTCTTAACCTCTTAATGCTTCACAAATATCAACATAAATAAACTTCGTCCCTCCTTCTCTATTTGTATTTCAAATTCCACATTTTCAAATTTTATAAATTTTAGAAGAGATGAAAAGCACCATCCACAAAACTGAGGCATTCTTAGCTCTCTTCATGTTGATGAACTATGCTTTTGTGATCTTAGAAGCACGTCAATTGAGTATCATTGACACCAAAAACTCAGCTACTAGAGAGGAAGTCGTGGATTTGTTTGAATGGTTATCACATTCTCTTGGAGCAATCAAGCAAAGTGTGCCAATTGAAACACTCGGAGGGATTAAGGATTCGGGTCCAAGTGCTGGAGGGGTAGGACACAAATTTACCAACAGTGAGACTCTTGGTGGAATTAAGGACTCTGGTCCATCACCTGGCCAAGGACATTAATAATATATTATTCACCCCCTCCTTTCATTTCATTGATCCCATTCACCTATAGTTATTAGTTAGCATTTAGCATGCTAGTTTTCGATTGATTAATTTTTTCATTGATTTATGTGTATTTTTGTTTCCCTCTTTCATATCACTGTTTATGTTTCAACCGTCAAATTGATGTAAGTTCTAAAATATTGTCATGAAAAACAGTGAATCCATCAATTTATTTTCTAAAGTATTCTCATGTTAGTGATGGATCAAAGCGCGCAATATGATATTAAGCTTGTTAAATTCTCTCCTTTCTTATGGAACCTAAACAAAAGAAATTATTAGACAAAATCAACAACAATAATAGTAATAAAGGAAAAAAATTATAAACATTACACCGTAAGTTTTAACATGGAAAATTTCTTTTAATGTGAAGGAATAAAAATCATGAGACAAACATCAAACAATCATCAAGCAATGGTGGAAAACCAATTAACAAAAACACACGTCCACAAAAGTGGCATCCCAAACCAACATAAAGAGAGGTTAAAACTACTTATAAAATATATCAAAATGACAAACTCTTTGTTCAGAATAACATACTAAAATTTCAACTAAAACATAGCACATATGCTGAATCCACCTCCACCACCGGTATCTTTTTTTTTTTCCTCTCTCTTTTCTTATGCGCTGCTCTCTCATGTTCATGCACTGTATCTCTTTGTGGCACATAACTTTCTCAACAAATCAATGTCATGGTCATTTGTATGATCCTCAACCAATACATGTGAACACTTTGTACATCTAGCAACAATCATAAAATCATTGGCGAGTTTCCAGGTGTCCCGCGATCGCAAGTTACCACAACCTTTATCACATAGCGTAGCCACCGAAAGTAAATTCAACTGAGTGTTTGGATCATCCTTCACACCCTTAAGAGTTGACTTGGTACGATGAAACATCTCCAAATCAACCTCTCCAAAACCAACACATTTTAGCATACCTTCCTTAGCCAACTTTACATCACCTAATTCCCCTAAAATATAAGAGAATAAAATATCTATCCTCAATGTGACATATATTGACGTACCACTTATCGATCACCCAACTGGACATAATATCCACAATATCAATACCAATATTTTGCTCTTCAATAAGAAGCAAGTCATATGATGTCATATTTTACATTGTCTTCATCACAATTTCTTTTCTTTTTTCCTTTACATCTGTTCTCATCACTGGCGGAGCCAGCTTACATCCAGGGGATGCAGCTGAACCCCCTCAACTTTTCAATTTACTCCTATAATCCTATGTTTTGTCTGTATTGAATCCCCTCAAATATATAGCCTGCACCACTCACCTAGAGTTTGCCTCTCTCACGTCATATTATATTAGTTAGGATTAGCTTTTTCAATGCTAGCTGCACCCTATATGCCACTTAGCTAAAGTTTGTATGTTACACAAAGATACAGGTCTCTGAATGTGTCAGATTCGACAACATGAGGAGGAACAAAATATATAAAAATTGAGTTATTAAAATACATAAAATAAAAAGGAAGGAGAAACAAATTTAAGAAAAATTAATATCGGGCTTCCGATCAAACAAAATCAACGGGTAATATTTAGTATAAAAAAAAACTTGATGTTTGATTTTAACGGATCTTGACTCATATATTATAATAATTTTCACAATTATCAAAAAAAAATTGTCTTTAAATAGGAAAACAACTATTTTGGTCATTTTATGTGTGAGATATTTGTTGAGGCAAAAATCCCTAATTAATTTTAAAGATAACAAACCCTAAATGATTAAAGGATTAATGGACTTTGATTAGTTTCTTGGTATTTAACTTGTGCTCTTGAGTGATTAATTAAGACAGGAACAAACACCAAGATACAAGGAATCAAAGAAAGAACTTTGTCATAGTTCAGAAAGTTAAACTCAGTTCAGAAACTGAACACAGTTCAGAATGTTGGACTCAGTTCAGAAGCTGAACACAGTTCAGAATGTTGGACTCAGTTCAGAAGCTGAACACAGTTCAGACTCAGTTCAGAAGGAAAAATGAAGTCCAGAAGCTGAACATAGTTCAGAAGCCAAAATGAAGATCAGAAGTTGCAACACAGTTCAGAAGGTGAAATCCTGTTCAGTAGCAGCAATGTTGATCAGAAGCTGAACACAGTTCAGAAGCTGATATGCAGTTCAGAAGGTTGTTTACAAGTTCTGAAACCTTGCAATAAAGCTGCTCATACACCAACTCAGAAATTCAAGAACATGCATACCACACGTGACATAAATAAATGTCCAAGAAAAACAGAGTTGCATGGATCTATCAAGCAATAAAGGCATCTACAAAATGAATGTCAAAAAGGATATTCAATGTTCATTTAAGACTATGAACATTGAATTAACAGGAATATTCCAAAAGGGAATATCATCCTAGATAATCAAACTACCTCACTTCATTTATGTTTCACTATTAGGATTTGATTACATCAAATGGAAGTCTTACAAGTCATCCTAAGTGAAACAAAAAGGATATTCTGAAGTTCAGAATGTTCAATACAGCACATGCTTTAATTCTGACAAGCTACAGTAAAGCAGTTGGAAAAGTTAAGCAAAAAGCCAAATCACAATCTCAAAGTCAGAATCCATGAGATCTTGACACCTAAGGGGTTGGTACTGTTACAGATCAGCAAAATCCCCTAAAGCATGGGCATGAAGTGATGGTTCCACTTTCCTCTCTCCTGCACACAATCCAAGACTGGTTTGCAAAGCTCTTGGCACAGCAACATTCTGATGCACTGCACGCATAAAACAAGAGTTCATCAGCAAATCCAGAAATTCATATGTTCATTCATACATGATGAACCCAGATGAATATCATCAAGAATGCAACAACATTCTGAAGTACTCTCAAGAACAGAACAACATTCTGAAAGTCAGAATGTTCACCCAGATTTTCAAGTAAAAGTCAGTGGGGCCCAGGACACATGGCACAAGACCATTGGCCACCCTCCAACGGTTACAAAAGGCCAAGAACTCTATAAATAGAAGTGGAAGGCTCAGCATTACACATACAATTGCAAAGCATACAAGAAAACATTAACAAAGTGTTTGAAGCTTTAGCATCTCAAATTGATCATCACTACAAGTGTAAATCAATTTTCTTTATCTTGTCAAAGATAAACTCTCCCCCTCCTCTTCTGAAAGTCCTCTTCTTAACCTCACTTCTTAAATTCTCCAATCAATTGTAAAGAGCAAATCTCATCTAGTTTTAAGGGTATTAAAGTCTAGGTTGAGTAATTTGGTACAAAGTCTGGTGTGACTTAGTACAGAAGGTTGAGAGCCTGCTGAGGCTTAGAGAATACAGGTTGTAACCGTTCCAAGTGGACAAGATTGTAAGGTGCAGGATTTGAGAGGGTATCTCAAGCATCATAGTGGAAAACTCTCACAAGATTGTGAGGAGTGGACTAACCCACATTGGGTGAACCACTATAAAATTCTGTGTGTCTTTCTTCTCTCCCTATACTCTTTATATTACTGCATACACATCACACACACTACACTGAATTTAAATATCTTATTCTGCAACTGACACTTCAGAACGTTCTGAAGTCTGTTTAACTTTGTTCTTCCAAGAAACAACTTGAGAAGTAATTTTTTTTAGTACAGGATTAGATTTAAAAAAAGGGTCACAATTCAAACCCCCCCTTTCTTGTGACTATATTATCTACTTCAATTGGCATCAGAGCGTTGGCTCTAAGGGTTTGAACACTTACACAAGTGTTAGAGAAAAGATCCAGGAAGAAGTATGTCAAAGGCTAAGTATATCACAGAAGGAGGATCAGCAAACAGACCTCCATTGTTTGATGGCACAAACTACTACTTCTGGAAAGGCAAGATGGAACTTTTTCTTAGATCTCAAGATACGGACATGTGGGCCGTAATCTCTGAAGGAGATCATGTTCCAATGAACAGAGATGGAGGTATAAAAGAAAAAAGTGCATGGACACCAGAGGATAAAGCTAAGGTATTACTAAACTCTAAAGCTAGATTATTTTTATCATGCGCACTAACCATGGAAGAAAGTGAAAGAGTTGATGAATGCCAAAATGCTAAAGAAGTATGGGACACTTTAAAAATACACCATGAAGGAACATCTCATGTCAAAGAAACTAGAATTGACATTGGAGTCAGAAAGTTTGAAATCTTTGAAATGAGTGAAAATGAAACTATTGATGAAATGTATGCTAGATTCACAACAATAGTAAATGAAATGAGATCTCTTGGAAAGATATATTCCACTCATGATAGAATCAGGAAAATATTAAGATCTCTTCCAAGCACATGGAGACCTATGGTCACAGCTATTACCCAGGCCAAAGATCTAAACTCTCTGACCTTGGAGGAACTTATTGGTTCACTGAGAGCTCATGAAGTCATACTTCAAGAAGACAAACCAGTGAAAAAGGTAAAAACTCTTGCCTTGAAGGCCTCCCAAGAAACATCATCAGCAACTCAAGATGATGTGGAAGAACTGGATGAAATAGAAGAAGTCCAGGAAGAAGAAGCTGAAGATGAACTTGCACTCATCTCCAAGAAAATTCAAAGAATGATGATGAGAAGAAATCAGCTCAGAAAGAAGTTTCCCAACACTAACACTAACAAAACTGAGACTGACAAAAGTCAAGTCACCTGTTTTGGATGCAACAAGCTTGGACACTACAAGAATGAGTGTCCTGATCTTAAGAAACAGCAAAGGAGACCTCCCTTCAAAAAGAAAGCCATGATCACCTGGGATGATCTAGAGGAAGCAGAACCAGAAGATGAGGAAGCCAACCTGAGTTTGATGGCTAAATCAGAAGATGAGGAAGAGGTAATTATCTATGAACCCAACTCCTTGCAAAAAGAACTTGAAAGAAAAATTGACAGTCTTATATATGATTCAAATTTTCTATCTAACAAATGTCAATCATTGATAAAAGAACTTTCTGAACTAAAAGCTGAAAAAGATAAACTTCAAATTAAATATGATGAATCCAGAAGAACCATACAAACTTTGCAAGACTCTCATTTTAAAATGTCTGAACAACAAAGAGAGCTAAATAAAAAGCAAAAAGGAATTTTGTCTAAACCTTCTGAAGTACAAAAAGAAAACATTCTTTTGAAAACAGAAGTTGAAGGACTAAAAAATGATCTCTCACGTTTTATAAAATCCACAGAAACTTTTCAAAATATTCTAGGATCACAAGCTGGAACAAATGAAAAATCTGGATTAGGATTCAAAGATCCAAACAAAAATCTTCTTAAAACTGTTCTTTTGCCAAAAGAAACTGAAATAAAAATGAAGATAAAATGCTCATACTGTAACAAGCTAGGGCATCTTGACTCAGCATGTTTTCATAAAAAACATTTTGAAAAAAATAGGTTAAATAATCTTAGCTCAGAACGTTCTCATCTCAATAGATCAGAAAGTTCACAAAAGGCTGAAAAGGCTAAGAAGATATGCTCTTACTGTAACAAATCTGGTCATACAATAACAGAATGTTACAATAAGAAAAGATCTCTTAGAAAAACTAACCCTCAAGGACCCAACATTACATGGGTACCTAAGATTTTGTTCATGTCAAGTGTAGGTCTCTTCTCAAAATGCAAAAACAAAGCCATGGTACTTGGACAGTGGCTGTTCAAGACACATGACAGGAGATAGGAACTGCTTTCTAACCTTTGAAAGTAGAGATGGAGGACTAGTCACATTTGGAAACAATGATAAAGGCAAAATCAGAGGTAAAGGAACAATAGGTAAAACTAACTCTGCCAAGATAGAAAATGTTCAGTTTGTAGAAGGGTTGAAACACAATCTACTTAGCATAAGCCAATTATGTGATAGTGGTTTTGAAGTTATTTTTAAACCCAACATATGTGAAATAAGACAAGCCTCCTCTAAGAAATTAATTTTCTCTGGATCAAGGAAAAAGAACTTGTATGTTTTGGACTTAAATGAAATTCCAGCTGAATCATGTTTTATGTCTCTTGAAAAAGATAAGTGGATTTGGCACAAAAGAGCTGGTCACATTAGTATGAAAACTATTGCTAAACTTTCTCAACTTGATCTAGTTAGAGGTTTGCCAAAGATTAACTTTGAAAAGGACAAGATCTGTGAAGCTTGTATTAAAGGAAAACAAGTTAAAAGCAGTTTTAAAACAATTGAATATATTTCAACTCAAAAACCTTTAGAGCTTCTTCACATTGATCTCTTTGGTCCTGTTCAAACTGCAAGTCTTAGTGGCAAAAGATATGGATTTGTTATTGTTGATGATTTCTCAAGATTTACATGGGTGTTATTTTTAAAACATAAAGATGAATCATTTGAAGCATTTCAAAACTTTTGCAAAAAGATTCAAAATGAAAAAGGTTCTAATATCATATCTGTGAGGAGTGATCATGGAGGAGAATTTGAAAATGCTTCCTTCAAGACATTCTTTGATGAATGTGGTATTACACATAATTTTTCTTGTGCAAGAACTCCACAGCAAAATGGAGTTGTTGAGAGGAAAAATAGAACCTTGCAAGAAATGGCTAGGACTATGCTAAATGAATCAAATGTTGAAGATTACTTTTGGGCAGAAGCCATCAATACATCTTGCTACATTTTGAATAGAGTTTCAATAAGAAACATTCTAAATAAAACCCCATATGAATTATGGAAAAACATCAAACCTAGCATATCTTATTTTCACATATTTGGTTGCTACTGTTACATTCTGAACACAAAAGAAAAACTGGGTAAGTTTGATCCTAAATCAGATAAAGCTATCTTTTTGGGATACTCTACAACATCCAAAGGTTATAGAGTGTACAACTTAAAAACCCAAACAGTTGAAGTCAGTATGCATGTCATATTTGATGAATATGATGAACCTCCTCAACTCCAAGAAAAGGAAGATACTGAAGATCAGACACTTCAGAATGTTAACAATCAGAACAATGTAAGTTCTGTAGAAAAAGAAGATGATCAGAATGTTCAGGACTCATCTCTACAAAGCCCTCCTAGAAGTTGGAGAATGATAGGAGATCATCCTGTAGATCAAATCATTGGAAGCACAACTGATGGTGTAAGAACCAGAATGTCCTTTCAAGGGAACAATATGGCTATGATTTCTCAAATGGAACCCAAGTCAATAAATGAAGCCATAATAGATGATTCATGGATTGAGGCCATGAAAGATGAACTGTCTCAGTTTGAAAGGAACAAAGTGTGGAACTTGGTTCCAGATGATCAAGGGAAGACAATCATTGGAACAAGATGGGTGTTTAGAAATAAACTTGATGAAGATGGCAAAGTTGTCAGAAATAAAGCAAGGTTGGTTGCTCAAGGATACAACCAACAAGAAGGTATTGACTATGATGAGACTTTTGCACCAGTGGCAAGGTTAGAAGCTATTAGAATTCTTCTTGCATATGCTGCACATAAAAGCATCAAACTTTTTCAAATGGATGTTAAAAGTGCCTTTTTAAATGGATTTTTAAATGAAGAGGTTTATGTAAGTCAACCTCCTGGCTTCATAAATAAAGAAAAACCTAATCATGTTTTCAAACTCACTAAAGCACTTTATGGTCTTAAGCAAGCTCCTAGAGCTTGGTATGAAAGACTTAGCACATTTCTCATTAACAATGGATTTTCTAGAGGAAAAATTGATACCACACTTTTTAGAAAAACTCAGAACACAGATTTGCTAATAGTTCAAGTCTATGTAGATGACATTATTTTTGGTTCAACCAAAGAGAAAATGTGTGAAGACTTTTCAAAACTCATGCAAAGTGAATTTGAAATGAGCATGATGGGTGAACTTGGTTTCTTTCTTGGTTTGCAAATCAAACAATTTCCAAATGGCATTTTCATAAATCAAGAAAAATATGTCAAAGATATTCTTAAAAAATACAAAATGAATGAAGCAAAGATAATGGCCACTCCCATGCATCCATCATCCAGCTTGGATAAAGATGAAAATGGAAAATCAGTCTCTGAAAAAGAATATAGAGGCATGATAGGATCATTGCTTTATTTAACTGCTAGCAGACCTGACATAATTTATGCAGTAGGATTATGTGCTAGATTTCAAACTTGTGCAAAAGAATCTCATCTAACTGCTGTAAAAAGGATCTTAAGATACCTAGTAGGTACTACTGATCTTGGTCTTTGGTATAGAAAAGGCTGTAGTTTTGATCTTGTAGCCTATTGTGATGCTGATTATGCTGGAGACAAAGTTGAGAGAAAGAGTACAAGTGGATCTTGTCAATTCCTAGGACAAGCCCTGATTGGATGGTCCTGTAGAAAACAAAATACCATTGCACTCTCTACAACAGAAGCTGAGTATGTATCTGCAGCTAGTTGTTGCTCTCAAGTTTTGTGGATCAGAAATCAGTTGGAAGATTACTCACTAAGGTACTTAAGTGTTCCAATTTTCTGTGACAACACAAGTGCAATTAATTTGTCAAAAAATCCTATTCAACATTCTAGGTCTAAGCATATTGAAATTAAGCATCATTTCATACGTGATCATGTTCAGAAAAAGGACATTGAATTGAAATTCATTGATACAGAAAATCAATTAGCTGATATTTTCACAAAACCATTAGTTGAGGATAGATTCAATTTTATCAAAGAAAAATTGCTAATTATGAAAAATCCCAATAAAGATTGATTAACTGAATCACTAAGGGCCTAGGACAAACCCCCTTGAGTCATTCTGAATCACTTCAGAATGTTCAACAAAGCTCAGAATGTTCAAACAATGTTCAGAATGTTCCTCAGGATCTGGACGTACATCCTGTTCAGCATGGTTCTCTGAACTTAGAATATTCAGAAATTTTTTTTGAAGTTAGTAAGTCACTCTCATAAAGTGATCTTTCTTCAAAAATCCCTCCATATCTCAGCATTAAATGCTTGTATTAGAGTTAATGTGTTAAAACCATTAACCTCCATACAAAAAGGGATCTATCAAATCAGCCACTCTCCTTTCTTCCTTCAAAACGGCTACTTTCTCTTTCCTGTATAACCACTTTTCAGATTTATCTTTTCCCATAAAACCACCATCATCAGTTTCTCTCTCTCTCCTCCTACACGTTTTTGTCTTTATAAACAAACCACCATTCCACTCAAACACATTCATCTCCACACCTCTGAACCGAAAAATTTCATCTGTCCCTTCGCACAAAAATTGCCATGGCCAGAACAAAAACAACCTCTCGCAACAATGAACAAGAACAAACCCCTGTTCCTCGTTCTGCTCCTCCACAATTCCCAGAAGAACCTCAACCTCTGCGCACCATTCTCCCTGATATCATCATCTCCACCACTGAACCTTCTAAACCCAAAAAGCCTGTAACTAAACCTAAGAAATCTGCTTCAACTTCTCAACATCCCAAAAGGTCTCAGAGAATCATCTCTGGAACTGGAAAAGCCAAGAAATTTTCTACCTCCACGATCCTTCTCTCAGACTCAGAGGAAGATTCTGATCCAACCATCTCTCAATACATGAGGAAGGTCAAGACTTCACCCAAACAAACCTCTGAACCAGAAAAAGAGAATTCTGTCTCTGAAGAAGAATCTCAATCAAAATCTCAATCTGAAGAAGAAGAACCTTCTGATGAGCAGGAAGAAGCATCTCCTCCCAAAAAGCATGGAAAAGGAAAGGACATTGGGAAGATAACCTCCATTCTGAAGGGCAAAAAGGAAAAAGCACCTAGACCCATAAGCAGGGCTAAGTACTTTGATTTCGCTGACCTAAAGAAGAAAGGATGGAACTTATGTGAATACACTGATGCACAAGGATGGACAAGCTTTGTGTCACTTCAGGAACTCACCTACCCAGATTTGGTAAGGGAATTCTACAGCTCAATGGAAATCAAAACCAAAGATAGGAAGAAGACCCTCATTACCACTGTCAAAGGAGTGAAGATCAAACTCACTCAAACTTCCCTCTCAAAGGCTCTAAGAATCCCAAATGAAGGTAATGAACTCTTCTTTCCTTCCTGGTTTTCTGAAGCTAGAACAAACCGTGCCAATCTCATACTTGAATACACCAAACCAAACCTTCCTTTTAACTCCACAAATCTTGCTGACCTACCCAAAATCTTTCACAATATGGTACGTCATACCCTGCTTCCTAGGTCAGGAACCTATGAAGCTGTGACTGATACTGATCTCTGCATCATGTTTCACCTCATTAACAAGAAAAAGTTGAACCTTTGCTTCATTATCCTTCAACACATGATTGATTCATGTATGAATCCCAAACAAACCAGTGCCCTAGTCTATGGAATGCCAATCACCCTTATCCTTAAGGACAACAAAGTACCTCTTGAAAATGAACAATGTGATTACACATTCATGAGGTTCACTGCAAAAACCATGGCCCAGCTGCACATCACTTCATCTAACCTTCCCACACCTCCAGCATCTGAAACATCTGGTTCTGTTAAAAGACATCAAGACCAGAAAGTCAGAAAAACAAAGAAGAAAAGGAAGATTGAGAAAGTCCAAAACCCTCCTCTAGAGGAAGAGGAAGAAGATGTTAACAATGGGGTTCAAGAGGAGCCAATGGATGAAAATCCCACAGAACATCAAAAGGAAGAGGAATCTTTTGCTGAAGAACAATCTCAGCAAGACATTGAAGGAAATGCTGAAGAAGGAGCTCAGCTGGAAGAAGGAGCACAAAAGACTGCTGAGGATCAGGACCTGAACGATGTAGCTGAAATCCTTGTCACCCACATGTTTAGTGACAATGCTGACCAGCTAGAAACTGGTGTTGAACAATCAGATGGAAATCAAGCTGGATTTGATCTCAACATGGAAGGGATCAACTCAGAAGATGGTGTTTTTGAGGACTCTCAGAAAGAAAATCCTGAAACAATGCCTGAAACTGAAGTACAGAATGTTGAAGGAAACATTCTCCCTGATCATACCACTCCCTCCATCTGCGAAGTCTCTGCAGATCCTGCTCCTATAGCTTCAGGATCTCTGCCTATTGAACAAATCCAACCTCTGGCTAACCAACCACCACCACCACTCCTAAATCAGTCTACTTCCACCATGGAGTCAGAAGCCATTTGTAGCAAGTTTCTGATATCCCCTCTTCACACTTCGCAAAATATCTCTCCTACTCCAGCCACACTCAAAACAACCACTCAACTACCTGATATTCCTACACTGTTTGCTTCCCTTGAAACCTTTGTCTCAAAAGAAGGTCACTCAAAAACAAACATGGATGCCCCCACTTCTGCTCCCACACCACAAATATCCAAAGCTGAAAAAATTGCTAGACGTTCTCTTAGGGTTGCAACTAAGACCTATAAGATTGCATGTGTCCTAGCAAAATGGACCTCTGAAGTTGCTGCTCCTGGATTGGCTATGAATCCTCCTGTGTTTGAAGACCCATCTGTCTTTGATTCTGAGCCTTCCTCAGATTCTGGAGACTCAACTCCCTGAGTGTCCTCCACTTATCCCTCCCTACCTTTCTTGCTGTTGACAAAAGGGGGAGAAGCTTTAGGATTTAAATCTTTAAGTTTTTATGTTTTAGGCCCAAGTAGGTCAGTGATCAATAGTTATTGGAGTTCTTAAAACTTCAACTTTTGCTTGATCACCTCTGTTTGCTAAGTTTTTGCTTTTGAACCATATATGATGTAATGAGCATGATTAATTAATGAAAAATGCATTTGGTTCAAAAATCTGCATCTCTTAATAATGCCATGAATTATAAAAATAAGGGGGAGCTTTTAAAAATTATTAAAAACTCAATGTCATGAATTATAAAAATGAGGGGGAGCATAAAAATAAATTTCAGCTCTTAAACCTCTCTTATTTTTAATCAAAATCCATAATCCTAAATCATAGGTTTGTCATCATCAAAAAGGGGGAGATTGTTGAGGCAAAAATCCCTAATTAATTTTAAAGATAACAAACCCTAAATGATTAAAGGATTAATGGACTTTGATTAGTTTCTTGGTATTTAACTTGTGCTCTTGAGTGATTAATTAAGACAGGAACAAACACCAAGATACAAGGAATCAAAGAAAGAACTTTGTCATAGTTCAGAAAGTTAAACTCAGTTCAGAAACTGAACACAGTTCAGAATGTTGGACTCAGTTCAGAAGCTGAACACAGTTCAGAATGTTGGACTCAGTTCAGAAGCTGAACACAGTTCAGAATGTTGGACTCAGTTCAGAAGGAAAAATGAAGTCCAGAAGCTGAACATAGTTCAGAAGCCAAAATGAAGATCAGAAGTTGCAACACAGTTCAGAAGGTGAAATCCTGTTCAGTAGCAGCAATGTTGATCAGAAGCTGAACACAGTTCAGAAGCTGATATGCAGTTCAGAAGGTTGTTTACAAGTTCTGAAACCTTGCAATAAAGCTGCTCATACACCAACTCAGAAATTCAAGAACATGCATACCACACGTGACATAAATAAATGTCCAAGAAAAACAGAGTTGCATGGATCTATCAAGCAATAAAGGCATCTACAAAATGAATGTCAAAAAGGATATTCAATGTTCATTTAAGACTATGAACATTGAATTAACAGGAATATTCCAAAAGGGAATATCATCCTAGATAATCAAACTACCTCACTTCATTTATGTTTCACTATTAGGATTTGATTACATCAAATGGAAGTCTTACAAGTCATCCTAAGTGAAACAAAAAGGATATTCTGAAGTTCAGAATGTTCAATACAGCACATGCTTTAATTCTGACAAGCTACAGTAAAGCAGTTGGAAAAGTTAAGCAAAAAGCCAAATCACAATCTCAAAGTCAGAATCCATGAGATCTTGACACCTAAGGGGTTGGTACTGTTACAGATCAGCAAAATCCCCTAAAGCATGGGCATGAAGTGATGGTTCCACTTTCCTCTCTCCTGCACACAATCCAAGACTGATTTGCAAAGCTCTTGGCACAGCAACATTCTGATGCACTGCACGCATAAAACAAGAGTTCATCAGCAAATCCAGAAATTCATATGTTCATTCATACATGATGAACCCAGATGAATATCATCAAGAATGCAACAACATTCTGAAGTACTCTCAAGAACAGAACAACATTCTGAAAGTCAGAATGTTCACCCAGATTTTCAAGTAAAAGTCAGTGGGGCCCAGGACACATGGCACAAGACCATTGGCCACCCTCCAACGGTTACAAAAGGCCAAGAACTCTATAAATAGAAGTGGAAGGCTCAGCATTACACATACAATTGCAAAGCATACAAGAAAACATTAACAAAGTGTTTGAAGCTTTAGCATCTCAAATTGATCATCACTACAAGTGTAAATCAATTTTCTTTATCTTGTCAAAGATAAACTCTCCCCCTCCTCTTCTGAAAGTCCTCTTCTTAACCTCACTTCTTAAATTCTCCAATCAATTGTAAAGAGCAAATCTCATCTAGTTTTAAGGGTATTAAAGTCTAGGTTGAGTAATTTGGTACAAAGTCTGGTGTGACTTAGTACAGAAGGTTGAGAGCCTGCTGAGGCTTAGAGAATACAGGTTGTAACCGTTCCAAGTGGACAAGATTGTAAGGTGCAGGATTTGAGAGGGTATCTCAAGCATCATAGTGGAAAACTCTCACAAGATTGTGAGGAGTGGACTAACCCACATTGGGTGAACCACTATAAAATTCTGTGTGTCTTTCTTCTCTCCCTATACTCTTTATATTACTGCATACACATCACACACACTACACTGAATTTAAATATCTTATTCTGCAACTGACACTTCAGAACGTTCTGAAGTCTGTTTAACTTTGTTCTTCCAAGAAACAACTTGAGAAGTAATTTTTTTTAGTACAGGATTAGATTTAAAAAAAGGGTCACAATTCAAACCCCCCCTTTCTTGTGACTATATTATCTACTTCAATATTGTCACTTTAGTCTTTAAAGTTATTAAAATTGCAAACACATCTCTAATGTCTATTTTGTTAATAATTTTATGGCAAAATTGAAAAGAAAAAAAAAACACATTTGAGGATCAAATAATTTTTCTTGTTGCCATGCACAACAAATGTCGAACGGTCTTATTTTGCTATGAAGAGTGTGAATACTAGATTGCACAATCAAATTGGGAATGAATAGATAAATGATTATCTCGTGACTTATATTGAGATATTTGTTTGACAAAATTGATTATGAGTTTTATTCAATAGTATCAAAATATGAAACCCCGTAGAGAACAAATATAAAGTAGTATGTAAGTAATGTTTTTTAGTACAATGTGAATTTTTGAATATATATAATTTTTATATATTATTATAATTATTAAGTAAGATTCAAAAGTTTGAACCCCTGCACCAGATTCCTGGCAACGCCACTGGTTCTCATTATCTTTTTTTCAAAGACCACAAATTCTTCTGAATATGCCCCTTTTTTACCACAATGATAGCACTCAACAACTTTGCATCTATTTCTTGAATTGATCTGACTTTGGTCTATTGCCCAAATATCAGTTCTTGCGTCTTTCCTATATTCAGTAACAAATACCTCTAACTGTATAGTAGAACACTCATACTCTCTTCTCACCTATCGGTTCAAACTACCACTCTTGACGAGATTTGATGACAACATTCTTAAAGTTTACCACAAAGCAGACAAGAAACCATAAACCAAAACACAAAAATTGTAGCACACTATATGCATAGGCTGGCCCGTTCCTAACATTTTAGGGGTCTTAGACCAAATTTGAGAAAATGGTCCCCTTACATGATAGATCAATTTTTTTTTATAAACGGTGAATAAAATATGCATTAATCATTTTTTTAAAGGTAATATGCATTAATCATGGCGGTCACTATAGGCTCTGTTTGGCAAAAATAGCGGATAGCTGATAAGCTGCTGATAGCTTATAGCTTATGACTGATGGCTGATAGTTTATAGCTGATGACTGATGACTTATGGCTGATAAGCTAATTGAAGTGTTTGGTAAAATTAGTGGTTCAACTAGCTGATAGATGTAAAATGACATAAAAGGACATTTTTATATCATTCAATTTTTTATGAAGACAAGAACAACATACATTAATAATAATAATAATAATAATAATAATAATAATAATAATAATAATAATAATAATAATAATAATAATAATAATTACAACAACAACAACAACAACAATATCATTGTCATTTAAGTACGAATTAAGATAATTTTAACTACAATTATATTAATCCAAAATAATAATAAAAATAAGTCTATCGCCTAATATTCCATAATAAAGGAGCAATATTGTTACGAATTTCCTTTGTCTTTGTTGATCTCCCATATGGTCTTTCACTACATTGATTACCATTAACAATATCTAGAAGTTCATCATGAGGAATGTAATTTGGATGTTGCTCAAGAACGGTAAATATTGTGTCATCTTCTGAGTTGATGCGAATATAATTATGCAACGCAAATGCAGCTATTATAACATCAATTTGGGTCTTAACACTAAATTGCGGCATTTATTAAGTATCTTCCATCTTTTCTTCAACACTCCAAATGATCTTTCTATACAACTTCTAAGAGATGAATGTGCACGGTTAAAGGCTTCATGAGCATTAGTTGGGGGCTCGTGTTCAAATTGAGACTGATGATACCTTATTTTAGGATAAGGCATCATATATCCTTCCTTATCATGATATCCTTTATCAATCAAATAATATCTACCTGTGCAAAAGAAAAAATAATAATTATAAAACAAACTTCATCAAAAAAGTATTTTTTTTTAAAGGAAGAGATTGTAGAAATACATATAAATAATAATACCATCTAGTGGCTTTGGAAAGTTTAATGCCGGTGTGTTGATTGCATGAAGAAAAACACGTGTGTCATGTGTTGATCCCTCCCATCCAACTGATATAAATGTGAAACACATATCAAAATCACAAGTGGCCATGACATTGAAGGTGGGTATTCCTTTTCTGCCCCTATAACGCATTTGATCTGTCTCATAAATACATGCAGCTATATGAGAGTGATCTGTCTCCATCACTCTCATAATGATTGTAATATCCCACTTAGATGTAACTGTTATCAGTAATAGAGGATTAATATGAATCAATGGCAAACTTGTAATTATGGAAGAGAGGATTTTTAAATAGGAGAAACATGAGATATTTTCTCATATTTCCTCTTCCATTCTCTCTCTAAGTTTACAAATTTCTCTCCCTCTCTCTCTAAGGCACACGCATCCTCTCTTGTCATCATCCATCAGTTTCTTCCTCAACTCTTGGGACACAAGCAAGCAAGCTCTTTTGGAAAACTTAGAACAAGAGGAAGCTAAGGAGGAATCAAGGAAGGAAAGAAAGATTGAAGCTAGGGTTGGACAAGCTTGGTAAAGGATCAGAACCAGCAACTACATGGTGAGCTCCCTAGAGTAGAAATTTACCCCTTTGGGTTAGTTTTGTGTGAGATCACAAACTTAATTACTAAGATTTAAGTACAAAGATAGTATTTCCCCTTTTTTATACTTATGCTTAATTCCAGTTAATCCTTGGGTAAAGTACATTTTTATGGTACAAATGAGTCCCTGACATATTTTCATTGATCATTGGAATAATTGGGTACCAAGGTTTTAAGCTTAAACATGTTTTATAGAAAATTATGAGTTCTGCTACAGTCGCAGAGCGACTCTCAAGGTCGCAAAGCGAAGTAGCAGAGCTTGGCTACTGCCTAGCCATCGCTTAGACTTCGCCCTGCAAAGTGATCAGAAGCTGAGTTCGCAAAGCGAAGTTCCAGACACTCTGCGAAGCTTCAGACTCAGGATCACCAGGTTCTGAAGGTTCAAACTCTGAAGTTCAGAGTCTGAAGGTTCAGACGCAGGATTTCGCAGAGCGAAGTCAAGGGGTCGTAGAGCGAAGTTGCCCAGAAAGGCATTTTATTTTCAGATAACTGTACCATGCCAATGATCTTCGATATGCTTTAGGACAATGTTACTCATGATCATCCAAGGATGAATCTAGGAAATGCATAGGTATCATAAGAGTGATGGGTAGAATCATTTCTAAGTTATCAAGTAAGATAGGGGCTTAGTTCCCAACAATGAGTAAGTGGGATAGTAAATCCCTAAGAACAGCATATGATAACGATATGTCGAATCCTTTGATAGGAAAGCTAGATTTAAGAGTATGAAGCATAAGGAATGTTCAATATTCAAAGCTTTAGATAAGCTTAAGAGTTGGTATTCCAACGACCAAGTAAGAGACTTATGAGAACGATAAGCCAAGGACCCTTATTATAGGTTAAGTAGCATATTTATTTGACGATGAATGCATCATATATGCATAAGAATACGATACGTATTAGATATACATATGAGCTTAAGTTAAGAACTTAATGATAAAGATTATACGTGTTCATCAGACTCCGGATTATGCCGGATGGGATTTCTCCGAAAAGGCTATCCACACGTAAGTTATAAGATTATGTTAAACGTGTCCAGCATGCTCCGGGATACGCCGGATGGGACTTCTCCGAGAGGATTGTCCACACGTATGTTAAAAGATGAAACATGTCCAGCAGGCTCCGGATTATGCCGGATGGGACTTCTCCGAGAGGGTTGTCTACATGTAAGATAATTTGTGTTCAGCAGACTCCGGGTTTCGCCGGATGGGATTTCATCGAGAGAGTTGTCCACATAATGATAAGAGGAGTCAGGTGTTAGCCTGATATGATAGGAATTTCACCGGTATGATGGGAGATGTACTTCGGGGTTACTCCACCCGGATGCACTCCGTAAAATGAACCAAGATAATGTAATGTTTGTTCAACGCTAACTTCTAACTTTATGTTTTGAAAAAGATGAATATGTTTATGTGTATGTATTATATACTAAGAGATAAGTAAAGTAGTCAACAGTGAACAGAAAGTGATCGTAGGATGTCCCCAGATCACTAAGTATGAGACTAGACAAAAGTTCAACATAAGATGAAGACATGTAGCGATCCTAGTTTTCCCTTGCTCGCGAAAATGTAGAGAGTGATGGCGATCGTAGGTATCCCCAAGATTGCCAAAAGTAGGCACGGCGACCCTAGGTTCCCCGTGGTTGCCAACAGTAGGTTGGGCTGGAGCTCACTGAGATATTATGTCTCATCCCAATCCTTCCGGTGCAGGTTTTCAGGTAAGCTAGAGGTTCGTGGAGAAGATCATCAGAGAGATACTGGATTAAAGTACAGTTGCTCGTCAAGTACAAGCTCAGGAGATTATCATTATTATGTATAAGTATTCATTTTTGGTATTCGGATAATTGTATAAACGAGCCACTTGTACTCTTTCAGTTATATGTATTAATATTATTATTGAAAACTTAAATGTATCCAGTATCAGTTTTAATGCGCATGCTAATATTCTAGATTACATTAGTATGGGTGTTACAATGATTGTCTTCTCCATCACTTTCTTTATCCTCCCCCTCAACATTAACATGTTCCCCAAGTTGAAATAAATCAGGATTCATAGAGGGAGCAACAAACTCTTCCCCAGTTGCATAATTGTCATCAAAAAATTGATTTCAATATGCCTCAATCGACTGATCTATTGACTTATTACAAAATTTTTTAGCCTCATGTATCTCCTACAAACAAAGAAAAGTTAACCATTAATTAACTTTGAGATCTTATATTAAATTATTTTCATTGTAAATTAACTAAAAGTATTTATTAAACAAACTAACCTTAATTTTTCTATCCCACCACTCATCTCAACAACTAAGTTTTCCTGTAACAGGATCCCATCCTTGGCCAGTTTCACCAAACTTCATAAACCTCCAAATTCGCCACTCTTTTTTCATTGTATCAAACTTATTCTTTAAAATTTTTGTGTTGCATTTTCGGTTGATGGCAGTTTCAAAATCTTGGTTAATCTCCTTCCATTTAAATGAACCACGCCCATTTTTTCTAATGAACTTACAAAGCTCACAAGATTTCTTTTCATACTCAGGATCATCTGACCATTTAAAATTGATTCCTTCCATTTTATCTTTACTTGAAGCCATCTTATAAATTTTACAACATAAAATAATAAGGATTAGCACTTTTGAATTATAGACATTAAAAAGGACACATGGTAAAAATACACTAAAAATGACACATTGAGAATGGATAGTTTTTTTTTATAACACATATCTCAAAAATGCATTATAACAACCTACAGAGTTCAATGACCAATTAACTACCTATATATATAACCTACAAAGCTCAAAAATACTTGCATATTCAATCCATTCTTTGCACAGATATTAGACATTAAAGCACAAATATATATAGAATTCGGGCACAAAATATGTATAATATTGGACATCAAAGAACAAATATTTTAATCTATTCATTAGTAATAATAATAAAATAAACTGGGGTTTAGGGTTTTTCAATCTATTTATGAATCAAACAACTCTTTTAAACAACAATACAGAGACTGAAGAAAATAGGGGAAAAATCGCAACCCTGGATGAAGAAAGGAGAAGAAACAATGGATGAATGGTGGAGAAGGAGAATGAAGAAGCAGTAGAACCCATTTTTATCTCTCTTTACATGATCGCTGGTATTCTCTGTATTTAATACATTTATTTTTTATTTTAAATTATAATAAAACATAAGGGGTAAAACTGGTATTTAAATAAAATAGTAAGGGTAAAAGAGGAAGAAAAACAATAAGCTATAAGCTCTTGAAACAAGCTATAAGCTCCTGACGAAAAGACTGTTACCAAACATGTCTTTTTTTGCCAGACAAGCTTATAAGCTAGAAGACATAAGCTTGTTTTTGTGTCTTGCCAAACAGACTCATAATACTATGTTTTGAAATCCCAATTATGTTAACACTCCAAAACATCGCATGTCAAATGCATCTTGTTCTATATATTATTAATATAAAAAACAAAACAAAAAATAATAATTGGGCGGGCCGAAACAAATCCCACAAAGTTAAGTAAAATGATGGTAGACATACCAAATTTTATATAAGTTTTATTATATGATTAGATAATTCAATTGATTTACCACCTCCAAAATTTCTCAAAGAGTTTCATCATTATTCGTCACCATAAATCCATAATAATATAAATATGGCATTTCACATGGGAAAGACAGATTTTTACCTACAGCTATCAGTTTAATAGGTTGCAATTGGCTTTGTTTGCTATTGTAGTTCAGACAAAAAAAACACCTAATGACTTATTATACTAAAATGTGAACTACCCCCATTTAAAAAACAGTATTATCCACACCACAAAAAAACATTACTATCCTCCACAAACCCAACTCTTCTCTTCTCCTTGTTATTCAACCACACGAGCAACATGAAGAGAAGCTTCAAAAAACATGAAAGAGAATCCCACACCTTCACTTGTTTCCTAATTGCTTGTTGAAGAGAGGCTTGTTATCTATCTTCTTAAACTTAATAAATGAATTCACAAACACACAACATTGGGTTGTTGTTTTTTAATTATTGTCATTATTTTTGTTATATCAAACCTTAGAATTTTTTTCTCCAAAAATTAAAAACTTGTTCTTTCTCTTCATTGAAGTATATGTACCCAGAAACCTTATCGGAAAACATAAACCGAAACTTCCTCTCCGTTAAAAGATTGTTCTTCCTCTTCATTGCATCTTAGAATCGTTGATTAATCTTCTGGGATTCTTGATCTGCGATTTTGAAACTGTGATTCCTCATTCATTTTCTCAAAATCTAGAAATCAAAATCAATCTTGAAGCTTCAAATTACAGATCTAGACAAAGGGAAAGAAAATGGCGAGGAAAAGAAAATGGTGCGGTGTTATGGATCTGGAAAAACACCTCTGAAGCTTTGAATTACAGATCTGAAATGTGTTCATGGCAACAAATATCTTCTTCCATTCAACACCTTCGTCTTCTCCATCCATAGAGTATGAAACATTAGAATTCATTCAAGATCAATATGTGGAAAAAGAAAATGATTTATTAAGTGATTTTGAGTATTTTGGTATCAATTTGGTTGAACTGGAAAAAAAATATATGCAATTTGAGATACACATTGCAATTTGGGGGTTTTCGAGTTCACTATAAAATTTGTGATGTAAAAATCACCTAATGATAGCTCGTTTGACAGATAATGGATCAAAAGAATTTTAGAAAGAAAAAAAAAAGATGAATAATAATTAGGTCTGTAACTAGAACAAATGATATTGAAGGGTATTGAAACACAGTAAGCATCATGTATTGATCTAGGCGTGGGAGAAAGAAGCAACACATAGATATGATGAATCTATTATCATGTAGGTAGATGTTGGTTTTGTTGTGAATATAAGATTAACAAGTTCGTAGATTTTCAATTAGTTAAATTAAATTTTTAAGTTATATAGAATGCGTTATTTAAATAACTAATAAAATAAAGGTTAAATTACACCAGAAGTCATTTAAGTTATTTAATTGTAACAAATTGGTGCTTTAAGTTTTTTCGTACAACTTAGGTTCTTTAAGTTAATTAATTGTAACAAGTAGTCTTTAAGTTTTTTCCGTACCAATTAGGTCCTTTAAGTTATTTAACTATAACAATTTGGTGAATTTTAGAACTTAAAAATGTAACTTATTCGAGGCCTAAAAGTTTCAATTAAATAATTTAAAGGACCTAAGTGTTACGAAAAATACTTAAAAACTAGCTTGTTGGAGTTGATTAACTTAAAGGACCTAAGTGGTACGAAAAAAACTTTTGCTACAATAAAATAACTTAAAGGATCCCTGGTGTAATTTGAAGGTGAGAAAAACACAAGAAGGGGGGTTGAATTGTGTTTACTTTTTCTTTTCTTTCTCAAAAACTAAGGTTAGTTCAGAATCAGATATTGATCAAATTCTGAAAATATTTTCAGAGTGTTTTAGCAGCGGATAAAGAGTAAATGTGAGAGAGAGAGAGAGAGACAAGCAGTTTATCCTGGTTCCTTCTACAACCCGGAAGTAGTCCAGTCCCCTTGTTACTAACAAGAGATTTTCCACTATAATCAAACGATTACAATTGCTCAAGCACAAAGCATAGACACTTCCTTGCTCAGACACACAGTCCAAGACTTCCTTGCTCAAACACAGAGTAAGAGACTTCCTTGCTCAATCACAAAGGATGAGACTTCCTTGTTGCTCAAGCACGCAGGCAAGAGGCTTTGAATCAAACAGATTTACAACAGAAATAAGTTTGAGTTGAACACTTGATATACTATCAGTGGTGTTCACAAAATACAACACAGGTTAAGACTCTACACTTAAGGAATTCTAAGATAAAAATGTTTGTAAGAATTCCTAAGTTATTTGATGACGGTTGGATGAAAAACAGAGTATGGCAGTTTCTGGTTTTTCAGTCTTATATTTTTGTACAGAGTCCTTAGTCTTCTTCTTCAAATCTTCAATCCTTTATAGAGAATTAAAGAGTTGTTGAGAAGATGACATGTCATCAAAAGAGTCATTGCAATTGAAGCTTCAACCAGCAATACAACCTTCCTGTTATGGTGCACAAAACAGAGCAACACAATTTGAATTGTTTCCTTAAAACAGGGAGAATGTTTTGCTCAGGGAGACAACATTGCAAAGAGTTGTTATGACTTGTACAGTATTGTACTGTTGACAGTTGCAATTGTTGACTTCTGCGTTTCATTGAACTTCAGACTTCAGAAGCTGTCCTTCATCAGAAGCTGGTCTTCAGACGTACGGATCAGAAGCTGGTCTTCAGACGTACGGATCAGAAGCTGGTCTTCAGACGTACGGATTAGAAGTTGGTCTTCAAACGTACGAATCAGAAGCTGGTCTTCAGATGTACGGATCAGAAGCTGGTCTTCAGAACCTGCCCATCAGAAGCTGCTCTTCAGACGCACTTCAGAAGCTGCCTTCAGATGCTGCTTCAGACGCTGATTCTCTTCAGACTTGCAACACAAGCTTCTATATTTTCTTCTTGCTCTTAGCTTGTTCTTTCATAACCAATGTTAGATACCAACATTTAAGTACATGGTTCTGCACACTTAGAATCAAGCATTTGCATATCCACTTTTCTTTTTAACACTTTGTTATCATCAAAACCCAAAAGAGAGTTGTTCATACATTTTGTTCCAACATAATTTAGCCTAAAATAAATTCCAACAACCAGTAAAAAAAAATCTAGTGCAACAAGGTGGGTTAAATATATTTTTGGTTCCTATAAATATACAAACTTTTTGTTTAGTCCCTCTAAAAAATTTCTACGCTTCTTAGTTTCTCAAAAGTTTACCATCTTCACTTTTGGTCTCTCTTTTTAAGTAAACTCATATGTAGAATTCTTATTTTTTAATAAAATGAAAAAATATATTCCATCGATGCTTTCAGTTCCGACAACATGGTTAAGGAGGTCGAAATTATTTGACAAATTGTGGTGAGTTAAAATATGTAGGCGGGGGTTCTAATAGAATGTTTTGGCTTGGGCTTTATGATTTTCGTTTTACTCATAGGCTCATTGTCCATTATTAAGCTAATAGCCCATAAAATAAAATAAAACTTTTATCATGTGGGGTTACAATTTTTGTAAAACTTTTAAAAACAAAAAGTAAACAATGGGTTACAAGTGAACAATCTCAACCATTGAATATTTTTATTAATATATCAAGTGTCATAATTCACATTTTCCATGGTGGGAAAGGAATCACTCTTCCCATGTGAAATGCCACCTAGTATAAAATACACTCTCCTCATGCTCAAACATGAAACTTTCACTCATGATGAAGGTCATATTATATTATGAAATCTAAATACAAATTCAAATTAGTTTCAATCTGAAACACCAAAAAGCATCCTAAAAAAACAAATTTGATATATGGAAAGGAGTAGATATTTTGTATTTTACTTGTAAGTTTTGTGTTTTGCCTAATGAAATGTTTGGGGGGGGGGGGGGGGTGAAAATGAAACCACTGGGTTGGAGGTCTGAAAAGGAAAGGTTGTTGGGTTGTAAAAAAAGAAAATTGATGTTCCCACATCAAATGTTGTTATGAAACACCACGAAATTACCAATATAACATCATCAGACGTTAACTCCCGATGGATTTTAACCGACGGTAGTTAACTACCGATGAAATTTGGGGTTAAATTTGTAATTTCATGGTGTTTCTTAGCATTGAGTGAAGTGTGAAAATCAATTTCCGTAAAAAAAGGATGAAGCAGCTGATGAGCTGAAGTCTGGTAATGGTTTCAGCCCTTATTGTGCTTTTTGCTATATATACCCCCTTTTAACTAATTATTTCTATATACACCCCCTACATAAAAAAAATTAGGCCTCCGCACCCTGGCCTATGCCTTGGGCCGGCCTTGCATAAATGTACAGGGTAAACTGTTTCTAATAAAATTTAAGATTTTAGACGACATTTTTTTTTGTCAAGGATTTTTTTCAGTCAAGGATTTTAGAGATTTTAAACTTATTTGAATTGACATACAATGAGAGTCTACTATTTTGTCACTTCATATATTAATTTCAATATGTTGTGTGACAAAATGGGGTTAACGTGACAAAATAACATACAGTCTTTGAATGTTATTGCAAAATTGGTTTACATTTACCATCTATTTCTTTTGAGGTGTTTGTTTTATGGTTGTAAAAACTAGACTCTAACCCGTGCGATGCACGGGTTTTGTATAGCTTCATATATAACTATCAAATGACTATATTATTACTTTTATAGTTATATTCAGTATTATATTATCAAACTATCTCAAAAAGTAACAAAAATAAAAGATGGACTGCAATAAAAATGACAAATCAAAAGAAAAAATATATAAAAAAGCTAGCACCAATAAATTGATCCTAACGACAAAAGCTGTTAATCGAAAGAAAAAAATAATGAAAAGGAATTGTTATTTAGTAACCGAAAGAAAAAAAAATAAAAAGGAACGTTACGTGGTAATTGAAATAAAAAATAATAATAATAAAAAGGAACCACTAATAACGAAAAGGAACTACTATCAAAAAAGGAATTGCAATGGCGTTAGTGACTTTTAAAAAAATGACATTTTCATGTGTTATCTGATTCAATTCCTTGCATTTTTTTTCATAAAAATTAATTTGGTCCGTCAAAAAGGGTGGTGTTATGGTTATTAGGTTCAATTGCAAGATGGTGAGAGAGATGAAAGTGAGTGAGAAATGATTTAGGAATTGTGAGATTGAAAGAAAGGGGACCCGAGATTTGTGTTGAATACACAACATTGAAACAATCACATGTCATAAAAAACATCAGTACCTTGGTGGTAAGAGTTGTGAATTGAAAGCATGTGGTACCTGGTTCGATCCCCATCCGAAGTTTTTTTATAAATTTTTATAACTAAAAAGTAGGGCTAATCATTAGGGTTAGAGCAACACTACTTAACATTTAGTATGAAAAAAAAAATAATGAAGAAAAAGCTAAAATTCACACAATCACATAACAAAATCAATAATTTTCAAACCCTAGTGTCAAGGATTCGAAATTAACAAAATTCAGACAATCAATATCAACATTGGTCATAATTTTTTGTCAATTCGATGAAAGATGGTGTGAATCGGTGAGAGAAAGTGAGTTATCGACAATGACATTTACGGCAGTCAGTTGTTGGTTAGGTGGCAGTTGCGGCGGCGGCGTGATGTGTGTGGATCAGTGAGAGAAAGTGATTTTCCGGCGGTGGCAGTTACGGCGGCATGTGTTGTTGAAGTGGCAGTTGCAACGATGGCGGGATGTTGTTATTGGGGTCACCGGCGGCGGTGAAAATGAAGTTGAATCGCATGATGTGTGTGAATGACGTTCAATTCGTGTTCAAATGATGTTGGAATTCAGGGTTGTGAGAATGACTTAAAGTGAACTCGCATTTGTGTTAGATAAATAAAATGAAAGCAACTATAAGTCACAAAAAACTTTAGTGATCTAGTGGTAACGGTTGTGATCTACCAGAACTGGGTCTGGGGTTCAACTCTCAGTAGGAATTGTTTTTCATAAATATTTTTCAAAACCAAAAATTAGGGTTAGTCATTAGGGTTAGGTCATACTGTTGGATATTTGGTTGTTGGTCAAGACTACCTAACATTTAGTATTATAAAGATTATTCATAGGAATATGGAAGATACTGTTGGATATTTGGTTGTTGGCTACATGTTTGGTAAAATCAAAATGTACAAGCAATGCGTCTTCAGAAGCTAATATGTGTCTTCAGAAGCTGGAAACTGGATTTCCGAAGCTGGTTCTGTTCATCAGACGTTGAACTGGTCTTCAGACGTTGGTACTGTTCATCAGACGCACTGTTCAGACGTTGACTTTTGTTGACCTTCAGAAGTTGTTGTTCAGACGCTGACTTTTGTTGACCTTCATAAGCTGCATTTCAGAAGCTGTATTTCTGCGTTCTTTCTGTTAATTCTTTTTCAGGATCCTTCGAAGATTTGTTTGAAGTTTTATCCAGGCTGATGTTTCTAGAAGGCAGAGTAATTCGTGTGAAGATCTTTGTTGAAGATTGGTTTCTTTTATTGATGAATATATTTTCAAAGGAATCTTTGTAAAATATAATTCAGAAATATATGTGCTTCTATTTGCTTCTAAAATAATTCTGGGAGTATATCTTTGAAGATTTGGTTCAGAATTGTGTGCTGCTGAAGCCTATATAAGGAGGACGCTACTTTGAAGAATTGCATATAAAAAACCAGAAGTTGTCATTAAAAAGAGTCTTAGTGTTTTTGAGTCTGTGAGCTGTTGCTCTGTTTTTTGTGCACCACTCAAGTGTTACAGTTGGTTGTTTGTTTTGAGTTGTAATCACTTAAAGCTTTTAAGCACAAGTGACTGTTTTTATGTTTTGAAGAGTGTCTTCATAATTGTTTAGTGTTTACAATCACTGGGATTGTGATTGCTTGATTGGGAAGTAAAAGGGGTTTCTTATATCCAGGAGTTCCTAGGTAGAAGTCTATACGGGTAGTGATTAAGTGATAAGGCTAGGAACAGGGGCTGTGTCTTGAGTCTTTGAATTGATACTACTTAGTGGATTTCCTTCCTGGATTGGTATCCTCCAGACGTAGGTGAATTTTGCACCGAACTGGGTTAACAAATTACTGTGTTCTTTATCTTCTGTCTGTTTTATTTTCTGCTTCTGAACTGCTATTTTCCAGACTCTGTTTTATAGTTCAGTACCAATACTTGCCAGGAATTTCAATTGGTATCAGAGCAGGTACCCTGCCTGTATTTGGGTGAGCTCCAGGGAAGATATTTTCTGGCATTATGGAGAAAAGCAGTCAATCCAAAGGTGTTCAATGTCATGAGTGTGAAGGATATGGCCACATTAGGACAGAATATGTAACATATCTCAAGAAACAGAAATCTGCTAAGCATGTTCTTGCTTTAACTGGTAGATGCTGGTCTGGTGATAAAGTTAAGGTTTCAGAAGCACTATCAGGTTCTGAGACATCATATGATACTGAATCAAGTGATGGAGAATCATCTTGTGAAGAACTGGCTACCTATTACAAAGAACCTGCCGAGTTTTGCAAGAAGTTGCATGTTCAATTTGCAGAAGTGTGCAAGCTGATGGAAGAACAAAAGAGAACTATCAGTCAACTTCAGTCTGAAAGATATGACCATTTAGAGAAGATTTCTGATCTTAAAGATGAGGTAACTCAACTGAATTCTCAACTTGATCATATGAAGAAGCAAGTTAGAATGATGAACTCTGCTACTGATGTGCTGGAGGAGATTTTGGAGAATCAGAATCAAGGGAAACCAAATGGCATAGGATTTGTTGATTAGACTTTGAACCTCAAACAGAAAAATCCAGCTAAAAGGTTTGTTCCTACTGTGGAAACTTATGATCCAATGATAGGCACATCTAAGATGGAACATCACAAGCAACCTCAGAAGACTAAAGGAAAGAAGAGAACTCATCCTTGGGTATGTCATCACTGTGGTAAAAAGGGGCACATCAAGCCTTTTTGTTACAAACTGCATGGATATCCTAAACACTTTCAACAAAGAAAGTCTGAACCTGTTGCAGTCAATGTCAAGAAGGTTTGGAGACCTAAATGTGCAAGTGTTGCTCAGAATCTGGAAGATAGGAAAGGAAAGGTTGTTGCTGCTGACAGCAGGCCCACTCCTGTAGCAAAGAAGATTTCTGTTGCTGGACCATCTAAAGTCTGGAGCAAGGTTTTGGTTCTTGTCCCTGTTCAGAAGGCACTAACAGAAAAGGAAGTGGTTCCTAGTAAGTCTGAAAATGTTGTTAAGCATGATACCATGTCCTATGTTCAAGAGAGAATTGATGTTCTTCAAAAACAGATTGCTGGGAAGAAGGTTTTGAATGTGCTTGAAGCACACATCAACTGAGCAGCATCTGATGTTGTGTCTAATGAAGACTAAGCAACTTCTGATGTTGAGTCTGAAGACTGTCAAGTTTGTGACTGATGTCTTGGATTTCTGTTTGTGTTTCTGGTCTGCAATTGTGATGTACTATGCAGTATTGTTTTGTTCTTATGTGTGTTGGTGTTATGTGATTATGATCCTGAGTGTGGTGTTGTGATGGGTTCTGTGCTGATGTTTTTTATGCTGATTCTTTGTGTGCTGTTCTGTGTTGTGTTTTCTCTACTCCTGGCGATTGCTGGTTATTTTGTCAACATTGTTTGGCTAAAAAGGGGGAGAAATATGTGTCTGTTTCAGAAGCTGTTCAGTTCAGGGGGAGTTGGAGTTTCTGAATGTCTGTTTCAGGGGGAGTTCCTGAATGTATGTTTCAGGGGGAGAAGCTCTACCTCAAAAACTGCTGTTGTATGTTGCAGGGGGAGTGTTATGTGTGAAATGTAGTGATTCATCCGCTGCTGACTCTGTTATTGCTACATTTGTGTTTGTTCTTCATGGTTGCGTACCTTGATGTTTGAGGAATTTGCTTTTTGTTGTGCTCACTTTGATTTTAGCCAAAAATTTGCCAAAGGGGGAGATTGTTGGATATTTGGTTGTTGGCTACATGTTTGGTAAAATCAAAATGTACAAGCAATGCGTCTTCAGAAGCTAATATGTGTCTTCAGAAGCTGGAAACTGGATTTCAGAAGCTGGTTCTATTCATCAGAAGCTGAACTGGTCTTCAGACGCTGGTACTGTTCATCAGACGCTGAACTGGTCTTCAAACGCTGGTACTGTTCATCAGACGCACTGTTCAGACGTTGACTTTTGTTGACCTTCAGAAGCTGTTGTTCAGACGCTGACTTTTGTTGACCTTCAGAAGCTGTATTTCTGTGTTCTTTCTCTTAATTCTTTTTCAGGATCCTTCGAAGATTTGTTTGAAGTTTTATCCAGGCTGATGTTTCTAGAAGGCAAAGTAATTCGTGTGAAGATCTTTGTTGAAGATTGGTTTCTTTTATTGATGAATATATTTTCAAAGGAATCTTTGCAAAATATAATTCAGAAATATATGTGCTTCTATTTGCTTCTAAAATAATTCTGGGAGTATATCTTTGAAGATTTGGTTCAGAATTATGTGCTGCTGAAGCCTATATAAGGATGACGCTGCTTTGAAGAATTGCATATAAAAAACCATAAGTTGTCATTAAAAAGAGTCTTAGTGTTTTTGAGTCTGTGAGCTGTTGCTCTGTTTTTTGTGCACCACTCAAGTGTTAGAGTTGGTTGTTTGTTTTGAGTTGTAATCACTTAAAGCTTTTAAGCACAAGTGACTGTTTTTATGTTTTGAAGAGTGTCTTCATAATTGTTTAGTGTTTACAATCACTGGGACTGTGATTGATTGCTTGATTGGGAAGTAAGAGGGGTTTCTTATATCTAGGAGTTCCTAGGTAGAAGTCTATACGGGTAGTGATTAAGTAATAAGGCTGGGAACATGGGCTGTGTCTTGAGTCTTTGAATTGATACTACTTAGTGGATTTCCTTCCTGGATTGGTATCCTCCAGACGTAGGTGAAGTTTGCACCGAACTGGGTTAACAAATTACTGTGTTCTTTATCTTCTGTCTGTTTTATTTTCTGCTTCTGAACTGCTATTTTCCAGACTCTGTTTTATAGTTCAGTACCCGTACTTGCCAGGAATTTCAGATACAAAGATGAGTTCATATGTTTGTTACAAAGTTAAGAAATTAATTACACAACCCTCCATCTTGTGTCGAAATATACACTTTCCACCCTTTCTTATGCAAAACATACAAGAAAATAGGGTTAAATATGTTTTTGATCTCTATAAATACATCAACTTTTCGTTTTAACCCCATAAAATTGTTCTTTGACTTTTAATCCCTTAAAGTTTTTAATCATCATTTTTAATCTCTATTTTTAAGTCAACTCATGTGTAGCTTTCATATTTTAAATGAAAACTTTTAGGAATGTTTAGAATTTCATAAGATCTCTCCCAAAAAGTTAGATTTTTTAACAATAAAAAGCTTTTATAATATCATAAGATCTCTCCCAAAAGTTAGGTTTGTTAAAAATAATTATTTATTTTTTTGAAGAGAATTTTTTAATATTCTAAACTTTCTTGAAAATTTTATTCAAGAATATGAAGGCTACACAAGAGTTGACATAAAAGTAGGAATCAAAAGCGATGATGAAAAAATTTTAGGGGGCTAAAAGTCGGAGAAAAAAAAATTAGAGGGACTAAAATGAAAAGTGTGTATATTTATAGGGACAAAAACATATTTAACCATTTTTTTTCTAATATGTTTTACATAAGAGGGGCGGGGAGTGTATATTTTGATATAACAGGGAGGGTGGTGTAATTTAAGCATGTTTTAGGGAAATGAGTGTAATTTACTCTTACTTTTATATAAGTAGATTACTATTTTTTGTTGTTGAAGGAATCAGTAGATTACTATTGTTTTCTTCCTTTTGAGTTATGTAACCATTCCTTTCAATACGTAAAAATAAAAATGTAATGATTTCCTTTTAGATCATGCATCAGCTGATAGGTGTGTATACCCAAAATCAGTGGCGGATCTTGAGTGATTTTGTTGGAGGTGTCAAAATCTATAGAATATATATAATGTTATTCAAATAATATACATAAATTGTTAGTTTGTGTAGCATTTCGTTTTGTTTGGGTGCTACCTTATCGTCATTGGATCGAGATTCGAGTCCTTGCATAACTCATAATCACAAGGACTTGAACTCGCAACCTCTTGTTGCAAATGATGTTCAATTTCTACTATGACAAATACAAAACTTATAACTTTATACTCTCTTCATCCATTTTTATAGAAGTAGTTTACAAAAAAGTTTTGTTCCTAAATATAAGATCATATATAAATTTCTAGATGCATTGATTACTCTTTTTTCAAATATACCCCTCATTAATATTATCAATTTGTCTTGGTATATGAAAAGTTAACATTAAATATATATTTAATTAAGGGTAATCTAGTAATAATCACACACATTTGAGACAATTTTATTTCTCCATCAACCTTTCTTAATATCCGTGATTTCTGTAGTTACTCCTATAAAAAGGGACGAATGGAATACATTTAATATAGTATATATTAAATGTGGTGGGGGGGTCATGACATCCATGAGCTCTTGAGAAGATCTACCACTACTACCCTGGGTCAATACTTAATCTTTATCACTTACATATAAATATTAAGTAGTCTGATTACATGAATCCCTAACCTTAATGCAACCCTAACACCCAAAATGACACATTTCTCCCTAACTTTTCTTTTGAAAGAAATTTATGAAAACCCTAATGACTAACCCTAACTTTTCTTTTGAAAGAAATTTATGAAAAATATTTTGATCTTTATATTTTTATGCACAATCTAATATATTTTGGTTTGTGATATGAAATATATTTTAATACTCAATAATATATTTTTATACTGAATATGATATATTTTGGTACTCAATTTGAGATATTTTTGAATTAAATCTAATATACTATTTTTATATTGAATATGATATATTTTGGTACTCAATTTGAGATATTTTTGTACTAAATCTAATATATTTTTGTACTTAATAATAATATATTTTTATACTGAATATGATATATTTTGGTACTCAATTTGAGATATTTTTGAATTAAATCTAATATACTATTTTTATATTGAATATGATATATTTTGGTACTCAATTTGAGATATTTTTGTACTAAATCTAATATATTTTTGTACTTAATAATATATTTTAAAATTGAAGAGTAAACCCGTTAAATAGTTATGAGAGAAACCTAGCTCAGTTAAAAGGTTATAAATAGAGGAGAGCATTAGAGAATTAGGGTTACAACAAACAAGAAAAGATTAGAGATCAAAGGAAAACTAGGGTTGTGGAGAGAAGAAGCAAGGAGACAAGTGAGAAGAACCTGGAGAGAGATTTTACCGTAGGAATATCAAATTCCACCCAATTGTGATTTCTCTTTCACTTTTCCATCAATAAAATTCATAATTTTCAATGGTTTGAAAATACTTTTTTTTGTGGATCCCATTGTGTCTTTTGTTTTCTTAGTTTGAACTTGCAGGTTGTGTTTATAAAAGCCTCAAAGTGAATATGAAATATTTTAGCGGCGCCTCAGTGTGATATTGTAAGATTATTCCTTTTTTTTTTACTCTTTTTCTTTTAACATATTTGTTGTTTTTGGAAATCAGATTCTTAATATTGACAGTATATATGAAAGCTCGAAAAGGTGAAACTTATTATGATGGCAATATATCGGATGCTGGAGCACACCTTTAATAATTTTGATTACCAAAGTGACCAGTTTTGTGATGTTAGATTGTTTTAGATTTCGGTTGTAATACGTTTGTACAATACCCATTTATTTCATCTATTATTTTTGAGTTAATCATTGTATTTTTTTAATTGGATTGATTAAGTGTAACTAACTTTTGTATATATATATATATATATTTCTTTGATTTGACATTTTTATTGCAGTCCATCTTTTGTTTTTGTTGCTTTTTGAAGTAGTTTGATAACATAATATTGAATGTAACTATAAAAATAATAATATAACCAATTTGATAGTTATATATGAAACTCTACAAAAATTCATGCATCGCATGGGTTAGAGTCTTGACAACCCTAATGACTAACCCTAACTTTTCTTTTGAAAGAAATTTATGAAAAAAAATCTAATATGATATATTTTGAATATGATATATTTTGGTACTCAATTTGAGATATTTTTGAATTAAATCTAATATACTATTTTTATATTGAATATGATATATTTTGGTACTCAATTTGAGATATTTTTGTACTAAATCTAATATATTTTTGTACTTAATAATATATTTTAAAATTGAAGAGTAAACCCGTTAGGTAGTCTTGACAACCCTAATGACTAACCCTAACTTTTCTTTTGAAAGAAATTTATGAAAAAAATCTAATATGATATATTTTGAATATGATATATTTTGGTACTCAATTTGAGATATTTTTGAATTAAATCTAATATACTATTTTTATATTGAATATGATATATTTTGGTACTCAATTTGAGATATTTTTGTACTAAATCTAATATATTTTTGTACTTAATAAGTTATTATTATAAGTTATTCACATTATATATAAGTTAAGGGGGAGTCTCTATTCATCATTATATATAAGTTATTAACATATCCTTTTTATTATTATTATTATTTTTCTTTCGATTACCACATAACAGTTCCAGCTTTTACATTTAAGACCAATTTCTTGGTGCAAGCTTTTATATATATTTTTTATTTTGATTTGTCATTTTAATTGTTGTCCATCTTTTGTTTTTGCTGTTTTTTAAGGTAGTTTGATAACATAATATTGAATATAATTATAAAAGTAATAATATAGCAAATTTGATAATTATATATGAAGCTCTACAAAACCCGTGCATCGCTCGGGTTAGAGTCTAGTATATATAAATGTTAGGTAGTCTTGACAACCCTAATGACTAACCCTAACTTTTCTTTTGAAAGAAATTTATGAAAAAAAATATTTTGCTAAAATATTTTTATGCACAATCTAATATATTTTGGTTTGTGATATGAAATATATTTTAATACTCAATAATATATTTTTATACTGAATATGATATATTTTGGTACTCAATTTGAGATATTTTTGAATTAAATCTAATATACTATTTTTATATTGAATATGTTAGAAAGTGATTTCTTAGTCCCCAAGTTTTGCTAAAATATTTTTATGCACAATCTAATATATTTTGGTTTGTGATATGAAATATATTTTAATACTCAATAATATATTTTTATACTGAATATGATATATTTTGGTACTCAATTTGAGATATTTTTGAATTAAATCTAATATACTATTTTTATATTGAATATGATATATTTTGGTACTCAATTTGAGATATTTTTGAATTAAATCTAATATACTATTTTTATATTGAATATGATATATTTTGGTACTCAATTTGAGATATTTTTGTACTAAATCTAATATATTTTTGTACTTAATAATATATTTTAAAATTGAAGAGTAAACCCGTTAAATAGTTATGAGAGAAACCTAGCTCAGTTAAAAGGTTATAAATAGAGGAGAGCATTAGAGAATTAGGGTTACAACAAACAAGAAAAGATTAGAGATCAAAGGAAAACTAGGGTTGTGGAGAGAAGAAGCAAGGAGACAAGTGAGAAGAACCTGGAGAGAGATTTTACCGTAGGAATATCAAATTCTGCAAACCAAAGGTAAGGGGGAGTCTCTATTCACCATAAGGGGGAGTCTTTATTCTCATGTCTTTTATTTTGGCCTAAAAAATAGGAAAATCTTCCAGGTCATGGCAAATAAGTTATTAACATATATATAATGATGTGGCTTTGCAGTTTTTCTTTAAACCTTATAATGTGCCTTTGTTGTTGCCCATGTTCTGTTTTCAATAACTTCAAAAATCCTTGAATCTATCCTCTCTATTAGAATCAAAAATCAGCCAAAGTATGTTCTAAAATTTAGTGAGATTAATATACTTCACATTTATAATTCACATTTTTTGTGTTATGTATCATAACTAATGTGGATCACATCTGTTTTAGGATGACATTGGTGAAAGCAACCCCCATCTCTGATATCGTGTGCGGTAAGACTGATTTTAATGTCATGGCTCGAGTCATTCATCTCTGGTCAATTCCAGACCGAAACAAACATACTTAGCTATTTCGCATTTATTTGATTAGATTAGATATCTCTGTTTATGTGTTATGCATTTCTTTTACTAAGCCAAATTCGACACTTTTGTAGGAAAATCAATGAAGATGACCCAGATCTCATAGTCAATTTAATAGTTTTATATGAAGCTATACAAAACCCGTGCATCGCACGGGTTAAAGTCTAGTTTTATCTAAATTGTACCTAGTAAACCTAAAATTACCTTTATAAATAAATACATTGCTATTACATTCTTTTGACTCATCTGATCGTTTATTTTATATATTAAAAAAGTACAACACTTTCCTTTTACATCATGCAGCAGTTGATATATGTGCGTGTATTCATAGTCAATTCTCGAATCTAACATAAATTATGCACAACAAACATAATATTATTTTATAAATATATTACTATCGATTTCTTTCTTTTGATTCATGTAAGCTCTTCTTTTCTATCTTAAAAAATGTAAAATTTCCCTTTTGAATTAAGTAGCAGTTAATACGTGCGTGTATTCAAAGTCAATACTACAATTTATATAAAATACGCACAACAAACTTAATAGATTCGAAGGGGAATGAATCACTCGTCTCCTTCCTTATGTATCCATTTCTCTTCTATATGTAACAAAAACGCAATGATCTTCTTTTAAATCATGTAGCAGTTGATAAGTGCGTGAACCCAAAGTCAACGCTTCAATGATTTTATATAAATTGTACTTAGCAAACCTAATATTACTTATTATTTTTATAAATAAATCACTATTACTTTCTCTTGAGTTATTTGACTGTTTCTTTTATATTCGTAAAAAAAATATCATTTCTCTTTCAAATCATATAACAGTTGATATGTGTGTACTCAGAGTCAGAGTCAATATTACAATTTTATAAAAAAAAAAAAAATTGTGCTCTATAAACATAATATTAATTTTCCAAATAATAATAATTTGAGGTGTGTAAAACCTAATATTAAAAAACTTTTTGAAAAAGAAAACCTTAAATGTGTATGAAAAACCAAACAAACGGCATTGTCATACTACCTCCATTCCTTTTTAAGTGTCTCTTTTGAAGAATTTTTTGTTCCTATTTAACTCTTACTTTCAAAGTTCAATGCAATATTAAATGTTGTTTTACCAATATTACCCTTAGTTATTTATTGCGGAGAGAGAAATATATGAAATGAGATATTAAATGAAAAAGGCTATTATAGTAATAGTATAACTTATTGTATTAAAAGTAGTAACATTTATTGATTGTCTTAGTTTGTGTAAAATGTCAAAAAGTGACAATTAAAAAGGAACGGAGGTAGTAATAAATATTGAATCTTGAGTCTCTATTCATTCGGTCCGAAAATAATCACTGGTTTCTCGAACAGCGTGTCGTTTTCCGTTCCCGCCTAGTTACATTTTCACTCTCTCTCTCTCTCTCTCTCGCTCCATGGGAAACTCTTCTAAAGATGCTGACTCCGCCAACTCCGGCGACGCTTCTCCCGGCGACGTTCCTTCCTCCGATTCCAGAGTCTACTCAGCCGGCGAGAAAGTCCTCGCGTATCACGGTCCTCGCATCTACGAAGCAAAGGTACTTAACATTTCTCGCTTATAATTATTATTATTTTTTCTCTAATCATCATTTTTAATGCTTTTTAAGGGTTAATTTTTTGTTTCATTGTTTATACGCGTTTTGAATTTGTGAATTCCGTGTTTGTTAAGGAATTTGAACTTTGCAGTTACTGACTGTGAGTAACCGTTTTGTAATGTGTTTTTTTTTTGTGTTAGGGATTTGGTTTAGTGTTTGTGTTTTGCATATGTAATTTTTTTTTGTTAAATTTGTTGAAATTTTCAATTTTCAATTCTACTTGCTTTGACTGAATTGTGACTCACTTTTTCCATTGAAGTTAAAATTTGAAAGGCCTTGTGTGATTTATCAAATTTTCCTAATTTCTCTTGTTTGAAATTTAATCTACAAATTTAATTTTTTGTGATTTTATCGTTTGTTGTGTATTTTTTTTACTAATGTGTGAATGAACACTATGGCGTCGTTTGATTCATCTAGCCGACCCCACTTAGTGGGATAAGGCTTGGTTGTTGTTGTTGTTGTTGTGATTGATTGATTGAATTTTTTGTGTGTGATTGTATGGAATCTGGATTTAGTCACGCAGTCAGGCAATCCGCGACTGTAAGATCTGGTCCTAAAAGAAAATATGTTTTAATTTTTTAAAATAAATAAAATTATTGACTTTGAATTCTGTCGGACGGTCACCGATCTCTGACTGCGTGACTGCACGGGAACCCAATCCCATCGTAAGATGTTGAATTGAGAGTTGTTTTAAGGTTCTTTTGATTAATGTCTTGTTTTATGTATGTAAACGTAATGCAAATTTTTGTATTAATTGAACAGTACACGACAGAGAGTGTGTCTGTTTATTATATCCTGTGACTGTGATCTAATTTACTGCATATTTTTTTAATCATCAGGTGCAGAAGGCTGAGATCAGAAAGAATGAATGGAGATACTTTGTTCACTACCTTGTAAGTTTAATCATGATGTTTCCTTCGGCATAGATCTTGTTTCATGGGCTTAAATTCTTGTTTGGTTTTCTGTTGGGAACATTTAAATCCAATTTTTGCCTTCAAATTCAATTTGAAATGGAAGCAAGGGGTGTATTTTTTTTTCCCGCAAACCTAGTTTGCAAAATGAAGTTTTTTCAAACTTTAGTTGTAAACTTTAATCGGATATGAGGTCATTTATACCAGTCACTTCAATTTAATTTAAGTTTTCAAAGTAATATTTATCCTGCGAGATTTGATAAAGTGATTTACGTGATAAGTTATAATCTGATACTTAAAGTGATTACAGGATATAGTATTGACTTTTGGTTGCTGTACTTTTTTTTTTTTTTGCAGGGCTGGAATAAAAAGTAAGTTTCTTGTCATTTCCATTGTTTTATTTGAAGTAATAAAGGTACAAATGGCATAGTCATAATGATCATGCTGCAAACTTTCAGTTTACAATTTTCTGAAAATACTTTAGTCGTTCTTGTGTGCACGACTCAAAATTGGTATAAGTATTCCCACCAAGTAAGATGCAAAGTTAATATTTGACAAATTTCTAAAGTCAACTTCTCATGTTAAATGTCAATGAAAGTGGTATGTAAGGTTCTTGTTGGAACTTGCCTGACAATTTGTTTACACGGCCTTTGTAACGATTGATCTTTAGCTTTTAAGAAAGAATTGCTTTCACTGTGGCTTTTTTTGCCATAATTTTTTTGCATCAACTATATCTAAAAGGTTAAACAGAATTATTATCATTGGTTTGATATATTTCCAACAGTTGGGACGAATGGGTAGGTGAGAGTCGTTTGATGAAACATAATGACGAGAATGTCGTGAAGCAGCGGGCCCTAGACAAAAAGCAAGGTGTGGACAAGAATGTTAAATCTGGACGTTCTGCTCAAGCAAAGGCCAAGAGTTCTGCAGGTGAGAAATGCTCTCTTTCAAATGGCAATATTGTATTATGACAGTTTATTGAAGCTTTTGCATAATGAACTTCTATTCTGGCAAGGGGGTTCAGAAGAATTCTCCTAGTATGTGATTGAAAATGTAAAAAGATTCTCTGTTAATTCCTATCTCTAGAATATTTGGGCTGTGGGTTCAATTATTGGACCTTTCTTTTACTGAGTGTCTTTGCTTATATCTGATATGTCTATAAGTTTCAGATGTGGGCACTTTAAGACATTTGTTTTCCATTTTGGCTATTTTGGGGAGTTTGGACTGGCAGGGGGTGGGGAGCTAAGAAACCTCTTTAGAATTTTTTCGTGGAACTGGGACCATTGCCAGTAGTTCAATCCTACATTTTTTTTTTGTAAGTCACGAGAATGATGTTTTCATCTCAAAAGGGCCTTTGTCAACTGACCTCTGAACATGGTTGGTTTTTATCAGGAAAAGGACATCTTACTGTTAAAACAGAAAAAAGAGTATGAGATAAACAGATCTGCAAAGTTCTATTATATAAGTATAGACAATGTAGCGTGTTTTGATAACGTTCTAAAGTACATTAGTTTCAATTTTAGCTACTTCTGAGGGAAAAAATGTGATAATTACTTTTGCCTAAAATTAATCCTGATCTGAAAGTGCTTTTGAAATTGTTATAAAATATGTTGCCTTCTACAGTAAGTTATAATGCTTAAATCAATTTTTCCTTTTTTTAAATACCTGGCAATATGTAGGTGCAATGTAATTGCACAGGCACCAAATCCTTATTCTGCTCTGTTTCCTAAACTGCTGGACTTGGAAAGATTATACTTAGAAATGCTTCATTTTGCTTGCTTGATAATTTAACATTTTCTTTGGATTCTGTAGATGCCAAAGTGGAGAAAGAAGACATCAAGAATAATGGTATTCACCAAATTTCATCTTTCTGGTTTCCTTTTTTGTAGACACGCATATTTTCGTAATCCCTCCATTTAAGCATAGTAATTATTAATTAATAAGTTGGACCGCACAAATTCTCCTGTTTGATTGCAATATTTTCATTTATTTGTTGACGTGAAAATGTATGTGTTTATATTACCTTGCCTTCACTAATAAGTTTAATATGTCAATCTCTGTGCAGTGTCAAAAGGAAAAAAGCGAAAGATTGATTCAGGAGTTGAGGTTTGGTTTATACCGTGGTTTAATTGTATTGTATATTAATTGTTACCTATTTTCATTTTACATTTCATATTATATAGACAAAATATCATAATATACATCAGATGTGAAGGCTAATATTATGAAGAAATTAGGAATTCGAACTTTGTTTCCTTAAAAATGCAAATACCTTCCTTTTTGTATTTGATGGAGTTGCTCTATTTTTTCGCCTTAATCCTTTTAATCGCAAACGTTCTACTAAGTGTGATTTTCTAATCATTAGAAGGGCAGCGGGAATGATGAAAAGCTTTTCAAGATTCAAATTCCTGCACCGTTAAAGAAACAACTTGTTGATGACTGGGACTTTGTTAATCAGCAAGATAAGGTAAATGGAAACGATTAAATTGACTCTTTCCAGTTATTATTTTCTTGCATATGTTTAAATTACACTTTTTAAAGGTTGCTGTACCTGATAGAGATGACCGTGAGTTAAGTTGTAACTTGTATATTTTCTGCTTGAAATTAAAGATGCTATTGTGACAATACAGTTTTACCCTGCCACCAAGCAATTTCAAATCATTTGACTGAATTATATTATATTAAGCCACCTGGCAACTTATCACTAATATGACATCATAATTTATGATAGCTGAATTATTTGACAATGATCTTACAGACACCAGCCCTGGTTTTTCTCTTTTGGATATCTCGTGAATGTCTTCTCAAAATTGCTTTCATCTGTTTAAGCTTCCTTGACCAAAATGCACAAATGCCCAGTTCTTGTAGCTTGTACTGTCATTTATATTTAAATGAAAATATTATGCTTTATTAATTTTCTGTGCAAATTGAAGATAATTATTGCGCACAATTTCCTTGGTTCTATTACAGTGTGTCATTGCTGCCCCTCAATTATCTGACTATTTGAGCCTATCCTTTTGGGTCACAGATATTTTCAGTGGCATTATTTTGGTTCTGATGCAATGCATGATTGTTTAACTTTTTATCATTTGATTACCACTTTAAAAAATGATAACCTATTTTAGGGCATTATCACATGTTAATATATATATTTTTTTTAACATTTCTGGAATTCTCCTTGCAGCTTGTAAAACTTCCTCGTTCACCAACTGTTGATGAAATTCTAACAAAGTACCTTGAATACAAGTCAAAGAAAGACAGCGTGTAAGAAATTATGTATAGTTAAAAGTTCATATGCTTCCTCCTTTCTACTATGGCTATCTATTTTTCTTATTTGTTCATCCCGTACATCTAGTTGTGATAGTGATGATGGCATGTACAATGTTTTTTCTATGATACAGAGAGGCTGATTCAACAGGGGAAGTTTTGAAAGGAATAAGGCGTTATTTTGATAAAGCATTGCCTGTGATGCTCTTATATAAAAAAGAACGCAAGCAATGTAATGAATCAGTTGTGGACAATGTATCTCCTTCAACCATATATGGGGCTGAACATTTATTACGCCTCTTTGGTATGTTCATTACTTTTTGCTGCTTCAAAGCATCTGCTTGAAAGAGGATACTCTGTGTGCACATATACTTTTATTTTGTCTTGGGACATATTTTTGTCACCCTTGTTTCTTTTGCGGAATATTTTGAGTCAATATTAAAATAATGCTTTATTGGCTTTATTTGATGGAAAATACAATTTTGAATTTGGACATCTCAATTTTGAATTTTTCAAAGGATCACGGTCTGGAGTTTAGGTTATAGTTTTTGTGGTGATTGCTTTGCTATGTTACCAGAGTTTTAGTCTGCTCTTATCTTTAATGATTTTTGGCTAGTTGCAAGAATTTTTAATGATTCTTTGATGTGTTATTTGTATTTCCAGTCATTGCTACAATATAATAATTTTAGACATTGATATATCGCTATTAAGGATGTAGCATTTGAACATTACACATGATGCACATATCTAGCAAAAGCTTCATAAGTGTGTATGCAAAACAGTCAGATTTTTTCTTGTGCTTGCAGTTAAGCTACCTGAGCTTTTGTCATATGTGAACATTGAAGAGGAAACGTTAAGTCGCTTGCAGCAGAAACTACTTGACTTTCTCAGGTAAAAGCTTAAACTCGTCTCATTATATTATATATTAGATTCTATTGTGTCAGATCCTTGCTGAAATGTGAGAACTTTTTAAAATGTCACTGCACTATGCTCCTAGCTGAAATAACGACAAAAGCTGTCAATTTAGTATTGATGTATTTGCTTTAATAGCCAATACATCTCAGCTTCATAATCTTGTGTAAAAGCTGATGATTGCACTGACTAAATTGCAAGGATTTGGTCTATAATGGTAAATATTACATTACTTCTATTCGTTTACTAAAAATATGCGTAGGTGATGATGCAACCTTTAGATTTTGATTGAGTGAATAAATTAAAATATGTCCATTATCCAATGTAATTCACTTGCTTTTCTACCCATTATGGTTGATACATTGATTTTTATCCAGCTCAATAGTATAAAGTTGATTTTAATTACATTTCTCTTTACAGTTTTGTTGCTATTCGTTTGATAAACAAAATTCATTGCAGGTTTTTGCAGAAAAATCAAAGCACTTTTTTTCTCTCGGCATATGAAGGAACAAAAGTCTCTGGAGGAAAAGGCAAGGGGAAGGATGAATGAGAGAGACTGTTGATCCCAGTCTTCCTCATCTGTTGTATTCTTAATGTTTGTCATATATTTCCCATGAATAATTCACCACAGGAACCATGTTGTTGTAATAATAATTTTGACTAGGTCATTCTTTAATTTTTCTAGTTTACATAATATTTGCAAATCTAAACATTTGATGTGTGGGGTGAGCAATATTAACTGAATAGTGGGGGAGCAAATTTTTCCACCACTACATTTTCGAAAGAACTGCACATGACTCTAAAGTGTACTGTTGGACGACATAATTGATGTGAAATGTACATTTGAACTGTAAAAAAATTGTGTTTATTTTGAATGTGTGCACATCCCAAGTTATTTTGGGAGGTGAATTTCTCAATAGTGAAATCTAGTAAGGGTGGATTCTTATGTTTGGGTCTCAAAAAATGGCTATTACTACTTTTTTTTCATCTTATATGTTTCTCACACGTCCTATTTTTTTAAAAAAATATATTCTTGGTTTGGATTATATAATTCGAATTAGATTGTTAAGTTTTTCGGATTATATATTCTAAAATATGCTTTGTTCAGATTTTTAAAGATTTTTAAAGATTGTATTTATATTATTTCAATTACATAAATACAAATAACAAAAATATAAAATAAATGCAAATATATACAAAATGATACAAATAAAATAAAGCTTAAGCTTAAAGTTTATTACATAAAATACCTAAAGCTAAACATGTAGTGCAATGTGATGGAGGGGGAAGAAAGGGATGGGGGAGGGGGGAGGTGGCTGGGGTAAAGTTTGTTTCCTCTCTAGGGCGAAAGAGACCTTGATGGTCAACCTTGCACCAAGACATGTCAACATGACACCCAGACAAACTGTGCTTTTTTGCAGCGCGTCACCATCTCCATTGACTGTTCATACAATCCCTACATTTCCAAAGTAGCCTCTTTATATGAAAGGTCAACGATAGAAACACATCGTTGTAGAAGGAAGAAGATGAGAGAGTCTGAGATGATGGTGTGAGAAATGGTGAAGGTTTGAAGGGTATTTATAGGGGAGGTTTGTGAAGATTTTGGTACATAGAGTGTAACTACTCATAATGGTGAGTCAAAAAACATGTTCAAAGGGTTTTACCAGCCATTAAAGCTGGTAAAAACCTTTGAAAAACGTGTTTCATGAGTTACTGAACACCGTCCTAAACTCTGACTTGTTTCAGATTATATTATCCGAAATTTATCAAAGCCTGTCGGGTTATATAATCCGAAATGCTTCAATATTAGGTGAAAAATGAGAGAAACTTCATACTTTGTAGGGTGGGGGATGTTTCGGGTTATACAATCCGAAAATATTATGTACATGATTTTTTTTGTGGTCCACATTGAACTGACAGTTTCTGTGGTCCACAACGTCTAGAAAATTCTATAAATAGGTGTCCCTATTTTCATAACCAGTAAACCACACAAAAAAAAAACCATGGAAATTTTTGTCATTGATCCGAACACCAAGCTAGCTGCAAGTTACTACAATGGGGGAAAATCACCCCATCTGTTCAGGATTCGCACTGATGTCACACTCTCTGGGTTGAATGATCAGCTGGATCAAATCAACCGTCAACTCAACCACGGAGACACAAGGAGGGTGGACGGTGTTGAGTATCGACGTCTATCGATCGACTCAGCTGAAACTGTGCAGTTTAGCCGAATGAAGCTTGGAAACGACAACTACGTGAGAACCATGTTCTCGATCTTTGGTTAGTACAATACTAAAGGACCGATCGAGGTGGACGCTTTGTTGGTCAGATCTGTTGAACAAATTCATAAAAGTTTGATCCGGTCCAGGAACTAGGAAGAGATCAAGGCTCTGCTGGACGCACCAGATGAAGACATTAGTTTAGCTGATCCGTGATCTGTTATGTTTTATTTTATTACGTGTTTTACGTTGTTGAATTATGTTGTTAAAATAAATATATCTATAGTCAGTTTTATGTTGTTGAATTATGTTATTTTTTTCTCTTCTTCGCACAAATTTATTTTTGTCTGTCTGCACCGAAGGAACACATTGAAGAAATACGAAGAGAAATGTTTTATGAAGATATTCATCATGCTGTCAAATATCTTTCTGCTGAACTTTACGCTAAAGATGTTCATTTAAAAAGATAGATAGATAGTTTCTGAAGATCTTCATCATGCTGTCAAATATTCATCAGTTATGTTATTGTGTTGTTTTAAGCTGTTTAATTATTTTTGTACCTTTTTTAAATTTTTTCCTATGTCATTGACCATGAAAACCTACCAAAAATGAAACTTAACACAGTCTGGTGCTATTCGGATTATACAATCCGAAAATATTTAAACAGGTTCGGATTGTATAATCCGAAACTTCTCAGACTAGTTGGACGGTGGCGTTTCACCAAAGGTTTGGACGGTTTGTGGTGTGTTTAATGCACTTTTGGTCGGTTGGACCAAGGAAAATGTTTCCTTTGATTGTAGTTATGGTCTAGAACTGGTTTAAAGCTATAAATAGGCTTGCATCTTCAACAATTTCATTCAATCATCACTTCCCATCTTTTCTTACTTTTTCTTAAATTTTTTTTTTAGTTTTTCAGGAGCGTTTATGGTGTTATGGTCATTGCTGACCGTTCATAGAATCCCTGCAATTGCTTTGCAGTTTATGCGGGGATTCTACGACGGTCAACAGAGACTTTTGACATCAAATACAATACGAAAAATGCAGTTCGTAATAGTTCGGATTCTAGAACCCGAAGAACGCTAACAATCTTGTTCGGATTATATAATTTGAACCAAGTGTATTTTTGAAATTTTTAAAGGGCGCACGAGTATAACATAGGGTGGGAAAAATAAAAGTCAAAAAAATGAAGAAGAAAAAAATTGAAGTCAAAAAATGAAAAATTGGCCGGGCTCTTGCGACCTATTTAGTGAATTACTTTCCTCTCCACCCCCTCCTTTGAAAAACTTCATCTATAAAGAAGTGTACATATAGACTGCACAAATCATCTGGAAGCTTGTATATGCATGTGCAAAATTTGGTGGCTTTTTAGATGCATACTTCTAAGGTATCGTTTGGCCTGACTTTTTTACTGTCTAAAAGTTACTTTAAAACAAAGTTAAAATTAAGGACTTTAAGAAATAAGTTAAAGTTGTTTGGTTACTTTATTTTTTTTAGTTTTAAAGCTCCTTCCATTCAATTTTATGCATTCTAAAAAAAGTACTTTTTTTAATAAGTACTTAATAGTTATTGTGTTTGGCCTACCTTCTTAAAATTGTAGAGAAGTAGAAAAAAATCGGGTCAAACGGTACCTAAGTAGATGTTGGGATGTGGAGGAAGTAGGCTTTTATTTTTAACTTGGTTGCGCACAAACCGAAGGAAAAAACCATAGATAGTACTCCGAGTTTAATTTGTATGCATCGATAGTTAAATCTTTTTTACATAGGATTCCAATCAATTCATGTAGATATTTGTAAAGATATTTTATAAACTAACTGTAAAAGTGATATTATGATTTGATTGGATGCATGTGTAAAAAATAGTTACACTGATAATTTATAAAAATTATAGTAACTACCTAAATGCTTGATCATATTCTGAGAGGTAAAACTGTATTAGTGTACTTTTTTTTTTGGTCAAGTAGTTTAGTGACTAGATTTACACACATTACATGTGAAAAAATAAGGAATCTTAGGTTAGAACTCCGGCCCCAGAACTACACTTAGTTGGTGTACTTTATACGTGGTATTAGTGAAATATAGTAGTCACATTATAATAGGAATCGAATCTAAGTTTTGATAAATCTTAATTGATAATATAAAAATGATTACACCAACCGTATATACGAATTAAATTAATTTTTCTATTGTGAAACTAGTCGATGACTTGATGTGGAAGTGCATATAGAATATACAAGTATAATATCTAATATTAAACTTTAAAAGCATTTAAAGGTCGCATGGTGATACTCATTGATATTGAGATTATTTATGTCCACTGAATTTTATTTTTATATCGAAACATTTTGTCTTTTATCTTATCAATTTAATCCCATATTACATTTTTTGAATTTGACTGCAATGTAATTTATTTTTTTAAGACAGTGCAATCAGTTAGGCCAAACAGTGGAAATGAGCACACTATGTGGTGCTGATGTCGTAAGAAATAACTGAATGGCTCATTTTAACTCCCTCTAGTCTCTATAGTCCTCCACTGTAATGACCCGTCTCAAGAAAAAACAAACAACGAACCACAACGATAGGTCATATGTCCTAATAAACTCTGATTCTCCCCTTTCAATTAATAATAATGGCATGAAACTCGTCTTCGAATTTCAACTCCCAAAAATGGAAGCAATTTCATACTCAATCCCTTCTACCAAATTCCATCACACCAAAACCACAAGAATCCAATCCTCCAACCTCACTTTTCCTCTTCGCACATCCCCAATTTCTGTCAAACCTCTCTACTCTTCCAAATTCCTCATTCTCCATCACCATAAACTTCGTTGCGCTCATAACCATAATCACACCGATCATAACCATCATAATTGTAATCATAATCACTCACATGACATCGATGATGCAAATCTCACTGGACCTCAAAAAGCGATTATCAGTTTCGCCAAAGTTACCAAATGGACTGACCTAGCGAATATCCTTCGAGAGCATTTGCATCTATGTTGCTTCTCAACTGCTTTATTTGTAGCTGCTGCTATTTGTCCTCATACTTTGCCCAAATCACTCATCAAACCCTTCCAAAACTCTCTCATTCTCGTCGCGTTTCCATTGGTTGGGGTAAGAAAACATTATTTATTGTTGTAGCACTGACGGTGTTTGTGTTAGTGCTTCATAGTTATTTATGTGTATCAGGTTTCGGCATCACTTGATGCTCTAATTGAACTTAGTGGTGGAAAAGTGAACATCCATGTGTTAATGGCAATGGCAGCTTTTGCAACTATTTTTATGGGAAACGCTTTGGAAGGAGGGTTACTACTTGCAATGTTTAACCTTGCACATATAGGTAAGTTTGTATTATTCGTACAAACACATTATGGCCGTATTTGGATAAACAACTTATTGCATGTTTGGTTCTGCTGCGATTAATATTGATTTTGAATGAATTGATATTGTAAAATTGATTTTACTTTTAAAAGTGAGTTGAATTTGAAGTTGTTTATGTTTGGATACATTTACGTGAAAATGAGTTGAATAGTAAATTTTCAGTGTAAAAACCATGTTTAGACTCAAAAGCTACAAATCCTAGCTTCAAGATAGAATCAATTCTGGAGGAAAAATCAATGTCACTTGAGAACAAACATGTCAAAATAAATTTTACACCTCCATAATCAATTTTGACTACTCGAAATCTGGAACCAAACATAGGCTTAATTAAGTACTCATGTGTAAGCTATTTCTAAATAAAGTCAAATTGTTAAGCTGTAAGTTGTTTTCATATACTATCATGGACCGGAGAGTTGATGGAAATAAGTTGAAAACAACTTATGGACATGTAGATAAACTCATACCTGTAGATAAACTCTCCCAAGCAGTCTCACGAGTACTTATACCTGTAGATAAACTCAAATAAGGTAATCCAAACATACCCTAGTTTTACAAGTTAAGTGCTATGCATTGAGTTTGATTCGTTTAATTTGAATGGTTTATGCAGCTGAAGAGTATTTCACAAGCCGTTCAATGGTTGATGTTAAAGAGTTGAAGGAGAACAATCCAGAATTTGCACTTGTTCTTGATACAAAAGATAATAAACTTCCTAATACATTTGATTTGGCATACCAGAGGGTTCCTGTGCATGATATAACTGTGGGATCATATGTCCTTGTTGGTGCCGGAGAGGTAACAAGTTTTGGAATTTTAATTGCTTGGGTATAATTAATTTGCTTAAAATTCTAGAAAGTGAAAATATGATTGCTTCCTTGTGTTGGGTTTTGAGGTTTTCAAATGGCTAGGCAATTTTTTTTACTACAATCGTTAGTTGGAAATCATTTCAACATTTGATGGCTTGGATATGCTAAACCCGTGGCATTTGTGGTTTGCAACTTTGCTGCATAGTAAAATCAATAATTAAAATAAAAATTTCAAGTTTTCTATAGCAGATTATTGAAGTATAATCGGAATGGTATTGTGATTAGTCTGTGCCTGTAGATTGTGAAGTTTTCCATGGCGGTGCCACAATTACCATTGAGCACTTGACAGGGGAAGTCAAACCTCTCGAGGCCAAAGTTGGAGATAGAGTTCCTGGCGGTGCAAGGAACATAGATGGGAGAATAATTGTGAAGGTATGTTTGGCCATTTCAGCTCTTGCTGTACTATATTAATTTTGAAATTTTTAGCCTTTATTATAGTGGAAAAACTTAATAATGTTGGTGGTATGAGAAAGTGGAACAGAAAAAGAGTGGCAATAATAGTATTTGGGGTCTGTGTACTATGGTGACTAGTTGTGATGGATGAAACAGTTAGGAGAAGAAGGTCAAACTAGTGATGTTAATGGGTGGGAAACAAATCAAGCAATATTAATAATGTGTCAGTGGCGGTAATAATATAATTAACCTTGTTACTCTTCTGAAGCTTGGTTTTCAATATATATTATTTTAGGAGGATTACTGGAATGCTGTTGTGTAATCATTAGTTCTGAGGTTGCTGGTGGTGATAGAGATGAATGGAGTTAGAGTTGGTGTTGGTGTTGTTGGTCGTAATTAGTGAAAATTGCTGTATGTTTTTGCTGGAAACAGATATCTCCATCATAAATATCTCCATTATAATTAACCAAGTTTCACATGACATTGACCATACCTATGTTTGGAAGTTTCATTTTCATTGACAAAGATTGAAAAATAAGGTGATGAGTCAAGTTCCAAGTATGTCTAAGGATAAGTTGTTAGAGATTGTAATGCTAGGTTGCCAATTTTAGACTGTCAGCAATGTGATGTCTTGTTCGACACTCTCAACTTGTTTCTGATAGGTGAATTTGTCTTGTTTACAGTGCAATTTTGTTGGGAACTTACAGCAAAGTACAAAATTATTTCATCACAGGTAACAAAGACATGGAAGGAATCAACTCTAAGCAAAATTGTGCAGTTGACTGAAGAAGCTCAGTTGAATAGACCTAAACTTCAAAGGTGGCTGGATGAATTTGGTGAACGTTACAGCAAAGTTGTTGTGGTGTTATCAATTGCTATTGCTGTTCTTGGTCCACTTGTATTTAAGTGGCCATTCTTTAGTACACCAGGTACTTCTTAAATTCTTTTAATCTAGCAGTGTTGTATAATATAATTTATAAAATTTTCAAATTTGTAAACTAATCATTTGTGGGATTCTATATGTCATGTCAATTACTCCTTTCCTTTAATAATCATTTAATGGAAATGTGGAATTAAATTAGAAAGAACGGATATCAAGCTCCTTACAAGCCAGAGATTTCCCTCTTCTAATGCTGAAATCACAAAGGAAGTGCAGGAGAAAAGAAAAAATAATTTACATGGGAAATTCTGCAGATGCACAAAATATCTCATTGCTACCCAAAACCTCGCCATTTCTCTATTCTTTCCTACCAATACTATCTTGTGTGCCTGAATCACTCCACTTATTTTTTCCCCATTCATACTGCACCAGCTGTTCAGGCTGTTAACAACTTCTTTTGTCTTTTTCTCTGCTCATCTGCTGTGAGGATTGAGGACAGACCCTGCAATTCCTCCCTTATAGCTCCTTGCATGCATACACAGTCCTTTCTACTCCTGCAGCCTACTTGAGCACAGCTCTTGTTTCTTCATCCTTGTATAGACTTGGGCAAGGGCCCTTGACTTCCGCAGTTTATTATTATTATACTAAAGTCATTATCACCAACTTTATATAGTGCTCACTGCAAAACCTTCATTTAATTATATTTCAGCTTATTTAGTCTTTGTTGCTGCAGCTTGCAGAGGTTCTATTTACCGAGCCTTAGGGCTCATGGTTGCAGCATCACCATGTGCCTTGGCTGTGGCTCCATTGGCATATGCCACAGCAATCAGCTCCTGTGCAAAAAAGGTATCTAAATACACTAACATCTGAATATATTAAAACTTTAAACGTCATATACTAATTGCCGCTTTGAATTTTTGTTAGCCCTTTAGCTAGAATGAAATGGTATCCTAGTGTTTTAGTTGTGAAGTATTTGCACCATCTGTACAGTTTGTGTTCTTCATTTTGTATTCAACGTTATATTTTCAACAATCATAATCCAGCATCTTCTGAAAATCGTGCTTATATTTCTGGATTTTTCAGTATAGTTGAGGAAAGGAAATGAAGAGGAAAGAAAAAAGCGGGACTTGCACAAATAGTTTTCTCTTCAAATGTAGGAAGAGAAAAGATGGAAAGGAAAAAAACTTTATTTTGGACATATTTTGCCCACACAATCTGCACCAATAATTGATTATTACTGTATAAAATAATCACATCCAGACAAGAAAATCGACTATTTATTGGTGGTCATTTAATTAACTTCGAAGAAAAGACAATAAATCATACATTTTTTCCTTTTTCATTCAACCACAAATGATAAGTGAAGTTTTCGCCTTTCTTTCCTCTTCCCTGCATGCAAACATGTATTTTTTCTTTTGTTTTTCTCTCTCCATTTTCTTTTCCCTTTATTTCCATCATCTCTTTTTCTTTCTGCATCCAAACAAAGCATTATTAACAGTTTTAACCAAGTGTAAACTTGGAAACTGATCAAACTTGTTACTGAAGAAAGACAAAGTAATACTATATAGTATAGATACTAATCCTTCATATTTTATTACATTGTTGAATATGGTGAAACGAATTATACTGATTAAATAAACGTTCCAGAATAGATCTATCAATAAGCTGAATTGAATGGTATACTTTGATTATCTTGTCTATTTTTATTACATTGTTCAAGCCCCACTTTCTGAAGTTTGTGTCTGTCGGTCTAAAGTTAAGTAGAAACTTATTTAAAATTTTAAACATTTTATGTTCCTTTATTTGTGGGTGTGACAGTTACCTCAATTTGCAGGGCATATTACTCAAAGGTGGACATGTTCTGGATGCACTAGCTTCATGCCATACCATTGCATTTGATAAAACAGGGACATTGACTACCGGTGGACTTGTATTCAAGGCAATTGAGCCTGTTTACGGTCATCACATTAGAAGCAAGGAATCAAACATATCTTCCTGCTGCATTCCCACCTGTGAAAAGGAAGCTCTTGCTGTTGCTGCAGCTATGGAAAAGGGCACTACCCACCCCATTGGAAGGTATCATTTTGAACAGGTTATATTTGTGTTACTTTTGAGCCAACCTCGTACAAGTAACAACTGTGGCTGTCATTGGCTCTTTGCATCATTCATCGATTTATTGAGGAAGAGTAGAAGTGTGTTTTCTTTCTTTTGTGTGTTTTTCAATTTGGTATTGGACTATTGTGGTGAACACTATATATTATTGCAGTGTCTTGCTAGTATATATGTTACAGACCATTCAATTCAATCTTGAATGTTCAGTTATGCCATCTCAAATATATAAATATAGCACGGACTTCAACATGATTATCTCTTCTCAGTCTTTACACTTTGTTTTTTTCTGTAAAATGAATTGCAGGGCTGTGGTTGAACATAGTGAAGGGAAAGACCTCCCTTCTGTTTCTGTTGAAAATTTCGAGTACTTTCCTGGTAGAGGCCTTACTGCTACTGTTAACAGCATTGAGGTACCTGGCTATTGCATGCATTGCTCAACCCGTTATTCAAATATTCACTTTGCTTGACAAAGCCAGGCATTATAGTTTACACTACCATACATTGTCAGTATTTTGAGCTCCTATTGCATACATTTCTCTTGGAGAATCCCAATTTTTTCATGGTACACTTTTAAAGATGTGTTATCATTATTTTGCATTTTATTCTTTGTATACCGAGTCTGAAACTAATGCTGGTGCTAACTATATGTTATAATGGGACCTATGAAGTATTCAGTAATAAGATAGACTTTAATGTATGCATATTTTACTCTCATATAGTGTATATGTAAATCACAAGTAAAATGACTCAAATTGGCTTTTATTTTGTTATAGTCAGGAGCTGGAGGTGCTAACCTATTGAAAGCATCACTTGGGTCTATAGATTTCATCACTTCATTTTGTCAATCTGAACATGAATCAAAAAAGGTCAAGGAAGCTATTAATGCATCTTCTTATGGCAGTGAATTTGTTCATGCTGCCCTTATAATTAATAAAAAGGTAGTGTAATGTCATACTCTTGGTCTCTTATGGGTGCGTTTGATTCACAAAACAGTAAGTACTGGACAGAACAGTACAAGACAGGACAGCACAACTGTACTAGAGAGAGATAGAGAGATGATATTTTTTTATGTTGGAACATGAAAAGCATACTTTGGTAATTTTGATGGTTTGTACTCTGGATAAAAAGTTGTCTCACGGTTTTGTGAGGGACAAGAATTTTTGTTTTTGTCTAGTCCCACAACCAATTTCTAAATTAAATAGGGTAAAGAAAAAGTTGTTCAGTCCAGTCCCCTGTTTTTTAGCATATCAAAAGCACCTAGATTTGTTGGGGCAGGAATAATGCTATTAGCACATTCAAAGCGCAAAGATATCCCCAGCATTAGAAGTTGGCTTCATACCAAAGTTTTTCAACTTCTACAGCCTGTTTATTTTGAAAATTATTTTGCTCCCTTTTTCTGCCCCTCTTCCCAAACAAAACACATTAAATCTCACTAAACTTAGTGGGATAAGGGTTGGTTGTTGTTGTTGTTGTGAACATGATCTCTGCTGTCATTTTTCCTTATCAACATTTTCCTTCTGGGCCTTACTGACTAACCACTTGATGCAGGTCACGTTGATTCACCTGGAGGATAGGCCTCGTCCAGGGGTTTTTGATGTTATTCAAGAATTGCAAGATGAAGCAAAGTTCCGTGTGATGATGTTAACCGGTGATCATGAATATAGTGCAAGGAGAGTTGCAAGTGCTGTGGGTATCAAAGAGTTTCATTGCAACCTGAAGCCTGAAGATAAGTTGCGTCATGTAAAGGATATCTCAAGAGATATGGGTGAGTTTCTTGATTTGAGATTTGTCTTCACCTTTTGTCTCTGATAACATAGCATGTGTTAGAAATAATGTAAATAGGGTAGTTATGACGATTATATACATTACATACATACTTGCATATAGTACTTTCGTTTTCTTATTTCTCAACAACTCAATACGGGTACTCCATAATTCATGTCATACCCGGTACTTATGGGCAAGTACTGAGTATTTATTTACTAAAAATTATTGTGGGTACTTTGTACGCCCAAACTAATGAATAAATATATATTTGTCATTTATTACAAAATTATTATAAAATGAGGTTTTCCATTCCTTTTTTTTATATTCTTAATACTTTTACTATTATATTGTACATTATTTTCCCTTTTTTTGCTATATAAACACCCTTTCCCTAATTTATTTGTAAATATCCTCTTACAAACCTAATTTTTCCAATTTTGCATAATTATTTCCTAATTCTATTTTTGTTTTGTGATGCAGTATTTTATGGTAGATATTTCCTCGTATGTTTTATGTTAGATGTTATACTTATTTGTAATTTGTATCAATTATACAAACAACTAAACAAGTCATACTTGTAGAAAATTTAATTTTTATATTATTTAAAAAATTTATGTTAACATACCCACTCTTATGTTTTTCGTGTTTTCTTTTTTAAAAAAATAAAAATTGAGGAAGGGGATTTTTTTTATTAATAACGTTGACCGTTGGAAATTCCGCCTTTATTTCGGTACGCCTCTAGTCGCCTAAATTGCGGCCTTTGGTTTGCCTTCATTGCAGCCTCCAACACCTTCATTGTGTTTGGCTTTGAGGACTCTTGAGAAGAGTTTATAAAGAGGAGGCAGTCCTCACCTACAAGCCGGTTTTGTAAGGATGAGTTAGGCCCCAAATTTCAACATGTTAAGAGTCCCACATCAGATAGGAGATGGTCTGACAATGTGTTTATAAGTGGGGGCAATCCTCACTTCACAAGCCGGTTTTGTGGGGTTGCGTTAGGCCCAACCACCATTTCTAAGATGGTATCAGAGTCTTTTCAAGATCCATTGGACCACCTACTATCAGGTTTCCGCTATCGGGCCACCCACCATTTATGTCCACGAACCAAGCCTAATAGTGCTGGTCGTGAGGGGGTGTGTTAAGAGTCTCACATCGGATAGGAGATGGCCTGACAATGTGTTTATAAGTGGGGCAATCCTCACCTCACATGTCGGTTTTGTGGGGTTGTGTTAGACCCAACCACGATTTCTAAGAGTGACACTAATGGTTATTTTACAATTGTCCCGTGTAAGATTTGAACTCCGCCCATTGAAGTTATTAAATCAAGCTTTTGCAACTGCACTACACCTTTTGGACTTTTTCGTGTTTCTTTTGTAGTGACACACCATTGGTCCGTTTCAGTGTAGGTTTCATGCAGGAATACACACACACATACACACCCAAATAAAACTTATATTGTTGTTCTACCTTAGTTGACTCTGTTGTCTTAATCTTGTGATGAGACTGTTTCAAATAATGTCCGAATTAAATGACGTCCTTTTTACATTTTTGTGCTCAAAGCTATTGTTTTTACTTCTGTGACAGGGGGAGGCTTAATTATGGTTGGTGAAGGTATTAATGATGCTCCAGCACTTGCTGCTGCAACTGTTGGGATTGTGCTTGCTCATCGTGCTAGTGCAACTGCTATAGCTGTTGCAGATGTGCTGTTGCTTCGTGAAAATATTTCTGCAGTGCCATTCTGTATTGCCAAATCTCGGCAGACAACGTCACTGGTAAATTAATATCAACTGTTGGGATACGTAATCTTTTCAGCAATTGGATGTTGTTGTCTCATATGTCAATGAACATGCAGATTAAGCAAAATGTGGCTCTGGCATTGTCTAGCATATTCTTGGCTTCCCTTCCGTCAGTTTTGGGATTTCTTCCATTGTGGATAACGGTATGACATTCAATCTGATTTAATGCTCAACCTTGTTGCTATTTGTCAGGCTGTCAGGCTGTCAGGCATGTTTTATTGTCCTTGTAAACAGAATGAATGTGATCATGCTTTTGTTTTCTTTAGAAATTATGGCACAGCGTAGGTAATTGAACACGTATTTCCCCTCCTCTTTTCTGTGTTTACATTCTTCCCTAAACGAAATTTGAAGACAACTATAAAACTACATGCCAATTTTTTGTAATGTAGTAGAAAAATATACAAATTCTTTACGTTGTGCCCCTAATCAACAACAACAACCAAGTCTTATTCCACTAAGTGGGGAAGTTGTGCCCCTAGTAAAGTATTATTTTTCTTTAGCTTCCTCAATAAATATCCTCAAGCTCTGGCTTGGTTGCTTCTCTCGAACCTTATTGTATGGTTGTTTTTTAATTCTTGATTGCCAATCAATCTTTAACATGCATGCAGGTTCTCTTACATGAAGGTGGAACCCTGCTTGTTTGTCTCAATTCCATACGTGCTTTAAATGAACCATCCTGGTCCTGGAAGCATGATATATTACAGTTGATTGGCGAGGTTAAATCTAGACTCCCCTCTCTTCAGAAAAATATAACAGGCTCAAGCAGCATTACAACCGCGAATTTGTGATGTATGTAGTGTTGTTTCAAAGTAGAGAAATAGAGTATTGCTGTTGCAAATTACTATATTGCTTGTTAATAAGAAAATGTCTACACCCCTTGTAAATGTATAGGCATCTTTTTCTTCCCAAAGTATTGGACATTCCTTATTATGAAAATGGAATAATGAAAATGACAACACCCCTTTAACCCCCGTTTTGCCTTTCAAATGGAATAATGAAAATGCCAAATATCAAGGGAAGAATTTTTACGTAATTTCCCTGTTATAACAGCACGAGAAGTGGCAAATGCCTGGCGTTTTTTTTTACAATAGTAATTAAGTGTTTTCACCTAAGCAATAAAACAGTAGTTTACTAAACCATGGCATCATCTTCTTTAAGTTGTCAAGGCAATGACCAAAATGGTATTGAGATTTTAATATCTTAGATGATTTATTTTACTCTTAAAAAAAGTAATAATCTATTTGCTATATCCTTGTGGTTTTTTTTTAGTACAAAAGAGTGCTAGAGGTTGTGGTGGCTATTACTAAGTGGAATATGAGAAATAACAAAATACAAGGATATGATAAATAAACGGTCATTCATAAAAATAAAAAATAAAATAAAGTACGGTCTTATACTTCCTCCGTTTTAAGGGTCACTTTAGTTTCTTACAAATTTTATTTAAGCAATAAAATAAAATAAAATTTATTGATGAAAATAACACAAGCGAAAAAGAAAGAAGAAAAAAACAACAAAAACATACAAATATGAGAGGACAAAATCAAAATCATACAAAACGTATTCTCATTATATTACACTCTCCTCTTTAATTTGTTTTTTAATCAATACCTACATTTCTTTGTTATAAGTTGTTTTAAAATAGTTATTCAAATAACATGCCTCTTAAATTGAATCGTGTGTATCAACAACATGTAAATGTTGCAACCAATGTGTCTTCGGTTCCCATTGATGCTGCAAATTGAACTCAATGCTAAGACTAGACTATTGCCGCGGATGATGAGTTTACTATGTTGCATCCAAATCGCAAATGTATAAACTTAACAAATACGAAATTTTCACTAAAAGTATAATATTACAAGTTGTCCTCTCATATTTACAATTCTCAAATTAGAGGTGATCTTAAATGAGTAATGATATTTCTGTCTCATACTCAAATTGTATTTTTTACTTCTTTTTTTCATCTTTCTTTCTCTATTGTATTTATCTCAAAAAAAAAGATTGTCCCAAAAAAATAGTTGTATAAATATCATTACTCTATAAAAAAATTAATTTCCATAAACATTCAATAAATCAAATTACAATCGAAGATAGACATTAGACTTCAAAAACTCTTCTAAAAATGGCACAACTAAAATGCCCATACTTGGGGACCAAGAGTTGATTTCAACTTTAATAATATTTTTTAGTTAAACTTCAATAATATTATTATTATGTCCCTAAAAAAAAATATTATTATGATTTTTTTAAAATAAAATATTCTTAACTGTATGATCAGATATTGTGAAAAAGAAAACTGTATGATCACTTCAGGTGGTGAGTGAGGTTTGATGTCAAGAATAAAAGGTGAAGTGGAGGTTTGAAAAAAAAAAGAAGGAAACAAAAAAAAAAAACTACCAAAAACGGTTTCAACTACCCAAAGCTTCATCGCAGAAAATTTCTCGATTCTAAAATCAAAACATAACCATAAAAAAACTGATCAACTAATTTTCAGGCTCATAAAAGTATAACCGACAAAAAAAACCACTCCCATTTTTTCAAAATAACGTAACTATTTTCCTTTCATGGCTGCTGCACCAAGAAACAACTACCTTAATTAATTTTGGATTTGAACCATAAAAACGATTATTTACATTAAGCTTGTACCATTGTACTTGTACAGATTAAAATAGAAGATGAATTAAACTTAAATAAGAATTTTTTTAGGATATTCTCATTTTTTCATGTAATCCCTCATGATTTTCTCCAACCAAACAAGAGAGAAATTACAGATTTGCTATTGCTAAGTAAATAAACTTCCATTTCCCCAACTAACTCTCTTCCCTGTACATTGGCCAAAATTATTTCCTTAACAAAAAAAGAAAGAAAAAAAGACTTTCTCTTTCTTCTTCTTCTTCTTCTTCTTCTTCTTCTTCTTCATTTTCCGTTAATTAACAACTTAAAACACCCTAATTAAATTCTAATCACCCATCAACCCTGTTAATCCCAATTGGCTTAGCAGAAACATTTCTAAGCCTATCCACACCTTGAAAACACATTCCATTTCTCTCTTCCATATAACTCCTCACTTCATTCTTTATCATCTCTTGCATAACCGCCATAAATTCACCACTCAAATTTAACGCTCCAATTCCAACCTCTTCAGAAGCTTTCGCCGTTACAACACTCACCGGCGAAGAACTAATCGGCACCGCAGCATCCACACCTGGTAGAGAAAGCGAGAGCGAAGTTAAAGGACCGTCATCCTCCTCCACCGCCTCCGATGGTGTTTCCACAGCCAAACGAATCGGAACAGGACGAAAAACAGTTTGTGCACCAGAATCACTCAAATCGGAGCCGGAAGGACTCCCCGGAGCACCGACGGAAGCAGAGCGTTTAAACGGTTGAGGATTGAAATCGCGATCATCGGAACCGATGAAAGACGAGCACTTCCGTTTAAGCGTGGAGTTCCAGTGGTTTTTGATAGCGTTATCGGTTCGGCCCGATAACAAACGGGCTATTGTGGCCCATTTGTTACCGAACTGAGCATGGGCTCTGATAATGATATTATCTTCTTCAGGAGAAAAAGGGCGATGTTCAACTTGAGGAGAAAGCTGATTACACCATCTAAGCCTGCAAGATTTACCACTACGGCCAGGAATAGCACGGCTGATGAGTGACCAGTTACGAGGACCGTAACGATCAACGAGTTTTGTTAAGGATTCGTCTTCTTCGGGGCTCCAAGGACCTTTGATACGATCCATTATCTTCCTTTTTGATTTTGGTTGATGAGAGTGAGGGATGAAGGGAGCGTTTGTGTTGTGTAATGAATGTATGGGTGTGGGGGTGGGGTTAGGGGTTATTTAAGGGTGGGTGAATGAAGGGAAACGGTTTGGGAGGTTAGGTTTTTGGGGATTTTCGTATCGGTCATGGTGAGATGGATACCGCTTGTTCCTGGGAAGCGGTTGCTTTTAGGATTTCTGCGATACAGCTGTATTACTACACGCGTCCTTTCTTTGCAGCACAACTCATCACTTCTCATCTATTTTATTTTAAATTAAATTAAATCTATTTTCAATTTCTTTAGGATTAAATACGTTAACATTATACAAATTTGTACTGCAAGTTAAAAAGTTTAAGATTCTAATTTATACATTTTATATCAAATATATAATTTTTTTTATAAATAACTTTTGTTTGCAATAAAAAATTATTATTTTTAGTTGTTTTAAAATGTATAGAGAATAAATCAAAGAGAATGATAATTGAGAAATCATCGACAATAGATTAATTCAAATAGTGAGAGATTTGAGTATTAAGTGGTCAAAAATTTGATATTTAAAACTTTTAATGATGGTGGAACTTCTTGCTAACTAAAAAAATGTTAATCGAAAAATTAATTTGAAGATTTATTTGATGAGAAAATGTGTTAATTAAGTAAGTGATTCTTATAAATATTTAGAAATTTGTTTTTAGTCCATACAAGAAAAATATCATTTTCTTTAGTCCTTGTAATATTTTACTTTAGCATTTTTGCCAACAAATTTTTTTTTACAAGACTAAAAATGTTGTCAGATAATTTTACGGTGATTAAAATGTGCGATTTTTTTCGTAGATATTAAAAATCAAATTATGGATATTTATGTGGATCATTTTTTAGATAATTGATCATTTGCTTATGAGTTTGTTTAACGTGTGCAATATTGCATATTTTAAAACAACTAAAAATAAAAATCCTTATATAAACGGTTTATTGTGTGAAATAATATGTTGGAGTATATTGATTGAATTTTTGTTTTATTGATTGAATTTGTTATTGTAACACACCTTTTTTTTTAAAAACCAACGGAAAATATATAAAATAAAGAGAAAATACAAAAAACTGAGGGGACATTAACCTGACTCAGCAACCACAAAGTCAACCCAAAAAAGGGTGTTACAACGAAAAAACCAAAGTGGTATAAAGAAACACAAATGTTATACAAACAGCTACACATCAACACAATCCAGCGAACCCAACGCGGGGCACGAAACTAGATTGCAAAAGAAATAACGTGTAAAAGTCCGCAAACATTTTAACGAATTAAAGACGCGCCTGAATAAATTCAAACACATCTTTTACGAATAGTGAATGAACCAACCTCCAACACGGATAGAGGTTCATGTACCATCAGCCCCCCTGCAAAACACAGCAGGCGTAACCGCCCTTTCGAGCCAAAAAGACCCAGTGATCCGAACCAACAGCTGTTTACTCCCAAATTTGGTAAACAACCGCTAGTCTAGATTAATTGCTTGCGAGACCAACTAGTGAATCTCAGGAGCATTTTACTTTGATTGAATCCTTTGAATTATTTGAATGTCCATTACGCATAAACATTTAGTGTAGTTTGGGAAATTAAATGCACAAGTCACTTGGGTTACAAGCAACAAGGGAAATAAACTTTTAATAATAAAACGTACTGTTTCGATCGAAACAGATGAAGAAAACTGAATTTAAAGAAAATGCAGTAAAGATTGCATGAAATTTAGAATGCTGGAAAGATACATTTCATGAAAAGGGTAAATTGCATTGAATTGTAAAAGATGCTTTACATAAAAGGATGGTTCACAGATTCATACTTGGATCCCATTTCACTCGTTTCTCTCGATAGCGTGGGTACTTTGAGTTTACAAGGATTTTGTATAAATGAATTGCGACCAGTTTTCTGACTAAAAAACTACTATATATAGACTTTCGAAAGTAAAACTGCCCTAACGGTCGAACACCATACGATTGCCAAATGTCCTGCCACGTACACCCTGCATGCACTTAACTGCTCCTTGGAACGGTTGCATCTTTCGAAGTCGAAGTTTGTGAAAGTTTGTCAGAATTGTGCTAAGTCCAGAACTTTGTTGCTTCGATTCGATCATACGCTTGTTCGATCTGCCTTCTGGTTCGAAGTCTTCCTTCTTTGCCTTAGCCTTGTATTCGAACCTGTGAACAATTTCCAAGACTCTTTTCGTTCTTCGATTAAACAGAACCTTTGCAAGATTCCCTTCAGCATTTAATGCATATTTAGAGCATATTCTTAGCTCATAAAAATATGGGCTAACAAATTGCCCCCAAAAAATGTCTGCTTCGATTCGTGATCGAAGGAAGAGAAGAAGTTGACATTTTTTCTTTTTTCCTATATGTTGAAAAAACTGTAACCTTCGATGGAAACTTTACATCTTCTTAAATGATGACGTCATTTACCTCGAGCAGTTCCCAAAGCAGTTATCATTACAACACTATTTTCGGAGACTTTTTGGCTCCTAGAAAAAGTAACTGACGGCTCAGTTCAGAGACCTTTCAGTTCTCCTCTTGCCACGTGTTGAATTTTTTCAACTTCTTCAATCACGTCTTTTCAGTTCCCCTTCAGTGATGAGTATAAAACCTACTTTCCACTTCTCCCATTGTCATTTCGTTTCCAGAAAAAAAAACCAACTCTCTAGAAAAATCAAATTCCTTCTTCTTTCAATCAATGGAGAAACTTTCAGAAGATTTACTCATCACTATTACTAAAAAAGTAGCAGCAACTGGTACTCGAAACCTACTCAACTTTAAGGCAACTTCCGTTAATCATCGTCGATTGGCAAACAAGAAGACGGTTTTTAGGGCTTTGCCTCGTAGCTGTGTGTGGTATTTTTATGACCATTTTCCTTCTACTGAAAAACTTGCATTCATGCGTCGAATGATCCAGAGTGGTCACGAATCTTTCAGCTTAGTAGAGGCAGCCAGACTTCTTTATGAGGAACCTAATAACTTGAATGGGATCCTCTGTATTTTGCGCAAAGCAGCTTCCCACGGCGTGGAAGGGGCAAAATACCTACTGATGATATTGAAAATCCTTTCAAAGGATGGATTCTCAATGGAGGAAGTTTTTCCCGTTTTCAAAGATCTCTTCGATCGTCAAATGCTGGCAGAATGCAGGAGATCGACTTGTGGAGGACCAGGTTTTCCCTACTTCTTGCCACACAGACCTCATCGCGGTGTTAGGCCTCTACCTCCAGGCTTGGTCATTCGTTTTACCTGCGTTGCTTCAGGGGAATGCAAAGGACATGGGAGAAGACCTGGGATCTTCTGGCCTTTACCTGGTTCAGACAATGAATACCATGGGACTGAACTCTGCCTCTACTGTCGTCTTGACCTAGAAGTTAAATGGTTCCTGCATGAGTTCCACTTCTTGGAGATCGAAGGTTTCTAGGCTCCTTAGGCATTTAGGATAATTTTTGATGTACCTTGGATATTAATCAATACCTTCGATGTCCTTATGTTTCGACATCTTTGATGTAATATGCCCAATTTTGGCTTCGATTTTAATGCAATCTAATGCCTTTTTTATTTCCCATTACTTTCTATCTCCAAATTAGATTCGAACAATGAAATTTCGACAGTATAACCTTACGCGTCGAATGAGAAAAATACAAGTTTCGACTAACGAAACTGAAACGGTTGTTTTCCTCTGAAACAAGTTTATGGCGCCATTTTCGAAAACTAATGAGCCACGTTTACTGACGTCATGATGGCATGTTTTACTGAAACGGCGTCATGATGGGACGTTTCACTGTGTAACTGTCACCTCGATTCCCACTGTCATCATGACTTCCAATTTTCTAGGAAAAAGTGGGACACGTGTCACACTGGGAAGTCGAAGCGATTCTGATTTGACAGATTTTTTTTTTTTTTTTTTTTTTTTTTTTAAATAAATAAATGGAAAAGTAAATGAGAAAGCAACCCTATAAAAGGCCAAAAACGGCCATTGAAGAACTTTTCCAGACGAAAAACCTTCAGAGCTCTTGCTTTTCCACTTTTTGCTTCTTAATCTTCCTAACTCCGTACGAACCAAACCAATCTATTTTTTCCTTCCATAACCGTTCGTTTCTTTAATTTCTAGTAAAGAAACTCTATTCTCAAAATCATTGGCTTTGATTCAACAGTACGCCATCCAAACCCTTTTCTGCGAACACAACCGTAAAGCTCCATTAATGGCGTCAGGTTCTGGAACTAAAGAAACACTTCCAATGGCTGGGAAATGGTCGGACCTCACAGTCAGTACTTACGGGGACGGCCAAGTACCAGAACCAACTCTTAAGCTTGAACACAAGAAAATCTGGGAAACTGAGGTTATCTTTCCCTATTCCCTCAATAAAACTGTTCACGCTTTTGGCGGTCCTAAACCGGATGACAAAAATCGAAACAGTCAAACCATGTCCATTTTCCCCCTTTACAAGCCTTGCAGCCCTAGGGCCTTTTTGGACGAACCTTATAACTTTAGCTATTTAAAGTATCCAAACAAGGTCTTTAGGTCTGCTCCTTCTGCGACTCAGCAGTACCTCGACTGGTTGGACAGGGTCGAAAGCAACTACGGCGATATCTGGAAAGACTATGGGATTTTCGATCTGATCCAACTTTCTCGAACTGGCATGAAATACCACCAAGAAATGCTGATTGCTGCCTTGCATTTCTTCGAGTCTTCGACCAACACTTTCCACTTCGAATGTGGAATGATGACCCCCACTCTCTTCGATGTAGCAGCCATCACAGGACTTCGACCTGATGGTGCCACTTACGATCCTACTCGACTTAGTGGCAATATCAAGCTGTCTTATACGTCGAATGCTTATTCGAAGTATATCAACGAACATCACAAAGATGACAGCGAAGTGAGCGACGAGGAACATGTGGCTTTCCTTACCCTTTGGTTGTCTCAGTTTGTCTTTTGCACAAGGTCTTTGCAAGTGGCCAAGAAATTCATCCCTATGGCCATCCAAATTCACGAATGCCAGTCTTTCGGCTTGGGAAGCCTTATTCTGGGAGCTCTATACGAAGCCATGAGGTCTGCCTGCGAAAATATAAAGCTCACAGGTTCTGGGTCAACTTTCCTAGCGTATGGCCCTTTTTGGCTTCTCCAACTGTGGTTAAACGCTACTTTTCCTCGGGAACTTGACTTAATACTCCCAGAACCCTGTTTCGAGGCGACTCGTGGGCGCCAAATCGAAGGTACAAGGCTATCTCGAATGATTCCAAGAATGAGAGGCCTCGATTCAGAACAGCTCTTCATACAATATTTCGAGGCCTTTCTCAACCTGCAGACATTCAAGAGCAGCTTTGCTCCTTTTGTAGATCGAGAAGTCGGACCTCAGTGGTTTGCTCACCCATTCCCTCCGATGCCTGAGAATGAGGAGGAAATCACTGCCGTTTGGTTAGCCTATCTCAACCCCACCCTTATCTCCTGTCGTTATGGCGTTACGTCCTCAGAGTTTGGATTAGTAGGATACTTTCCGCACTTAGTTTCAAGACAATTTGGACTAACTCAGCTTTTGCCAAAAAGCTTTTACCTTAACGAAAAAGAGATTTGCTTAGGGTATTATGGGATGACTGAACCAACTTTCCACTCCTTCCTCCGTGAAGCTGAGAAAAGGTGTTGTAAAATCACTCCTTTCAAATATGATAACTCCCACTATTGTACTAGGGAATTTGCGAAATGGTGGGACTTGCACCATTCCATTCACCTTGTTGACAAGAAGCTCTTGATGGATAAAATTCGAGAAGGATTTAACCCGTCTGCAGCGGTTGCAATCCAAAGAAAGTTGACTTCTAAAGGTAATTTTCGTCTCTTTCGAAACTTATCCTTTTTTTGACTTATCTACTTAGTTCGAACTTTTCCTGTTTTAGGAAGCAAATCGAAGTCATTGTCTAACGCCTCAAGTCAAGCTCCTCCAGTCAGGATCAAAAGAGAACCAATGGTAAGCCATCTAAATTTATTATTTGGCCTCTCACATGGAATTTACCATTTACACAGGTGACTCAATTTAAATCTATGCCCTTTTCAGGTCACCACTCGGAAGAGGGCCAACCCAACAAGTGTTGAAGGGACTTCGAAGAAACCAAACCTTGGAGCTCCTGTGATTGCTCTAAGTGATGATGAAAAGGTTAACACCTTTCGATCTTCTTCTTTGCTTCGATAATTAGCTTCGTTATTCAAAGCGTTTATATTAACATAGAATATTATGCTACAGACCACAACGGACCAACCCGCTGATGTGCAACCTGAGTCAGAACATGTGGTTGGCTCTTCGAAGGACACCAACAGACCAACTGAGTCTGCGGCTGGAGCAAGTTTGACCAGTACCATCGAAAAAGCAAAGCAACCGTTCGAGCCTGGTAAGCCAAGTAAAGCAAAAAAGAAGAAAAAGAGCAGGCAAGAAAAACCTGAAAGCCAAGATGAGGCCGTTGTTGGCGAAACGGTCGAAGAACAAGAAGCCTCGCTCACTCTCACCGAAGAAAAATCTGCTGAGAAGCACAAGAAGAAGAAAAGAAAGGATAAAGCTCGTCGAAAACCTTCTTCCTCCAGCCAGGCGGACCCAGAAGCTCCTTCTTCACAACAAGAAAAGATTGGGCAGCCACACCCCGAAACTGGGAATGATTCACCCCCAAAGGTAATTCACCAACTCCTTCTCATCGTTCCCTTTATGTATATCGCATGTAATCTGACTATTTTCTCCACTTTCCAGGATCGTCCCATGTCAACCATTGTGGAGGAAACTTCTCCAGACAGCACAGTAAAACAAGTTCTCGAAGGACTAAGCCAACAGCTTTCTCCTCAAGAACAAGACTTGGAGCCAACCTCCCCCGAAAAAGAAACTCCAGGGAACGAAGAAAGCAAAGACAAGGTAATCATCGAAGAGAACCAGGAAACAGATGAGGCTGGTGCTAGCAAAAATGAACCCTTACCAATGACCTCTCCAAAAGCCTTAGTCAGTTCTCCACCTCGAATGGACGTCCCCAACGAAGACCAGGTTTTACCAACCGAAGTTGAAACTTTGCCAGTCAACGAAGAAACAACGCCTGTTCGAGTTGATGCCGCCATGTCTGATGCCCCCAGTGCTGGCGAGAAGAATGATCAGATCCCTGAAGGTGCATCTTCCTCTACCGAAGGTCACCACCAGCCTCCAGTTAGCCAGGAAGATAAGGCCAAAAGTGTTGAGATACCTTCAAATGCTGACTATGAGCAAACGACTCAGACAGATAACTCACTTAATGATGAGGACATTTCATCTCCGAAATCCCTTCCTAATATCTGTCTCCCAGTCGAAGTTTTACAAAGCGTCAAACACCTAGCACCGGAGGATGCGCTCAACACCTTGTTGTCCAGCCATGGTACGTATGTTCCCACAGCAGCTGACAGAGAGCAGGCTCTTCAACTCGAGCAGGCAGAGCATGAGCTAAGGTTTCAACGAGAAGTAATGGATGGAGACATGTTAGAACTCTTCGAAAGAGACCCCACAATTTACTTCAACATCAAAGCTCTTTTCAGCAAACTTCAAACTCCACAAACTGCTGAAGACCTGTTCGTACAAGTTTCTCAGGCCGAAACTCTCTTGGAGCAATATGCAAAAAATCTTCATGCCTTGAGGAGTTGTACCCAGCTTCGAGACACCCAACGTTCTGTTCAGCAAGACCATTTTAAACAGGCAACCCACTACAATGAGGAAGCTGCTAAAATCAAAGCCGCGTCTGCAGGAGCATCTTTGCAGATGACTGCCTGTGATGAAAATATTTCGAAATGGAAAGCTGAAATCCGGGAGTTGGAGGCCAAGATAGCTCAAGAGGAAAAGATGAAAGAACGTTTCGCTGCTCAAGCTGTCGAAGTCCCTAGGTCCAAAATCGAAGAACTGGCACATGCAGGCCTCCAACATTACAGTGATGGGCTAATTGTTAGCAGCGAGGTCGATCGCTTGACAAATGAGAGCAATGTTTTACAACGAAAACTTGATCACACCAAGGAGCAATACTACCTCTTCAGACAAGTCAACAAATCTTAGACGGCTGCAGATTAACTTGCTTTTCTACCCATCATTATTTTGTTGTTTTCGAATTCTCTTGAACAATTTGGTTGTATTACTTTAAATGCTCTTTTGGCTGTAACTTTATTTAACCACTTTCACTGTTCAATTTACGGTATTCTCGAATGTGGTAGTTTCTTTAACCATCATTTCGAAAACTTCTTTTGAAGTTTTATTCTGCGCTTTATTTTATTTTTTACTTCGAATCACTTTGATTATTTTGGCATTTTTCAAAAACGCCAGATATCGAAGCATTTATGATACACAACGACACATCTCTCTTTTTTAATAACGGATAAGATTGTGCGTATAACAAAACGCGTAACTATCAAGCCATATCTCTGACTGGCTCTAATTTCAAAACGAGTCAAACATCCGTTTTCAAACAAACTTGTTGAACTGGCGCAAATTTTGAGAAAAATTAGGAAACGGTTGAAGAATCATTAATGATTCTAGCATAATAATATATATATGGCCATTCTCTATCCATTTTACCTATTCCACTCTGCAAGTCATAATAATATAGCCAGTATCATCAATCTTAAAAGAGAAACATGGGTAAGGGCAAACAAATTGCGAAGAACACGGATAAAAAGAAAGCAACATCTGCTAAGAAAGGCAACGAAAAGGCTGCTGATTCCTCAAAGAAAATCAAGAATCCTACTTCCAAGGGTGAAAGCTCAAGAACCCGCAGGGCTCCTCCTCCTTCTGAAGGGAAAACACCTTCGAAGGCTCAACCAGAGGTTTCTTCCTCAGAGTCTAATAGTACGGACCCTGATTGGGCAGAATTCCTTTCAACTTATGATGAAAACAAGGAATACCTTCGTTCCTCAGACTCAGAAGTGGATTCGAAATGAAGGCCCCTTCAAGATCAAAGTGTCTTTCTTTTTTCTTTTGTAATTCGAATAAAGTCTTAGTTATGATGGGTAGAACATCCAAGATGAAATCTTTGTATGTTGAGGGATGAAACCCACCATTTTTAATTCGAATGTTTAAATTTAATGGCGTCTTCGCTAGTTGCCATTTTAGTTGTTTATTTTTTGAACTATTCTTGATTTATTCGAACCTCTTGCAACACTGGTTTATATCTTTTCAAATACTTACCATTTATGCTCAAGGTACGTTGATCAGGAGTTAATTCCTCTAACTCATAAGCACCATTCGAATAAATCTGAACTATCTTAAATGGTCCTTCCCAATTTGGGGACCACTTGCCCAGGATTCGATCCTTTCTATCCATGGGCAGGATGACTTTCCACACCAAGTCTCCAACATTAAAAGTTTTTGACTTTACTTTCTTGTTATAAGCCTTTGCAACCCTTTCCTTTTGTCTAGTCAAGACTTCTAATGCTCTTAATCTCTCCTCATCTAAATCAACCAACTCATCTGACATCATTTCCCAATAATGATCAATTGGTATGTCCATTTGTTTTTGTATTCTGGCTGATTGCAAATGTATCTCGACTGGAAGTACAGCATCGTGTCCAAACGTTAGTCGAAATGGGGTGGTGCCAGTTGATTCCTTAGGAGAATTTCTACATGCCCATAAAACTTGATCCAAAGTTTTGTTCCAATTTCTTGGTTTTTGGGCAATATGCTTTTTAATCAAGTTAATGATAATTTTATTGGCTGCTTCGACTTGACCATTTGCTTGCGCATAATATGGTGTTGAGGTTAACAATCGAAAGCCAGTTTCTTGAGCAAATTCTTGCATTTTTCGTCCAGTAAAGACTGAACCTTGATCAGTAGTAATTGTTTCAGGGATACCATACCTATAAATAATATGGTTTTGAATGAAACTAATTACTGCCTCCTGATCAACATTTGGTAAAGGTACTGCTTCAATCCATTTAGTAAAATAATCTATTCCAACTAAAATATATCGTTGGTTTTTTGACGAAGCAGGTTTAACTTCACCAATTAAATCCAGAGCCCATCCTCTGAAAGGCCAAGGTTTAATTATGGAGTGTAACTCACTAGCAGGTACATGCTGTATCCCTGCATGCTTTTGGCATTCTTGACAGCCTTTAGCAAATTCTATGCAGTCCTTTAGCATAGACGGCCAATATAAACCTTGTCGAAATAAAAGCCATTTCATTTTATGGCCTGCTTGATGTGCTCCACAAGCACCACTGTGGACATGGGAAACTGCTACATATGCTTCTGATTCGCTCAGGCATTTTAATAAAACTCCTTCTGAAGTCTTTTTAAATAACTCATTTCCCATAATCACGTAGTTCAAAGCCCTATATTTGATCTTTCGAGCTACGTTACCTGTTGGATTTTCCAAATATTCAACAATGGATTTTCTCCAATCATTATCTAACATATTGTCAATGGCCAAAATTTGGATTTTTTCCTGAAGATCATCTACGTTTTCATCTTCACTACCTTGTGGTGTACTTGCCCCCACAAGTTTTGGCATTGATAATGCATTGGTCAACGGCTCTTGTAACACCAGTTTATCTTTTATTTCGATCAACTGAGTTAATTTTTCCTTTGACAACTTGTACCCTGAAGCTATTTGGGCTAAATCATTTGCTTCTTGGTTCTCTAGTCGAGGTATATGTTCAATGTTAATATAATCGAAATGATTCAGCAGAGAACTTGCTATAGCAAAATATTTCGCTAAGTGTTCTTTCACACATTTGTACTCTTGTGTTAATTGTTTCAACACTAACTCTGAATCACCCCTTATGTTAACATTTCTTGCCCCCAAGCTAATTAAAATTTCAAGGCCTGTGATTAAAGCTTCATATTCAGCCTCATTATTTGAGCAAAGACCTTTAACTTTATATTTAAACTTAGTTGGGACTTTTGCGGGAGATATTATTAAGATTCCAATCCCAGTTCCATGTTTATGTTTAGAACCATCGAAATACAAAACCCAAGGTTCAGTATCTACATAGTCCTGAGACATTTCGACCACTGAGTGATCTACAATAAAATCTGCCACAATTTGACCCTTAACAGATTTCAAGGGCTTGTAAGTTAAAGAATATTCTGTCAATGCTAAAGCCCACTTTCCAATTCTACTGTGTAAAATAGGCTTTGATAACATGTGTTTAATAATATCATAATGAGAATACACATGGACATCAACAGGCTTTATATATTGCTTAAGTTTACTACAAGAGAAATACAAACAAAGACAAAGTTTTTCTATGGCAGTATATCTAGTCTCTGCATCATTTAATACACGACTAAGATAATAAATTGCATGCTCCACGCCATTTTCATCTTCCTGAGCCAACATGCTCCCAATGGTGTTGTCAGACGCAGCAATGTACAACTTCATATCTTTACTCTGACTAGGAGGCATTAGTACTGGAGGCTTAATCAAATACTCTTTAATTTCATCGAAAGCCTTTTGATGCTCTTCTTCCCATTTGAATGGTTCATCTTTCCTGAGTCGAAGCAATGGCGAAAAAGCTTGAGCTTTGCCACTTAAATTCGAGATGAATCTTCTCAAGAAGTTGATTTTCCCTAGCAAAGATTGAAGCTGTTTCTTGGTCGAAGGAGGCTTTGTCTCAAGAATAGCCTTCGTCTTGTTCTGGTTTATTTCGATGCCTTTTTTATGCACCACAAAACCAAGGAAATCTCCTGCATGCACACAAAAAGCACACTTTAATGGATTCATTTTTAATCCATGTTTCCTCATCCGTTCGAAAGACTGCCTCAGGTAATCCAAATGGCTATCTTCGGACGAAGATTTGATGATTATATCATCTATATAAACTTGCATGAATGTGTCTATAAAATCATGGAACATAGAATTCATGGCCCTTTGATAAGTGGCCCCAGCATTTTTCAAGCCAAAAGGCATGACAACCCATTCATAAGTGCCTAACGCACCAGGGCATCGAAATGCTGTTTTTGACACATCATTTTCAGCAATAAATATTTGGTTATAACCAGAATAACCATCTAACATACTTAAAAATTCGAAGCCAGCTGCTGAGTCTACTAACATTTCTGCCACTGGCATAGCATATTCATCTTTAGGTGTAGCGTTATTTAAATCCCTAAAATCTATGCATACTCTAAGAGTTCCATTCTTTTTAATAACAGGGACTATATTTGCTAACCATTCGACATACCTGGCAGCTCTGATGAATTTACACCTCAGCAGCCTTTCGATCTCATCCTTGATCTTGGACATAATCTCTGGCGCGAACCTTCTTGGTAGTTGCTTCACTGGCTTCTTTCCTTCTTTAATAGGTAACTTCAGTTCGACCATTTCTCTGCTTAACCCAGGCATTTCGTTGTAATCCCATGCGAAGCAGTCTTTGAACTCTTTAAGAAGCGGCACCAGTTTTTCTTTTAGACTTGAAGTGATATTGGCGCTGATATAAGTTGGCCTTTTAATCGAGCCATCTCCAATATCGATCTCCTCCAAAGGATCTTGTGCTTGCATTTTTGGCGCTTCGCTCATAGGATCCTTCTCGAACCCCAACGGCTCATCATCATAGATGCAGTCAAGTCTTCGATCCTTTGTTTCTTTGACTTCCAGATCTTCGATCTTGGCTTCCACTGCCATATTTTGTTGAAACTCAGCCTCAAGGGCCGTATTTAATCTATTTTCGGCCATATAAGCCGTAATCCTGGCCCATGCAGTGGCCTCAGTCATAGTAATTCTCACGTATATTCCACCCAGTTGGTGGAATGACTCCATCATCAGAAGAAGCATCATTAATTTCTTCTCTTTCCCATATGAAGCCATGGGCAGGGTGGAGCTTGACAGAATGAATGACATTGTCACTTGGCACAAAAGCAGAATCCTTGTCACCACAAGGTGCTATGTTAGCCAAATTTTTGTCAAAGGTTTGTGGGGTGACAACGTCAACCTCTGACTTATAGAAGCTTTGATCTGCCTCTATGTTCTCAACGATCCCATCTTCCCTCCAAACAATCAGTTTCTGGTGGAGAGTGGATGGTACTGCCCCAACTCCGTGGATCCATTCCCTTCCCAACAACAAGTTATAGTTAGCCTTGGATTGAACCACCAGGAAAAGAGTTGGTCGAACTATGCTGCCCACAGCAACGTCAACTTGTATGGCTCCCATCGAATAGCCAGTTTTGCCTTCATAATTAGAAAGCACAATATTGTGAGCAGATAGGTCGCTGTCATACTTCCCAATCCTGTAAAGCGTAGATTGAGGCATTAAGTTAACAGCTGCTCCCCCATCAATGAGCACTTTGTTGATCCCAACGTTCTCAACCTTTGCTCTGATGAAAAGGGGTTTAAGATGGCTTTTCATCCCAAGACTTGGCCTTTCGAAAGATGCCAGTTGCTCCTCGATGCAGCCATTGTTCATCACATAGTAACACACAGGCTTTGGGTCAGCCATATCAAGGTGATCGAATTCACCTTCGATCTCAGTCACTTCTGATTCGACATCATACTCAGACGGCAAGATGGACACTACGCAGATGACGTCGAAATCAGGTTCAGAGTCCAGTAGATCCTCGTCCTCCATCTTATCTTCATTCGCCGGAGGAGAGAGCCTTTCTTTTGCAGGCCTCCTGGACACATCCTTATACTGGCCAGTTTGCAAATTTTGTTCGGCCAATTTCTTTTGACGCTGAAACCTGCGCCATTGGGTCCTTGTCATGGGATTCTTACCCTTGTAATTGTTTTGGTAAGCATACTTATTAGCCTCCTGTGGGCCAACTTGCTTCGTTCCACTGGAACCACCTACCTCCATAGTTCCTTTATTGAACCTTATGAGCCCCTGGTGCATCCACTTTTCTACAGGAATCGAACCAGGAGGAATGAAGGTATTCTTTCGACCAAATTTCTGGCCGTTGTTCGACTGCACCATAGTCCTCTTGCCTTTATCGAATCGCTGGTTTTGCGTTGCCCCCTTGTTGACAACCTGGTACTTCTGGAGGCCCTCAGTAGCCTCTCTATCACACACTGCACTGCAGCGGGGACACAGCATTACATTCTTGTTTTCGAGTTTGCATCTATTCAGAAAATCGACCAGATCCTCTTCAGTTTGAGGATATACCACCTTCATCTTTTCGTTGTAGTCTTCTTCAGGTATGGTTTGAACTTTCACTTCAGACACCTCCATGGCTTCGACCATCATTACTCCTTGAGGTTCCGCATAGAGGGTTTCAACAGCTTTTGGTGCCTCAACATTTGCCTGAGTTGTCTTTGGTTTCTCACCAAACTTGAGTCTCCCCTCATTGAGGGCCTTTTGGACCAGATCCCTGAAAAGAATACAACGTGAGGTTTTATGGCCAAGGAAATTATGATATTTACAATAACCCCTTTTCTTCTGTTGTTCGATTGGGGGTACTTTTAAGTCCTTAGGAACAACAATTTGGCCATCTGCAACTAATAAATCAAATATTTCATCACATTTGGTTATGTCAAACGTATAAGTTTTAGACACAAATTTATCATTTTTAGGCTCAACAGGATTTTTTCCATTCGAAGGTTTAAGGAGTTTACAGACATAAGGAGGTCCAGGTTTTAATTCTGCTAGATCAACCTCATTGTCTTCGACATCTTCATAAGTGACGTCGAACTCTTGGTCACTGTCGTTTGCTTCGACATATGCAACCTTTTCCCTCTTATGAAATTTAGAATTCCTAGCCTTTTCAGCTTTTAGACGTTCGACTTGTCGAACTCTATCAGCCAACTGAGCCATGTCCCTCAAATACTGAGTGTCTAATTTCTTTCTAATCGAATAGTCTAGGCCACCAGCAGCCATTTCGACCAATTCATGTTCAGGGACTTGGGTGAAGCACCTTGCCTTTAGGAGTCTAAATCTATTGAGATAATCATCAATGGACTCAGGCGCTTTACGTCGAACACTTGCTAATTCTTTAAGGCTTATCTTTGATTGTCCCATGTAAAATTGTTCATGGAAAACTCTCTCTAACTGATTCCAATTATGTATGGAATGTGGAGGGAGGGTTGTAAACCATGTAAAGGCATTTTTTGTTAAAGAATTTGGGAAATACTTCATCCTTAAATTTTCATTATTGGCTATGTCTCCTGCTTCTGTCAGAAATCTTGCAATGTGCTCAACAGTTGATTCGCTAGTGTCACCAGCGAACTTAGTGAATTTTGGGATTTTGAAACCCCTTGGTAGTTCAGTCTGAAGCACATACTCTGACAAGGCAGAAACAAAATTTGGTCTATGTAAACCTACATTCAAACCATTTTGGACTAAGATAGCTTCGACCAAATTTGCTATGTTGTTTTGTGCCCCTAAATTATTTTGCTGGACATTTCGAACCACTTCATCAGCATTTTGATTCCGATTTACTAAGACTATCCCTGGATTTGGTTCGATTTGTGGTTGTACTTGTGGTTGAGCGTATGGTTCGATTGGACCCATTTGTAATTGTCCTTGATTGGGCTGTACCACTAAGTTATTGGGCATAGGGACCATAGCATCATTTGGTACTTGGATGTTTTGTATGGGTGCTAGATTCTGGATCTGAGGGACTGGTTGATTAGGGACATGTGGAGCCCCAAAGAAATCAGCCATTCTACCCATCTGGGTGGCTAACAATTGATAAGACTGGTTAGTATTTTGTATCAAAGGATTAAACACTGTACCAATTTGTTGTGTCAACATATTAACCATATCATGATTACTCTCATCCATTTGTTGCCTTAAAGAAATCAAGGATGTATTAGTTAGTGGTGGCACTGCATTTCGATTAACAGAACTAGAGGCCAAACGGTTTGTAGGCGAATAGACGCCAGGCACAGTTTCCGAATATAATGAAGGGTTGGTTTGTAACCCTTGCATCAGCGTCGTAGGCATACCATATGGTATATTCCTACTGTTGCCTTGACTCGTATATTGTGAAAAAGGCATACTGAACGTAGAGCCTATTGTGCCTCCTCCTCTCGCTGGGGATGGCTGGCTCCCTAAATTTTCGGGTATCGAAACTGCAGAGCCTGCAGTGGTAAGAGGCATCGTTGTTGATGCAATGATAGGCATAGTAACGCCTAATGTCGAAGAACTGGGAGCGGAGATGGTCGCTCCAGTCACATTCGAAGTGTTCAGCGCGCTCGAAGGCGCTGGCACATTGTTATCATTCGCATTTGTATTTTCCATATTATTTGTGTTTGTATTTCTGGGTGGTGGTCTAACCATTTCAGGGAGTATTTTCCCACTCCTCAAGAACATGCACTAACACAATTTCCAGAAAGAATGCACAAATAAAAATTTGCAAATCCAAACGAAAATACTTTTGATAGAAAAGATTCAATTAAAGCACAGTCCCACCGGGCGTGCCAATTTGTTTACTCCCAAATTTGGTAAACAACCGCTAGTCTAGATTAATTGCTTGCGAGACCAACTAGTGAATCTCAGGAGCATTTTACTTTGATTGAATCCTTTGAATTATTTGAATGTCCATTACGCATAAACATTTAGTGTAGTTTGGGAAATTAAATGCACAAGTCACTTGGGTTACAAGCAACAAGGGAAATAAACTTTTAATAATAAAACGTACTGTTTCGATCGAAACAGATGAAGAAAACTGAATTTAAAGAAAATGCAGTAAAGATTGCATGAAATTTAGAATGCTGGAAAGATACATTTCATGAAAAGGGTAAATTGCATTGAATTGTAAAAGATGCTTTACATAAAAGGATGGTTCACAGATTCATACTTGGATCCCATTTCACTCGTTTCTCTCGATAGCGTGGGTACTTTGAGTTTACAAGGATTTTGTATAAATGAATTGCGACCAGTTTTCTGACTAAAAAACTACTATATATAGACTTTCGAAAGTAAAACTGCCCTAACGGTCGAACACCATACGATTGCCAAATGTCCTGCCACGTACACCCTGCATGCACTTAACTGCTCCTTGGAACGGTTGCATCTTTCGAAGTCGAAGTTTGTGAAAGTTTGTCAGAATTGTGCTAAGTCCAGAACTTTGTTGCTTCGATTCGATCATACGCTTGTTCGATCTGCCTTCTGGTTCGAAGTCTTCCTTCTTTGCCTTAGCCTTGTATTCGAACCTGTGAACAATTTCCAAGACTCTTTTCGTTCTTCGATTAAACAGAACCTTTGCAAGATTCCCTTCAGCATTTAATGCATATTTAGAGCATATTCTTAGCTCATAAAAATATGGGCTAACAACAGCAAGCTATGTACAGATTAAAACTAAGTTTTAGAAACCACACACTGCCGAACACAGTGTTAGAACCAGCCAACACAGACGCGAACAAAGAGGACGTGTTTTTAGAAAAACCTTAATGTCCCATCTTTCGGCGCGGAGGAGAGAAACCACCAACCATCCAGAAACTGGATCCACCACAACCGCACGACCCTTTGCAGACCTTACGGACGCCGCCGACCAGAAAACCAACGACGAAGGGGAGGTTGGGAAAGCGCACAGAAGCTTGGACAGCCAGAAAGAAGTAACAGTAACCAAAACCAACACGAAGGTAACCAGAACTAGCCACCCTCATCGAATGAATTACGGATCTATGAAGGTCCAAACCTCACAGATTAACGACCACTCTTCAGACACCCAAAAACATACCACACCTTGATATATATATCAGGATCAAATGACATCATGATATCAAAATTAGTTTGAAATCAAATCTCATTCATTCATTTTATTTAATACAAATGCTTAAAATTATTACCAAATTAATTAACATACACCAAATACTATCTATCACCGAATTAAGAAACATATGAATCATCATTAATTCATAATAAAAAAATCCCTTTTTATTTTTGCTAGATTCAAACTTTTTTTATTTTCCACTTAATTATTTCTTTCGGCCATAAGCACAAACTCGATTTTTTTAATTTTTATAAAAACACGATAAAACTTAATTCGATTAAACATGAGACACAACGAGTCCTCTACAATAAAATGAGACACTATGAGTGACAAAATAATCTAACTAGCATGAACAATTCAAGAATCATTTGAGTGGTTTGATGGTATATGTTATTGATAATTTAGCCGAACTTGTTGACTTTTTTTTAACACAATTTACTCAATTATTAAAAAAACACGAGTATATGAAATAATGGCAAAGAAATATCATAGATGGTGATGAATGATTATGACTCAAACAACCATCAGTATGAGTTTTACCATTCATTTTAGGCTTAATTGAACCATCATTCCCTTAACTTAATTCTTTTTTTCAAAGTAGTCCTATAACTATAAAATGTCTCAATTTGGTCCCTTATCTGTTCTGCCGTTAATCATTTTATTCTACGCCGTTAGTTTTTAACTCTAAATATCTTAGGTGGACCAACATTATATGTGGTCCACCATAGACCTTATTAAATTTTTTAATTTTAACCATTTGATATTTTTTTTTTTCAAAAAGGTGATCGTTGGATCATACAGGTCTTTTCCATCTTATAATGAACAACCAACACCCAATTTTTTTCTTCATCTTCTTCCCTCCTATCTTCTTTATTTTCATTAACATCTTCATCACCTTCATCCAAAAAATAAAAAATCCCGAATATTAAAACTCAAATCTTCATTTCTTATTCTCACGAAGACCATAATATTAACAAATTCATTTCTTGAGACTCCCATGCTCTCAATTCAAGTTCTCAAGGGTACCATACAATATGTTGCTTAATAAGGCTTGATTTTTTTTGTTTCCTTCCAAAAGTATAATTTGACAGAAGTCTGCATCTTTCTAACTATAAAGGAACAATGTCATCAGAGGATTTTTTTTTTTATTTTCTCTTGCCCACAATTCTTGGATGGAAGTAATTGACAATCCTCAACTTTGACTTCCATCTACTCATGCTTCAATGAGTTGTAAGTTTCTATATAACTTGTGTGATTCTGCTTTCCTTGTGTGAACAGTAGCGAAAAATTGTTAAGTGACAAATGTGAGGAAATATGTGTTGTATAAATTGTAATGGGTTAAATTGAAAATTGTGGTGGATGCTTCTCAACCATCACCTTCGTCAGATTCAATTTTGAACTCGAATGGTGTTGATGAAATTTTGAACTTGGATTCTATTCTAAACTTTATGGGAAAATGATGCCTAAATTGATTTTTTTTTCAAAGACAAAAAGGTTATCTGGGTTCAGGTAGGTTTGAATCTGCAGGTTATGTGTTTGGGTTTGTTGGTTGCAAATTTCTGGATTAAAATGGATATAAATGGAGAGAAAGTGATGCAAACTCAGATCTGAAAACATTTATATGTTGTTGGGCAAAATTTGATAAATTTATGGGTGTTTGAGAGAAGAAAGGATGAAGATTGAGTTTTTAAAAACATGATTTGAGTTTTTAATTTTTTATTTTCTAGATGTTTAATTTTTCTGATGAAGATGATGAAAAATGATATGGAGACGAAGAATAATGTGAAGGAAGACAATGAAGAAAAACAAAAAATTAGGTGTTGGTAGTTCACTGTTACATACAATGGTTCTGCAATCAAATGACTGAAATTATATCAGGAATATTAGACATTAAAAAACTAACGGTGAGGGCCAAAATGATTAACGACAGAATAGATAAATGACCAAATTGAGACGTTTTATAGTTATGGGACCACTTTGAAACAAAGAATTAATTTAAGGGACTGGTTGTTCATTAAGCCTTCATTTTATAAAAATAAAATAAAAAAGAAGTTTGAGTGTGATGATAGAAATATGGGGAAATAAATAAATATAGGGAAATAGAAATGGAATGCTTAATTACGAATTAATGATGATAGATATGTTTTTTAATTAGGTGATAGAGAGTATTTGATGCATGTGAATTCATTTAGTGATAATTTTAAGCCTTTGGATTAAATGAAATGAATAGATGAGATTTGGTGTCATAATAATTTTGACATCATGGTGTCATTTGATCCTGACCATATATATATATATATATATATATATATATATATATATATATATATATATGCAAAATTACAAAGGAATGAAAGTTAAACATGCCACAAGTTGTGTCGCTAACCCAAAAGGATTGTCATAAGTGGGATATTGTGTTATTTGTTATATGACATAATAAATACATCTTAAATAGTTGGTCTGTTTAATAGAATATTAAGTGTGACTTAATTGTGATACCTCTTTAAACATAGGGAGATTTTCTTAAAGTACTCATAGTCAAGTTTTACTGTCAACGATAATGTATAAAAACAATATGTGGATAGACTGATGACCAAATTTCACAGATCATGGATATGAGATATCAAAACTTCACAATTGCATAAATATTAAGACTGATGTTTATGTTGGATTGAGTCATCGTGAGAATACTACATAGTGTGATGTGTAAGTCATAAGTTATTTTCATAGTAATAGCAATCTATGACACCTTTTGACTTGAAACCATTGTGGTTCCTACACGAGGAGTTGAGTGCTATTGTGTCAAATAAAGACTAACCATTAGTTAGTAAGAAGTTCCACCATCGTTAAAAATTTCAGATATCAAATTTCTGACCACTTGTTAAAAGATTCAAATCTCTCACCATTTAGATTACTCGATTGTTGATGATTCCTCAATTATCATTATTTTTTATTTATTCTTTGAATTATTTTGTGGAGTTTTTTTTATATAAGCGATATTAATGATCATTTTACAACTGTCCTGGAGAGATTCGAGCTCAGTACATTGATGTTACAATGTTAAGCTTTTACATTGAATTAGCAACTCAAGTGCATAATATGTTGGAGTAAGCCCTAATAGTAAAATTATATTGATTGAATTTGTTTTTGCATTGTATTGATTAAAAGTATATTGATTGAATTTGTTTTAGTATATATGCAAAATTACAAAGGAATGAAAGGTAAACATGTCAGAAGTTTTGCCACTAACCCAAATGATTGTCAGAAGTGGGATATTCTGTTATTTGGTATATGACATAATACATACATTTTGAATAGTTAGTATGTTTAATGGTACATTAGGTGAGACTTGATTGTCAGACCTCTTTAAACATGAGAACAATATTTTGAAGGTGAGAAAAACACAAGAAGGGGGGTTGAATTGTGTTGGCTTTTTCTTTTCTTTCTCAAAAACTTAATGATAGTTCAAAATTTGATTGGAGGTCAAATTCTGATGCTTTGTTTCAGAGTTATAATACAGCGGATGGAAAGTAAATGAGAGAGAGAGAGAGGGACACAATCAATTATCCTGGTTCCTTCCACAACTCGGAAGTAGTCCAGTCCCCTTGTTACTAACAAGAGATTTTTCACTATAATCACAAAGATTACAGTTGCCCAAGCACAAAGCAAGAGACTTCCAATGCTCAAACACAAAGTAAGAGACTTCTTATGCTCAAACACAAAGTAAGAGACTTCCTTGCTCAAACACTAAGTAAGAGACTTCCTTGCTCAAACACTAAGTAAGAGACTTCCTTGCTTAAACACAAAGTAAGAGACTTCTAATTGCTCAAGCACACAGGCGAGAGACTTTGAATCAAACAGATTTACAAAAGAATATGTTTGAGTTGAACACTTGATATACTATCAGTGGTGTTCACAAAATACAACACAGATTCAGACTCTATACTTAAGAAATTCTAAGATAAGAAAGTTTGTAAGAATTTCTAAGTTGATGACTTTGGAATTTGGCAGATTATGTGTTTTCAGAAAACAGAGTCTTGTTACAGTCGCACAGAGTCATGTTTTCTTCTTCAAATCTTCAATCCTTTATAGAGGAACAAAGAGGCGTTTGAGAAGATTGCCAGGTCATCAAATAGAGCCGTTTGGAATTAGAAGCTTTAGCCAACATTTATTCCTTATGTTATGGTGTGCGAACTTAGGAAAATAGAGGAACACATTTTGAATTGTTTCCTTAAAAACTGGCTGCGTGTTTCGTCCAAGGAGACAAGGGTTGCAGAGAGCGGTTCTGACTGTACAGTACTTTCACTGTTGACAGTGACAGTTGTTGACTTCTGCGTTTCCTTAAAACTCAGACACAATTCTTCAGAAGCTGGTCTTTCAGACACTGTTCATCAGACGCACTGTTCATCAGACGCTGTCTTTAGAAGCTGGTCATCAGACGCTGTCTTTAGACGCACTGTTCATCAGACGCTGTCTTCAGAAGCTGGTCATCAGACGCTGTCTTCAGACACACTGTTCATCAGACGCTTTCTTCAGAAGCTGGTCATCAGACGCTGTCTTCAGATGCACTGTTCATCAGACGCTGTCTTCAGAAGCTGGTCTTCAGACTTGCAACACAAGCTTCAATATTTTCCTTCTGCTCTTAACTTGATCTTTCAGAACCACTGTTAGATACATAACTTTCAGTATATGGTCCTGCACACGTAGAACAAGCATTAGCATATCCAATTTTCTTTTTAACACTTTGTTATCATCAAAACTCAAAAGGGACTTGTTCATACATTTTGTTCCAACAATCTCCCCCTTTTTGATGATGACAAACACAAGTATTAATAGAAAATTGTTGTTAATTTAATTAACAAGTTGACTTCAAGGTCTGAGGTTTGTAAGCTCCCCCTGAGTCTGATAATTCACAAGGTGAGGTTTGTAAGCTCCCCCTGCGTCTTATCCAAGTAAATTAAATTCAATTTAAATCAAACAGGTGAAAAATCAAACTGTTTCTGAGTGATTTTTCACAGAATTATCTCACAAAGGATTAATCAGAGGCTAAGAGATGAGAAGTTGTTCTCCTAAGTTAATTAATTATCAGAAATTAACTTATATTCTGTAAGCTCGGAGCCTGAAATACTTGTTACTTTTACTCCCCCTTTTGTCATTAACAAAAAGAAAATTCAAGAATTTAAGACACGAGAGAGTTAAAACGTGAGATAAAAATGTTCAGAGCATTTTGTTCAGTACCACTGAACTGTTTCAGACAGAATTGTTCAGAGCATTTTGTTCAGTACAACTGAACTCTTTCAGAAACAATAGCTTGAGAGTTTTTAAATGGGTCTGAAAACTGAACGTTTGAGAGTGAAAGTGTGACTGTGTTTTGAGTGTTTTTGTTAAAGCTTTTCAGAAACTGAAAACAGAAAAACATTAAACACAACTGCACATTAATGACTTTAGGAGGGGCGCAAAGTACAGCTTTCAAAACTAACTCATCACTGCCCAGCAGTTATTACTTATCTGATTCTGACCATTTGTCAGACTACTGTTCAGATTCACTCTCATTAGTGGGCCACGTGTAAAGTGTCCACTCATAATGAGCTTTATCAGAAGTCAAAAATTCAGATTCTGAAACTCAGACTCTGATGTTTTCAGAGGCTGAACTTTCTTCAGACTCTCAAAGTGAGTGTCTGTTAAGTCTTAGCTTCTGATGAACTTCAGATTCTCAGTTTCTATTTAGAGTCAAGCAGATTTATCAGAGATGAAATGCATGTTCAGATTCTTTTTAAGAAAATTAAAACAATCTTCTGTGAAGGGTTTTGTAAATATATCAACCCATTGATGATCAATATCAATGAATTGAATATCCAAAACACCCTTCTGAACATAATCTCTAATAAAATGATGTTTAATTTCGATATGCTTGGCTCTTGAATGAAGAATTGGATTTTTAGACAAACAGATAGCAACAGTATTATCACAAAAAATAGGAATGCTGTTTTCAAGAATCTGATAGTTTTCCACATTGGTGTAGAAGCTGTTAAGTATAACAGAGAACTAATCATACCTCTGTAGAGCTTTTGATCTACCTTTGAGCTTCTGACTACTTCTCCTTGTTCATTTAGTTTGTTTCTGAACACCCATTTTGTTCCAATAATGTTCTTGTGCTTTGGTCTTGCAAAGAAGTCCCAAACACCATTTCTTTGGAACTGATTGAGTTCTTCTTGCATAACCATAATCATTAAGACTTTGTTCAGAAACATCTTGCTCTTGATTGGCTTCAGGAGGAGTGTCAGCTACTGAGAGGTTTTCAGCATTTGGAGGATTTTCAGCTTCTGAACTTTCTTTAGACTCAGAAATCTGGTCAGGTTCTGAAGCATCTTCTGAGAGCTGAATATCAGTACCAGTGATCTTGCCTTTTTGGTTTTCTCCAAATCCCACAGTTACTCCCTCTTTCATGGTCAGGGTTTGGAACATAAACTTTTCTCCTGTCATGTGATGCAAGCAGCCACTGTCCAGGTACCAAGACTTCTCCTTTTGTTTGGCTCTTAAGCATATCTGCAACAGAAATAATTTCATACCTAGGTACCCATATCTTTATGGGTCCTCTTGGGTTAGTTCTGAAAGGTTTAGACTTTTGTTGCAGCTTATGTCTGGAGTTATAAGACTCAGACTTGTTCAGATACCTTGGATATGAATCCTTTAATCTTGAATAAGTCTTAGTATCAGACATTGAGTTCTTCAGAACCTGAGCTTTCAATGGTCTTGACTCAGATTTCTTCAGAACCTTAGACTTGAAGGTCTTTGGTTCTGAGCTTTTTAGAGTCTGAACCTTTGAAGACTTTGGTTCTGTTTTCTTCAGAACTTTGGACTTAAGAGTCTTTAATTCTGATTTGTTCAGAATCTAGGATTCAGAAGTAGTAGGTTCTGATTTGTTAAGAACTTCAGTTTTGCCTGCTCCTGACACAAAGCAAACTTTCAGACCTTTCTTAATACAATAAGAATCAGATGACAGATTATCTTTCTTTTGTATCCTTTGTCTGACATTCTGAGATTTAAAAGGTTTTGTGTAAACTGGTTTAGTATTCCTTGAAGGTTTTACAAACAAAGCCTTTTGAAAATTTGAGTCTGAATTTTTCAAAGTCTGAGACTTGCTTGCCTTAGGTTCTGAACTCTTCAGACTTTGAACCTTTTCAGATTTAAAGTCTGTTTTCCTCATAGTCTTAGACTTAGAACCTTTTGGTTTAGACTTTGGCAAAGTTTTAGATTCTGTCTTCATCTTTCCCTTAGGTTCAGAAGTTTTGGATTCTGAGCAGTTCAGAACTTCAGACTCAGCAGTCTCAGTTTCTGGTAAATTCTGTTTCTCAGAAATGTCAGATGCAGGTACAAAGCACACCTCAGTGCCTTTCATAATATCTCCAGAACAGGATTGTAGGTTTGTTTCTTTTGAATGACTGAAAGGATCATTTTTGAAACCAATACCTTCTCCCCTGTTTCTGTTGATTCCAGTTAGGATAAAATCCTGAAGAGCAATTTCATGTTCATTTGGAACTTCATCAGGTTTCTTATGAACCATTTCTCTGAGTTCTCTAACTTCTTCATCAATCTCATTGATGTGATTCTGAAGTTGGAGATTCTTATCAGCCAGCAAGTTATGTTTCTTTTTCAAAGATTTTAATTGACTTAACTTGCTTCTGAGGTGGTTCATAAGATCTTTAACTGTTTCAACAAGTTTAGAACGTGTAAATTTAGAATATACCTCATCTTCATCTTCAGAGTCTGATCCTGACTCTTCATCAGAAGATGTTGTAGCAATTAGAGCTACATTTGCTTCTTCTTCATCTTCATTCTCAGACTCAGATTCATTGTCAAGCTCATCCCATGTAGCCATAAGACTTTTCTTGAATCTGTCTTTGAAGTTGCTTGATTTTGAGTTGGTCATTCTGGATTTCTCCTTTGATTTGTCCTTTTGAAGATCTGGACAATCAACTATAAAATGACCAGTTTTCTTGCAATTGTAGCAACCTTTCTGTTATTCCTTCTTGGAACCAGATCCTTTGAAGTTGCTGCTCCTGTTAGAGAACTTTTTTTGTCTTTTCATCAAGTACTGAATTCTTTTAGAAAACCTTGCTAGCTCCTCAGCTTCTGAATCTTCTTCAGAACTTCCCTCAGGAGATTCTTCATCAGATTTTTAAAGCTTTTAGGGCTTTTGAAGACTTTCCTTTGGATTTAAGTGCTATAGACTCAGATTTTCTAACAGGTTCATCTTCATTGAGTCCTAGTTCATGCACTTTGAGAGAGCTTATAAGATCTTTAATACTTAGAGTATTTAGATCTTTAACTTCCTCAATAGCAGTCACTTTAGGTCTCCATTTAGATGGCAGATTTCTGAGGATCTTGTTCACATGATCAGCAGTAGTATAGCTTTTCTTCAGAATCTGAAGTCCAGAAACCAGAGTCTAAAATCTTGAGAACATAGTCTCAATATTTTCATCCTCTTTCATTCTGAACAGTTCATACTGCTGAACCAGAAGATTTGCTTTTGCTTCTCTAACCTTCTTCATTCCTTCATAGTTAGAGCATAGAGATGTGAAGATGGCTTTTGCTGTTGATTTATCACTCAGCTTTAAATATTCATTGTGAGGCAAAAAGTCTGCAATAATACCTCTTACATTGTGATGCTTTCTGTAGATCTTTCTTTCAGCATCAGTGAAGCGGCGGGGAAAATGCGCGGGCGGAAAACGCTCGCTAGACAGTAAAGTCGCCACCGAAGTTTTATTTTTTGAAAAGGGGAACGTCGATAAACCCCTTTGAGAACGAGAACAAGGTCATCGCAACCAAATTCGGGTTCGGGAATCGGTTATGCGAGGGGAAGGTATTAGCACCCCTCACATCCGTTGTACTCAACGGGAACCATTAATTAATTAGCTTTCAAAATGTGTTAATTTCATAAAAAACGTTTGTAAGGATGGAAGAGAAAGAAAAATGATTTAAAGACTAAAAATGAGTTTTTTATTAGGGTGCTTGACAAGAGTTTGATCTTGCTCCTACGTATCTCCTGGTGCGATGGAGAATTCAAAGCTACGTAGTTCTTTGTAGAAAATCTTTGTGTGTTGATTGATTTTATTTATAAAAATGGTTTGGTCGTACTTGGACGAAAAATTTTGCTTTAGAAAAAAAAGACGGATTCGCGCTTGGGCGATGGTATCCGTTTGAAAACGCGCATGGGCGTGAGAGAAGTTTGAATAAAAGAGCGGACTCGCGCTTGGGCGATGACATCCGTTTGAAAATGCGCATGGGCGTGAATGAAATAAAATTTGGCGGGTTGAGATTGATTTTAAGCGGAGGACGAATATCCGAAAAGTGAAGTGTCTACCTCTTTTCCGAATATTCGGGGAAGCGTCGGGTGTCTACCCAAGTTTTCCTTTTTCACTCACAAAAGGAAAATTGTTTTTGTTTTATGAAAAGTTTAGTCGAATGACGAATACTTTGAACGTGACCGAGACGGGGATCTCACGTTCCGCATTCGGGGAAGCGTCGGGTGTCTACCCAAGTTTTCCTTTTTCATTCACAAAAAAGAAAATTGTTTTTTTTTTATGTTTTGGTATATTGAAAATAGAATAATAATTTGATAAAATAAAATAAATAAAAAAACATGAGAAGATTAAAGCATTAATACTTCAAAATGAAGTTAGATGCAATAAACTAAACGCGAGGGAATAGATTACGGTGTTGGCTCAAAAATGAAAATCCCCTTTTCTTTGGATTATGAATTAAAAAATGTAAAAATAAATGCAATGCATATTTATATTTACTTTATTCCTAAATGCATTCTAATGACATATATAAATAAATAAAATGATAAATGCAAAGTAAAATGACAAATAAAATAAAATGCATGATATGATGTGATAAGTAAATAAATAAGATGTTAAAAATAAAAGAACAATAAAAAGGAAGTAATAATAAAATTGCAAAGAAAAAAATAAAAGAAATAAACAGGGAGGTGTAAAAAATAAAATGGGGGTGCAGGAAGTGGGGAAATAATCAGATCTTAAAAGACAGGCCCAAATGTATTGGGTCAGCGGGGTTAAATCTGGACCGTCTGATTAAAATCAGAGGGTCCTGATCAGATCACTAAGGGAGACAACCAAGGCCGTCTGATTTAAATCAGAGGGCCTGAGAGGCGAGGGTGCATGCTAAGGCATGCACCCATGCGCACATGATTGGAGAGGGATATAAATATCCCAATCCTTCACAATTTCTTTCATTCTCCACTTTCTTTCTCTCTCTAAACCTTTCCAACTTCTCTCTTCTCTCCCTTCTCTCTAGAAAATCAGTGCCGCCCCCTCTTCCCTCTCCGGTGGCCAGAAAAGTTTTCCGGCGCGGTGGCCGCCGGCGGCGCCACGGCGCCGGAGTTTTAAAACTCCGTTTTTTTTTTTAAAAAAAAAATTAGTTTTTCTTACTCCTTTTCTCGCCCTCTTTTCAAATCCGTGCTTAGATTTTTCAAAAACGCTTTGAAAACGTGTAGATGTAGCTTTTAAAAACGCAAAAAAACTACCTTTTTGGGTCTTTTTGACTCGGATATGTGTTGTATATGTGCGGTTTTGCTGTTTGTGTTGTGTGGGTCGTGTACGTGTGCTGTATGCGTGTGTGTTGCGCGCGCTGTGTTGGGTTGTGCTCGCTGGCCGCGTGAGTGTGTGCTGGCCGTGTATGGTCGTGTGCGTGTGTTTGAGGGTTGCTGGCCGCGGTTTGATGTTGACTGTGTGTGTGTGTGTGATTTTTGTTGTGCTGGCCGCGGTTGTATAGAGGTCTTGGGTGAGTTGTGTGAGCTGTGTGTGTTGTTGTGGTTTTGATGGGTGATGGGTTTGTTGTGCTACTGTTCACGTGTGGGTTTTGGTGGTGGAGGAGGAAGTGTATTTGGGCTGTTTTTGCTGTGTGTAGTGGCTGGTTGCTGTTTGTTTTTTTTGTGTTTTTTGTGTTGTGAAAGTGTGGTGGTTTAGGGGCTGTGAGGCTGTGTTGTTTTGTGTTTGCTGCTGAGTTGTTTTTTGTTTTGTGTTTTGTGTTATGTTCTGTTCTGTAAAAATCTTTCTCTTCCTTTGGTTCTGAAGTGTTTTTATTGAAATTGGATGGAAAAAAGGAGATGTGCACAGAGCTGTTGAGATTGGATCTTTGGTTCAATCAGAAAAATGGCAAGAAACCAAGCAAAAAGGGACAAAAAAAACTGATGGAGAAAATGATGGATCTAATGAAGAAAGTGATGGATCTGTTTATTAATTAATTAATTAAGTAATTAAAATAAATGATAAAAATAACAGCATAAAAATAAAAAATAAAAACAGAAAATAATTAACAGCAAAAAAATAAAAAAACGAAATTAATAAAATAATAATAAAAAACTAAAGTAAAAATGAAATAACAATAAAACTAAAACTATCGCCTTTGAAACCCTAAATGAGGTATTTTAAAATACCTCCTTGCCGAAATTTCGTCTGAAACGACGAAAATTCTCGGCTTTAAAAAGACGATTTAAACGAGTCAAAATTGGGTCAAAAATTGGGGTACGACAGCTGCCCCTATTTAAGTTTCTTCGTTACGGAGATTTAAAAGTGAAGTTTTTAATTCGACGGGTCGAAGAGACTTAAATACAGAGTACCTTATTTTTTGACCAATTTTGACGGGAAAATGCTATGGACGCAATGCTATGCATGCAATGCTGTGAATGCTCGCGATGCAGGTATGAATGCAAAACGACGAAGATGACCTGACTGGGGACAAAACAAAACAAAAGGTTACTCGAGTTCGTTAAAGAAAAAGGATCCGACTCCACTGGGGATAACATGGTTTCACTGGGGAAGATTGATCATATCCAGCCGCTTACGCTGAAGGTAGATCTCTAGGGACAAAAGTGATCATATCCGGCCGCCTGCGCTGGAGGTAGATCCTTGGGGATAAGGGTGATCTCATCTAGCCGCTTATGCTAAAGGTAGATCCTAAGGGCGAAGGCGATCTTATTCAGCCGTTGGTGCTGAAGGTCGATCCAGGAGGATAGGTGATCTTATCTAGCCGCTTATGCTAGAGGTAGACCCTGAGGATAGGGTAATCTTATTCAGCCATTTGTGCTGAAGGTCAATCTCTAAGGAAAGATGTGATCATATCCAGCCGCCTGCGCTGGAGGTAGATCCCTGAGGATAAGAGTGATCTTATTCAGCCATTTATGCTGAAGGTCAATCTCTAAGGAAAGAGGTGATCATATCCAGCCGCCTGCGCTGGAGGTAGATCCCTGAGGATAAGAGTGATCTTATTCAGCCGTTTATGCTGAAGGTCAATCTCTAAGGAAAGAGGTGATCATATCCAAGCGCCTGCGCTGGAGGTAGATCTCTGAGGATAAGAGTGATCTTATTCAGCCGTTTATGCTGAAGGTCAATCTCTAAGGGAAGATGTGATCATATCCAGCCGCCTGCGCTGGAGGTAGATCCCTGATCTTATTCAGCCGTTTATGCTGAAGGTCGATTCACTGGGGAAAGGTGGTCTTACTCAGCCGCTTACGCTGAGAGTCGATCCCTACGGGAAAGTGATGCTTGACCGATTACCGTTAAGTGGGTCTTGGTGGAATGGTAAAGGGTGATATGATCATCACCAGTCTGACACTGGTGAAATGATAATGATGTGATATGATCATCGACATTCTGATGCTGGTGAAATGATAATGATGTGATATGATCATCGCCAGTCTGACGCTGGTGAAATGATAATGATGTGATATGATCATCGCCAGTCTGACGCTGGTGAAATGATAATGATATGATATGATTGTCGCCAGTCTGACGTTGGTGACATGATAATGATATGTTATGGTGGTTGACTCGCTGGGGGAGTTTTAACTGGGGAACCTTAGTGGCTGTGAGTTAGTCCACTGGGGAATGGGACAGTTTGGGAAGAAATCCGCTGGGGGATTTTTAGAAAAACTTATTGGAGAAGTTCTTGAATGAGGTTCACTGGGGAACACTGGGATGACTCACTGGGGAGTATTTGATTGAGGTTCATTGGGGAACATGAGAAATTGTGAGGAGAAGTATGATGTGAATATGAGGTGCATGCTAATGAATGAATTTGATATGATGCATGTGCTATGCTGACGTGTGGGGGAACAAACGTCATGTTGGGGATTATGATTGGATGCCGAGCAAGGTCGGGCTTGGTTGTGATTGTGAGAGGGAATGCCAATGAAAATTGGGCTTTATTTATGATTTGTGTTTGCCAATGATTGGGCTTTGGGGTTGCAACTCTACTGGGGAATGCCAATGAAAATTGGGCTTTTTGTGATTAGGTGCCAATGATGATTGGGTTTTGGTCAGTTATGTTGGTGAGTGCCAATGAAGATTGGGCTTTGGTTGGTTAGGTGCAAATGAAAATTGGGCTTTGTTTGAAATGTTAGGAATGCCAATGACGACTGGGCTTTTTGTAGGAAATTGTAGTTGTGATTGCCAATGAAAATTGGGCTTTATTTGTGATTAGGTGCAAATGAAAATTGGGCTTTGGTTGTGATTGTGCCAAGCAATGGTTGGGCTTTTGTTGGAACTGCGCCAATGATGATTGTGCTTTGTGGTTTGCCAATGAATATTGGGCTTTTGGGTTTGCCAATGAATATTGGGCTTTGGGTTTTTATGGCATAAAATGGTTAGGGTACGATGTTTGGGGTTTTCGATCCTTCGGCATTCGCAAAACTCATCGCTATTGAAGTTTCAAATGGATGGCTGCTGACGGAGCTTTCGACATTTCGTGCCTGCATGGGCAGTTCGTATGTTATGTAGATGCCAACTCTGCTATAGACGGGAATCACTTGTGGTTGCTCTGAGAATTCTGAGAGGTACAGCACCTCGCGCGGAAGTCGTTAATTTCCTTTATGATATTTCCAAATCAAAGTAATCATGATTTCAACAGATTTTATGTTATTATTTTTATTTCAAAATTGTATCATCAAAATAGCATTTAGTGATAGGGAATGACAAAAGGTAAATAAAAAGATGCGCTTTATTGACGGTCAAACGAAATTTAGTACATGGAATGATAGCACACTAAAAGTGTAACTCCATAAGATAGATAAGAGAAATGAAGATGGGAAGAGGGAAAACATTGGAAGTTCCCACTGAGTCATGATGACTGCTACTATCTTAATAACCCTAAACCCACAATACCCTGCTTCTGAGGATGGCGAAAGGATTGGTTCTTCAGCCGGTGTTAGGAGTAGACTGCCCCAATGTAGTTACATGCCTTTTTCTTTTCCCAACTTTTGCCTAGGTCGCCTTTTCAGGTTTTCGACTTAGCGGGTTTTCTTTTGTTTTTATATCCCTAACTTTTGCCTGGACCGCTCTTTCGAGTTTTCAGTCCATCGGGATGCCCCTTTTTGCCTAAGTTGCCCTTTCAGGTTTTCAACTTAGCAGGCGTTCTTTTGTTATTAGGCATAGTATTTCTTGACTACATCGGAATTCACAGGACGCGGGAAGTCCTCACCGTCCATTGTTGTGAGAATCAAGGCTCCTCCAGAGAAAGCTTTCTTCACTATATAAGGGCCTTCGTAGTTCGGAGTCCATTTTCCACGCGAATCCTTTTGTATAGGTAGGATCCTTTTGAGCACTAGGTCGCCTACTTGGAACTCTCGAGGATGGGTCTTCTTGTCGAATGCCTTCTTGAGTCTGCTTTGATATAACTGACCATGACATAAGGCTATCATCCGCTTCTCATCGATCAGGTTCAGCTGGTCAAACCTTGCTTGAATCCATTCTGCTTCGTCTAGTTTTGTCTCCATCAAAACTCTCATTGAGGGAATTTCCACCTCAATGGGGAGGACTGCCTCCATGCCATACACCAGGGAGAACGGGGTTGCCCCTGTCGAGGTGCGAACCGAGGTCCTATAGCCATGTAAGGCAAAGGGAAGCATTTCATGCCAATCTTTGTACGTTTTCACCATCTTTTGAAGGATTTTCTTGATGTTTTTGTTTGCTGCTTCTACGGCTCCATTCATCTTTGGCCGGTATGGCGAAGAGTTATGGTGTTCGATCTTGAAACTTTCACACAAATCTTTCATCATTTTGTTGTTCAAGTTGGTGCCATTGTCAGTGATGATTTTGTTGGGGAGTCCGTAGCGACATATTATCTCCTTTTTAATGAACTGAACCACCACTTGCCTTGTTACATTGGCGTATGAGGTAGCTTCAACCCATTTGGTGAAGTAGTCGATGGCGACTAGGATGAACTGGTGTCCATTTGAAGCTTTAGGTTCAATGGGCCCAATCATGTCGATGCCCCACATGGAGAACGACCAAGGTGACGCCATTACGTTTAAAGGGACTGGAGGCATGTGCACCTTATCCGCATAGATTTGGCACTTGTGGCACTTCCTAGCGTAGCTGAAACAAACAGATTCCATGGTCAGCCAATAGTAACCTGCCCTCAGGATTTTTCTAGCCATTATATGTCCATTGGCATGGGTACCGAAGGACCCTTCATGGATTTCTTTGATGAGCAAGTCCGCCTCATGTTTGTCTACACATCTGAGAAGAACCAGATCATGGTTTCTTTTGTAGAGCACATCACCATTCAGGAAGAATTTAGCTGATAGTCGTCTCAAAGTCTTTTTATCCCTACTTGAGATGTTTGCAGGATATTCTTGATTTCTGAGGTAGACTTTAAAGTCATGGTACCATGGCTTGCCGTCAGACACCTCTTCGACTGACAAACAGAATGCAGGCTCGTCTCGGCGCTCCACCTTTATAAGCAGCGCTTCATTGTGAAACTTCACTTTGTACATTGAGGATAAGGTAGCCAAAGCATCTGCTACTTGATTTTCTTCTCTTGGGATATGATGGAAGGTGATTTCATCAAAGAACTCTATTAGTTTCGAGACATGAGCATGGTACAGGATCAGCTTGGGATGACGGGTTTCCCATTCTCCTTTTACTTGGTAAGTGACTAGGGCCGAATCTCCATACACCTCCAGAATCTTGATTCTCAGATCGATGGCAGCCTCAAGGCCCAAGATGCATGCCTCATATTCCGCCACATTATTCGTGCAGTCAAAACATAGTCTTGCTGTGAAGGGGGTATAACCACCTTGTGGAGATATTAGAACGGCTCCAATCCCATGCCCCATGGTGTTAGATGCACCGTCGAATGCAAGCTTCCATCGAGCCCCTGGTTCGGGTCCTTCATCATCTCCTATGACCTCATCTTCCTTCAAAGCCATAATATCTTCATCTGGGAAATCAAACGGTATGGGCTGATAGTCTTCCACCGGTTGATGAGCCAAGTGGTCTGCTAGCACACTTCCTTTGATAGCTTTCTGAGTCACATGCAGGATGTCATACTCGGATAACAGCATTTGCCAATGGGCAATTCTTCCGGTCAAAGCGGGTTTCTCGAAGATGTATTTGATTGGATCCATCTTTGATACCAGCCATGTCGTGTGACAGATCATGTACTGTCTCAAACGGCGTGCGGCCCATGCCAAAGCACAACAAGTTCTTTCCAGCAGGGTGTATCTGGTTTCGACATCAGTGAATTTCTTGCTCAAGAAGTAAATAGCGTGCTCCTTCCTACCAGTTTCATCATGTTGCCCCAGCACACATCCCATGGACTCCTCCAATACTGTCAAGTACATAATGAGAGGTCTTCCAGGAACGGGCGGTATCAAGATAGGTGGTTCTTGCAAGTATTGTTTGATTTTTTCAAATGCCCCTTGGCAATTCTCATTCCATATGACGGCCTGATCCTTGCGTAACAATTTGAAGATTGGCTTACAAGTAGCGGTGAGATGAGAAATGAACCTAGAGATGTAGTTCAATCTCCCTAGAAAACCCCGGATTTCTTTTTCAGTACGAGGAGCTGGCATATCTTGGATTGCGCGTACCTTGTCGGGGTCAACCTCGATCCCTCGTTGACTAACGATGAAACCGAGTAACTTTCCGGACCTGACACCAAAGGTGCACTTAGCTGGATTGAGTCGCAGTTTGTATTTCCTTAAACGTATGAATAGCTTTTGCAAGTGAAGGACATGGTCTTCTTCAGTTTCGGATTTGGCAATCATGTCATCCACGTAGACCTCTAGCTCTTTGTGCATCATGTCGTGGAAGAGAGCCATCATTGCTCTTTGATAAGTTGCCCCAGCATTCTTTAAGCTGAAAGGCATTACCTTGTAGCAATATGTTCCCCATGGGGTGATGAAGGTGGTTTTCTCCATGTCTTCCGGAGCCATCTTGATTTGATTGTAACCGGAGAATCCGTCCATGAATGAGAAAACCGCGAACCGGGCTGTATTGTCTACCAACACGTCGATGTGAGGTAATGGGAAATCATCCTTGGGACTCGCCTTGTTCAGATCTCGGTAATCGACACACATTCGCACCTTACCATCTTTCTTCGGTACCGGTACTATGTTAGCAACCCATTGTGGATATTTTGCCACGGCTAGGAATCCTGCATCAAATTGTCTTTTGACCTCTTCCTTGATCTTAAGTGACATGTCCGGTCTTGTCCTTCTCAATTTCTGCTTTATCGGCGGGCATTCTGGTCGGAGTGGTAGCTTGTGCTCAACTATCTCGGTATCCAACCCTGGCATGTCTTGGTATGACCACGCAAACACATCTACGTATTCCCTCAAAAGTTCGACCAACTTCTCGCGCTCTCTTGCCTTTAAAGACGAACCAACCTTGACCTCCTTTATATCATGCTCAGTTCCCAAGTTGATTACCTCCACAGGCTCTTGATTCGGCTGTATCTCTTTAGATTCACGCTCTAGCAGTCTTGCCAACTCTTCGGGAAGCTCGCAATCGCTTCCACCATCCTCTTCAGCTTGGTTAATGGGAAGTTCAAGGTTACGCGGGATTGTAGCAGTATCAGATTCAATGGGTTTGTTCGGGTATCTGCATGTGTATTTATGATGATTTTTATTTTTAGAAGGATGAACAAAACAAAAATAAACAAAAGAACGGAAAGGATTATCATTTTTTTTTAAGAAAAATAAATGCAGAAATGGAAGAATAAAGAATGATGGAAAACGAAATGCTTTTTATTGATGATTCAACATTTGAAATACAGGGGTGCCCTACAAAGTTATCCTTAAGCCTTGGGCAGAGCAAAAGGATTTGAAAAACATGATTACTTTGAAAAAGAAACTATCTCGGGAATTCAACGGCAGTCCAGTTGTTGAGGCTTGCATTCGGAGAGCAATGGTAGCCCAAACAAGGTGTCTTATGTTCGATTTCCTCCATGATCCTTTGTGCGTTGTTTCGAGTGAAATGCGAATGCCGATGAATCAGTTTGGATTGTTGGAATTTCTGGTAAAAAAAAGGGGGATGAGTTTTGAGTACGAAAACGGATGTATGCATGCTATGGATGATGCTAATGCAAATGCGTGAAAAAGTTTTTTTTTTTTTATGATTAGTTTTAGGGGACTGCAAGAGATTATGTTAGACATTTGCAACACAATTTTAGCCTTTGCAATTCCCTGAAACAAAACTTGTGCATTAAGAAAATGATTTTATGCATGTGGATGCAATGCATGTATGCTTTGTGTGGGTAGGGATAATTGGGAAATAAAACTTAAAGGGATGGCTCCCTAGGAGGGCTTAGTTCTATGTGCTTTCTATATCAAGGTTCTCACCGAGGGTAGCTCTAAAGTTTTTGTTTTGAGGGGTACCTAGAGTCATAGAAACATCTCAGAATTTTGCCATAATAACGGGTTAACCATTATACGACAACCCTTCGCGAATGCGTCTCCTCTAGGTGGGGTTTGCATTAACCAAAACGAGGTGTCTACCTCGAAAGCTAATACAAACACCCAAAATTTGAAAAGGTTCTAAGAAGAAGGTCCTTAGAGTTAGGGGTCCAATTCGGAATTTCGCCATGATAACGGGTTAACCATTATACGGACGACCTTTCGCGAAGAGGACCATCTCTAAGTGGGGTCTTCGTATTGACTAAACAAGATGTCTACCTCGAAAGCCAATACTACGCAACCACCATCCTAAACCTAGGTTTTTCAAGCTCGGGTACTGAGCTCCACTCAAAAAATGTTTTGAATAACCCCGATATGATAGCACAATAACATAAAAGGTGAAAAATAAACAAAGCGGAAATAAAATAAAGCAAATAGACCAAAGATAAACAAACATGAAGGAAAGAAACTAACACTAAAAGCTAACTAACTAACTAGGTTTGATTCTCTAAGGATCCCCAGTGAAGTCGCCAGCTGAAGCGGCGGGGAAAATGCGCGGGCGGAAAACGCTCGCTAGACAGTAAAGTCGCCACCGAAGTTTTATTTTTTGAAAAGGGGAACGTCGATAAACCCCTTTGAGAACGAGAACAAGGTCATCGCAACCAAATTCGGGTTCGGGAATCGGTTATGCGAGGGGAAGGTATTAGCACCCCTCACATCCGTTGTACTCAACGGGAACCATTAATTAATTAGCTTTCAAAATGTGTTAATTTCATAAAAAACGTTTGTAAGGATGGAAGAGAAAGAAAAATGATTTAAAGACTAAAAATGAGTTTTTTATTAGGGTGCTTGACAAGAGTTTGATCTTGCTCCTACGTATCTCCTGGTGCGATGGAGAATTCAAAGCTACGTAGTTCTTTGTAGAAAATGTTTGTGTGTTGATTGATTTTATTTATAAAAATGGTTTGGTCGTACTTGGACGAAAAAGTTTGCTTTAGAAAAAAAGACGGATTCGCGCTTGGGCGATGGTATCCGTTTGAAAACCGCATGGGCGTGAGAGAAGTTTGAATAAAAGAGCGGACTCGCGCTTGGGCGATGACATCCGTTTGAAAACGCGCATGGGCTTGAATGAAATAAAATTTGGCGGGTTGAGATTGATTTTAAGCGGAGGACGAATATCCGAAAAGTGAAGTGTCTACCTCTTTTCCGAATATTCGGGGAAGCGTCGGGTGTCTACCCAAGTTTTCCTTTTTCACTCACAAAAGGAAAATTGTTTTTGTTTTATGAAAAGTTTAGTCGAATGACGAATACTTTGAACGTGACCGAGACGGGGATCTCGCGTTCCGCATTCGGGGAAGCGTCGGGTGTCTACCCAAGTTTTCCTTTTTCATTCACAAAAAAGAAAATTGTTTTTTTTTTTTTTTATGTTTTGGTATATTGAAAATAGAATAATAATTTGATAAAATAAAATAAATAAAAAAACATGAGAAGATTAAAGCATTAATACTTCAAAATGAAGTTAGATGCAATAAACTAAACGCGAGGGAATAGATTACGGTGTTGGCTCAAAAATGAAAATCCCCTTTTCTTTGGATTATGAATTAAAAAATGTAAAAATAAATGCAATGCATATTTATATTTACTTTATTCCTAAATGCATTCTAATGACATATATAAATAAATAAAATGATAAATGCAAAGTAAAATGACAAATAAAATAAAATGCATGATATGATGTGATAAGTAAATAAATAAGATGTTAAAAATAAAAGAACAATAAAAAGGAAGTAATAATAAAATTGCAAAGAAAAAAATAAAAGAAATAAACAGGGAGGTGTAAAAAATAAAATAGGGATGCAGGAAGTGGGGAAATAATCAGATCTTAAAAGACAGGCCCAAATGTATTGGGTCAGCGGGGTTAAATCTGGACCGTCTGATTAAAATCAGAGGGTCCTGATCAGATCACTAAGGGAGACAACCAAGGCCGTCTGATTTAAATCAGAGGGCCTGAGAGGCGAGGGTGCATGCTAAGGCATGCACCCATGCGCACATGATTGGAGAGGGATATAAATATCCCAATCCTTCACAATTTCTTTCATTCTCCACTTTCTTTCTCTCTCTAAACCTTTCCAACTTCTCTCTTCTCTCCCTTCTCTCTAGAAAATCAGTGCCGCCCCCTCTTCCCTCTCCGGTGGCCGGAAAAGTTTTCGGGCGCGGTGGCCGCCGGCGGCGCCACCGCGCCGGAGTTTTAAAACTTCGTTTTTTTTTTAAAAAAAATAGTTTTTCTTACTCCTTTTCTCGCCCTCTTTTCAAATCCGTGCTTAGATTTTTCAAAAACGCTTTGAAAACGTGTAGATCTAGCTTTTAAAAACGCAAAAAAACTACCTTTTTGGGTCTTTTTGACTCGGATTTGTGTTGTATATGTGCGGTTTTGCTGTTTGTGTTGTGTGGGTCGTGTACGTGTGCTGTATGCGTGTGTTTGGGTGTGTGTTGCGCGCGCTGTGTTGGGTTGTGCTCGCTGGCCGCGTGAGTGTGTGCTGGCCATGTATGGTCGTGTGCGTGTGTTTGAGGGTTGCTGGCCGCGGTTTGATGTTGACCGTGTGTGTGTGATTTTTGTTGTGCTGGCCGCGGTTGTATAGAGGTCTTGGGTGAGTTGTGTGAGCTGTGTGTGTTGTTGTGGTTTTGATGGGTGATGGGTTTGTTGTGCTACTGTTCACGTGTGGGTTTTGGTGGTGGAGGAGGAAGTGTATTTGGGCTGTTTTTGCTGTGTGTAGTGGCTGGTTGCTGTTTGTTTTTTTTTTTTTTTTGTGTTTTTTGTGTTGTGAAAGTGTGGTGGTTTAGGGGCTGTGAGGCTGTGTTGTTTTGTGTTTGCTGCTGAGTTGTTTTTTGTTTTGTGTTTTGTGTTATGTTCTGTTCTGTAAAAATCTTTCTCTTCCTTTGGTTCTGAAGTGTTTTTATTGAAATTGGATGGACAAAAGGAGATGTGCACAGAGCTGTTGAGATTGGATCTTTGGTTCAATCAGAAAAATGGCAAGAAACCAAGCAAAAAGGGACAAAAAAAAACTGATGGAGAAAATGATGGATCTAATGAAGAAAGTGATGGATCTGTTTATTAATTAATTAAGTAATTAAAATAAATGATAAAAATAACAGCATAAAAATAAAAAATAAAAACAGAAAATAATTAACAGCAAAAAAATAAAAAAATGAAATTAATAAAATAATAATAAAAAAACTAAAGTAAAAATGAAATAACAATAAAACTAAAACTATCGCCTTTGAAACCCTAAATGAGGTATTTTAAAATACCTCCCTGCCGAAATTTCTTCTGAAACGACGAAAATTCTCGGCTTTAAAAAGACGATTTAAACGAGTCAAAATTGGGTCAAAAATTGGGGTATGACAATCAGTAAGGCTTCTTCTATTAATAGCTACTTCTTCTTCATCAACTGGTATAGTTATACCATCTTCAATGATGTCCCATAGACTATCATCTATTCCAATGATATGACTATACATCTTGCTTTTCCACCATGAAAATTTCTCAGGATCACCAGTAAACATAGGAGGTTTATGGTGTGAGTGAGATTTCCTTTCATCTGTACTATATTCACCACCACCACTTCCGGATGTGGATTCACCAGTATACATGTTTTTCTCAGGATCTTTACTGACTCACTGTTAAGTGATTGAATATCAGAACCGGAGCTCTGATACCAACTGAAGGTGAGAAAAACACAAGAAGGGGGGTTGAATTGTGTTGGCTTTTTCTTTTCTTTCTCAAAAACTTAATGATATTTCAGAATCTGATTGGAGGTCAGATTTTGATGCTCTGTTTCAGAGTTATAATGCAGCGGATGGAAAGTAAATGAGAGAGAGAGAGAGGGAGACAATCAATTATCCTGGTTCCTTCCACAACCCAGAAGTAGTCCAGTCCCCTTGTTACTAACAAGACATTTTTCACTATAATCACAAAGATTACAATTGCTCAAGCACAAAGCAAGAGACTTCCAATGCTCAAACACAAAGTAAGAGACTTCCTATGCTCAAACACAAAGTAAGAGACTTCCTTGATCAAACACTAAGTAAGAGACTTCCTTGCTCAAACACTAAGTAAGAGACTTCCTTGCTCAAACACAAAGTAAGAGACTTCTAATTGCTCAAGCACACAGGCGAGAGACTTTGAATCAAACAGATTTATAAAAGAATATGTTTGAGTTGAACACTTGATATACTATCAGTGATGTTCACAAAATACAACACAGATTCAGACTCTATACTTAAGAAATTCTAAGATAAGAAAGTTTGTAAGAATTTCTAAGTTGATGACTTTCGAATTTGGCAGATTATGTGTTTCCAGAAAACATAGTCTTGTTACAGTCGCACAGAGTCATGTTTTCTTCTTCAAATCTTCAATCCTTTATAGAGGAGCAAAGAGCCATTTAAGAAGATTGTCAGGTCATCAAATAGAGCCGTTTGGAATTAGAAGCTTCAGCCAACATTAATTCCTTCTGTTATGGTGTGCGAACTCAGGAAAACAGAGGAACACGTTTTGAATTGTTTCCTTAAAAACTGGCTGCGTGTTTCGTCCAAGGAGACAAAGGTTGCAGAGAGCGGTTATGACTGTACAGTACTTTACTGTTGACAGTGACAGTTGTTGACTTCTGCGTTTCCTTAAAACTGAGACGCAGTTCTTCAGAAGCTGGTCTTTCAGAAACTGTTCATCAGACGCACTGTTCATCAGACGCTGTCTTCAGAAGCTGGTCATCACACGCTGTCTTCAGACACACTGTTCATCAGACGCTGTCTTCAGAAGCTGGTCATCGGACGCTGTCTTCAGACGCACTGTTCATCAGACGCTGTCTTCAGAAGCTGGTCTTCAGACTTGCAACACAAGCTTCAATATTTTCCTTCTGCTCTTAACTTGATCTTTCAGAACCACTGTTAGATACAAACTTTCAGTATATGGTCCTGCACACTTAGAACAAGCATTAGCATATCCAATTTTCTTTTTAACACTTTGTTATCATCAAAACTCAAAAGGGACTTGTTCATACATTTTTTTCCAACATATTTTTAAAGTATTCATAGTCAAGTTTTACTGTTAAATAGAACAACAATAATGTATAAAGATTATTTTGTGCGTAGACTCATGATCCCTAACCCAATAAAGTATTCATAGTTAGTATGTTTTACTGTTAAGTGAGACTTAATCGTGAGATTACATTAACATATAGAACACTAATCTTAAAAGTATTTGTAGTCAAGTTTTAATACGAACTGAGGTAGTAATAAAACACAGAGACTATTATGTATGTAAACTGATGACCATGTCTCATGTGTCTAAGATATGAGATATTAAGTCTGTACATATGTATAAATATTAAGGGTAATATTTATAATGAATTGACCCACCAAGAAAACACTACATATTATGTTATGAAGGTATCATAAGATATTCCCATAGTGTTAATGGTGTATATCATTCTTAGATCCTAAACCACTATGATCCCTACATGTGGACTCAAATGTTTTATTATCATTTAAATGTTATTTGTAACATGATAACTATAAAGTTTGTTAATGGACAGTTGATGAATCATGCTAAGGGACACAAGTGTCCTAGATGGGATGTGCCTCTCATGCATAATAGGAGAAATATCTTTAGGCCTCTTGATGAAATATGACTGTAAAATTGCATGGCCAAGCCGAATCAAGTCAATACGGGATATTTGACTTATTCGTTATTCGTTACTCAATGTATTTTGGGATCAAGAAATATAAATATTGAGCTACACAGATGACATAATATATGTCTTGTGTTCAATATAGACATAAGGACAAAGAGGTAATTATACACATGTTCATTATCATGGAAAATGTTTCGTCAGATCACATTACATTCTCATCACTTGGGTGACAACGATATATTTTTAGATATTTATCGTTGTTTATAATATTAATATATGATCTAATATTATTATCAACGTGACGGGAACCTAATTGGTCACACACATTGGACAGATATATAAAAGAAAATAAATAAGTAAGACTTATTTATAAATTGATAAGTAGGGACTTATTCGTAATTAAGTTAATAAAACACAATATAATGCGTTTTAAGTGGAAAGTAGTACACCATAGGCTATGGTGCGCACAAGTGAATCTATAAATATTACTCATTTGTGTAGAATTCAGTTACCACTTTACAAAACCCTAAACTGCAAACCCTAGTTCTCTCTAAACCTCTGATTGCTTGGCTAGCACCGGGAACCAGAGGAGATATGTTCGCAGGGACACGTAGAGGCATTGCTACATTGCTTTGCTCTGATCGAAATTATTTCTATACTTCAAGAGGTAACAATACTTTTAGTGATTCACGTCAAATTTGTAATGATCCATGGAAAATAAATCAAAATTTTAAATTTCCGTTGTCTTTTTTTAGAGTAAATTACACTCCCCTCCCCTGAAAGAAGCTTGAATTACACTCCCCTTTTATGTTAAAATATACACTATCCTCCCTTGAAAAGTAAAATTTATACTCCCCTCCCCTATGAGATGCTTGAATTACAATCCTCACCCTTAATAATTAAATATGCACTGCCTTTTAATCTATTTTAACATAAATAAATATTTTTATAATATATACTAATTTTGAAGCACCATTTAGAAAAAATAAATTTGTTTATTTATAATTTAAATGTAAATGATAATTAAATTTAAATATTTTGTTATTAATTTTATAATTTGGAGTATAAAATTCACTTTTAAATAACGCTACTTAATCGACTTTAGTAATTTTTCACATATTTTAATTTTATTTTGGGTTGTTTCATATTTTATAATAGGGTTTAAAACTACATGTTAATGGAATTGTGAATAAAAAATAGCGAAAAATATGTATTCAAAATTTGATTATATAAAAATGGACCCACAATACTATTTTTCTTCGTAGTGTGTTATATTATTTTTTTTTCTAGATTGTTAGAAATAAAAAAAATTATTGAGGGAGTAAAGCGTAGATTTTAACATAAGAAGAGAGGAGAATGTAATTCAAGCTTCTCTCAAGGGAGGGAGGTGAAATATTTTCCAATATGTTTTGAATAAAAGGGAAGAAAATTGTATATTTTAACATAAGAGAGGAGATAAGTGTAATTATTCAAGCATCTTTAAAGGGAGATGAGTGTAATTTACTCCTTTCTTTTATCATGATTTCCCTTCAAGCTCCATCTTTGACTCATGACCATTCGTAAGGGTCAATTGAAAGAGAAATTTTTTTTTTTTTTTTTTTATTGCGTTTTGCTCATTTTAAATCATTGGTTTCCCTTGAGTGGAATCACAACCACTTACAAAACTATGACTTCATTTGTTGTGATTACATGTACATAATATGCATGCTTGTAGTTTTGAATTAGATTATGAATAGTTTTTTATATAGATGATTATGTTATAATTGAGATAACCCGATTAAAAGTGTATAAATGATATATGCGATACTTCATTTAATCGGTATAGAAAATTAATTTGATCGGTGGTGTAATGGATGGGAAATTGTCGTGCATTAGCAACTAAGGAATGGATGGGAAATTGTTTATACATGATCAAAAACATATCTTCTATAGTCTTTCACATTTACAGGGAATGTAATCACTGTGCAAATAAGTTGGCAACATTTGGTCTACGTATCCACTCCAATATTCGGTGGAAAAATATTTCTCAAGACATTAGAGAAGACTATACTCATAATAGATAATAGATTAGGTTTTGCTTATTTATGTTTTTACTAACCTTGAGGATTTTGGTTTATGTTTCCCTCTCTTCGTACCATATTTTAAATCATAGTCACTATTATAAATAAGTAAAAATTAACTACTTTTGAACTAATAAATAACAATATTTCTAATATACCCTTTATTTAATTTAAAAACAATTAATGTGATTAGTTGAATAAGTTTTTTCCTCAAATATCAACAATGACACTTTAGTAAATTTAACTTGTATTTTACATGAAATTGAGAAAAAAAAAATAATTAACCAACTTTTTTAATCATTGTGGAATTAGTTTTTTTTTGTTTATCTATACTATATATAAAGAAAATAGTTCATTTCGTCTCTTTTGTGCTATCTTTTTCTTTTTCTCAAATTACCCTCAACTTTAAATATAAATAACACATGTAACAAATAAATAAGAGTAAATTCAAATATTAAAAAAAAGTAAAACAAATTCAATCTTTATTGTCCACGATATATCAATTTTTTTCTAATCCTTTATTCTTTAAAAAAGATAATTGATGGGAGTGAATTCAAAATTTTAAAAAAAATGTAACAAACACAATATTAATATATGTCAAGTTTTTTTTTTCTTTTATCCTTTAAAAAGTGTAACAAACTAGATCGAGTATGTATATATATATATATATATATATATATATATATATATATAAGATTTTGTGCTGATGTTTTCATTATCCCAATAATACTATAAAAGTTTTTATTGCGCTAACATTTGAAAAGTATGAACGGTATTTTTTATGAAATTTTGATTTTGATTAAAAGTATAAATATAAATATAAATGCTTGTTACTTTCAAATTATAACAAAATAAACTAATCATGTTTATCTATTTGAATGACACCGACAATATAACAAAAAAATATAATATAAATTCTTATCTTTTTAATGACACCAGCAACAATTATTATTATAGGAAAAGTTGTTTACGGGTATAATTGGGATAATGAAAAAGTCAGCCCAATAAGGGGTTTCGAGGAGATTTTGGGCTGATTTTTTTGTTATTCCAGTTATACCCGTAAACAAATTTTCATATAATAATATTATGTTGTTGGTGTTATTAAAAAAGATAAACAAAATTTGTTATATTTGTTATATTATTGTAGTCATTATAAAATATAAATATGATTTATTGAGTTTGTTACATTTGAAAGTCACAAATATTTATATTTGTAATTTTTTATCTATATCAAAAAATTTATATGAAATATCGTTTGTAAGTTACACACAAAATTTCTATAAAATATCGTTGATAATCTACAAGCGTTAGCGCAATAAAAAGAGCGGAAAGACGTGCACGTGATCTAGTTTGTTACACTTTTTTTTAAGGATAAAGGAAAAACTGGACATATACTCATATCATGTTTATTATACGATATATTTTGTGCGGTAACCAAAAAATAAATATTTGTTTGTTACACTTTTTTTAATATTTGAATTCACTCTCATCCATTATCTTTTTTAAATTATAATGAAAAAAATCAGACATATCTAGTTTATTACATTTTGTTTTAATATTATTTATTTGTTATATGTGATATTTTATTGAAAGTTGAAGGTAATTTTGAAAAGAGAAAAAGTCATCCCAAAAGAGTCGAAAGGTGCTATTTTCTTTATATATAGTATAGATGATTGTTGTTGGTATCGTTAAAAAGATAAGAATTTAGATTATATTTTTTTTATATTGTTGATGTCATTAAAATAGATAAACAATGTTGGTTTGATTCGTTATAATTTAATAGCGCCAATCATTTATATTTATACTTTTAATCAAAATCAAAATTTCATAAAAAAACACCGTTCATAAGTTTCAAACTTTCACACAATAAAAAAAGCTAGTAATAATATACGTAATATGAATTATAGGGCTATGCCCTTTATTAAGAAAAGTAAATTGTTAACAAATATCCATTAAGAAACCATGCATAATATACCTTGAAAGTTATATAATCAAACTTTTTCTAAGTAGTATAGCCACTCCTTAAATACTACCTCCGTTCTTTTTTAATTGTCACATTTTTATATTTTACACAAATCAAGACAATCAATAAATGTTACTACTTTTGATACAATAATTTATTATTTTCCAATAATAACCTCATTCATTTAATATCTCGTTTCATATATTTCTCTCTGTAATAAATAACTAAAGATAATATTGGTAAAACAACATTTAATATTACATTGAACTTTAAAAGTGACAGTTAAATAAAAACAAAACTTTTCTAAAAAAAAAACACTTAAAAAGGAATTGGAGGAAATATCTAAAAGGCGTTACTTTCAATGCAATATTTTATATTGTTTTTTTAAAAAGCAAAGAGAAGATTATTAAAGGCAAGATAAAAGGCAATAAGACATGCCAAAAAGTCTCACAAAATAGGACAACACTTGAGTGCCGTTGAAGTGTCAATGTCACATGAAATTGACAAACTATAATGTGACAAAAGTTTTTCTTCTTTCTCTTTCACATGAATTTTTTGTTTTTGTAATTTTTTAAGATAAAGGGAGACACATGACACACCAATGTCACATGACATTGGCACCACAATGTCACTTAAGTGTTGTCCCACAAAATACAAGCTATAGAAATACCAATAACACTACATGGATAATAAAATCAAATTGATCAATATACAGTGAGCCCCCTACTACAAAAACAGATAAACCTTCTTCACCGAATTAAATCTCCAGAACAGAAGCAAAACCACGATACACTGATCCAAAATCAATACACCTCTCAATCTGGTTCCTATACTAACCGATGATCTGTACGTTAAGGTTTTGTTTGAGAGTTTATAGGAAAGAGAAGAAGAGGATTTTGGAGATGGAAAATATAAGAAAAATGAAAAAATATTTTACATTTTTAAAAGAGTATTTTTTTTAGAATATGATATATTAATGTTTGTAATTAATATTTTTTTAATTTTAAGAATATTATGACAACATAAATTTAAATTTAAAAAATTTATATAGAACTTCTCAAACCTTCAAAGACTTTCCTCTAATACAAATTTTTGAGTTTGTTCAAATAAAAAAAATTGTACTATGAAAAAAAATAGCCCCCAAAACCCTTCCATCTCAAAATCCTCTTTTCTTCTACTTATTTTTTTTTTCTTTCCAAAATTCTCCCTCCTCTTCAAAACTATCAAACATGCCTAAGAAAGAAATCCTAAAAAAATTATATATCGTTATTCCTAATTAGCATGACCTCCTTAAAAAATCACAAAGCAAAAAGGTCCTAGCGCGTCAAGTCAAATACACACAACCCTTCACTCAATTATCTTTGGCCGCCGGTTTCGAAATTTACTTTTGACATATTTTAATTACTTTACTGTTTAAAAAAAAGGAACAGTGTTTCCTCAACAACAAACAAAAAATGACTTCAAAGAAAAAAAAACAACTGAGAAAACTTAGGTACAATTCTTTAGGTGTTTTTCGTATGGTTCTTAACTAAAAATACAAATTTTTTTGATATAACAAACTTTGAGAAAATTAAGGATTTAAGGAAATCATGGTGAATTTAGTTAAGAACCATACGAAAAGCACCTAAGGAATTGTACCTAAGTTTTTTCCTTATAAAAATTATACCTGTGGCCCACAAATACATTTATTAATTTATTTTTTTGGATAATTTTTTTTATTACAATTGATTTAATTATTTAACCAGCAGAATAACACTCAGTATTTTTCAGTAGGAGTTAACTCACGCTGATACTTTTAAGATCGGTTGAACCAGTTTAAAAAGTGATTATGCCGATCTAAAAAGTGTCAGCGTGACTTACTGACGCTGAAAAATGCCGAACGTGAGTTAACTTACACTGAATTAATGAAATGAGAAAAAATAAAAGGAAGAAGAACAATTAATCAAGGGACACTAGTCCAAAATTTTTTTTTATTGCAAACAACAATTCTTAACTTTTAAAAGTTAAATATACAATTTTTCTATACTTTCTAATACATTATTTTTATTGGTCATGTTAACTCATGTCCTAATGGTACATATTTAGCAACCCAAAAATAGAAATATTCCCATAATACTTGTGTATTTAATTAATTAAAAGTAAAAAAATTAAATTCATTTTTTTTTTACATTTATACTTCCGTTCCTTTTTAATTGTCATTTTTTTTTCATTTTACACAAACTAAAACAACCAATAAATGTTATACTATTTTTGATACAATAATTTATACTTTTACTATAATGACATTATTCATTTAATATCTCATTTCATATATTTTTCTCTTGCAATAAATAACTAAGGGTAATATTAGTAAAATAATATTTAATGTCGCATTGAATTTTAAAAATGATAGTTAAATAGAAACAAATTTTTTTTTCAAAAAAGACACTTAAATAGGAACGGAGGGAGTAACTCGTTAACTTATATTTTAAAGACACAAATTAACATTTCCTTATTTTTATTAAATCTCTCATAGACACTTATTAAAATTTTCTTTAATTAAATAATTTTTGGAAAGTAAAAATTTAGTACTAATAATCCATTGGACTTTGGAAGTAAAGTTGAGGGTTGGGGAGTGGGGACATTAATAAAAGTACAGTCTCTGAAAGTTAATGTAGACGAAGAAAACGCTGAGATCCACAATTATATTTTCAAAAAGAAATGGTATTTGAACATTTATTTTGTGACAGTTTTGATGACAACTTTCTTTCTTATATTCATATTATTTTTTACTTTATTTCTATTGTTTTGGTTTTCATATAAATACCTATTTTTTCTTTAGAAAATATGATTGTTTCGTAAGTTGTCAACTAAACGATGATTCAAATATAACTCATTTTACATCTGTGGTAAATTGAATTTAATTTAAAAAAGCAAAAGAAAGAACGAAAAACGGAAAGAATGGGAAAAAAAAGATAACGGTTGAGGTTGGATGAGTTTGACTGATGACTATTCCAGGCTGTATACCATTTCATGCGGCGAGAAAAATATGTTGATGTGCCAGAAAACGACAAGATCGGTCGCCGAATCGGAGCGCGAATCATTATTATTATTTTTTTTTCTGTCAGTCCAACCAGCCTGTATTCTTTACCTGCCTGCCTGCTTTTATCTCTATCCTTCCCTTCCTTCCTCTCATATTCCTGCATGTCATTATTTACTGCCGTATATATATATATATTTATAAACTACTATGCTCGACTCGTTTAAACTTGAAAATTAAACGAGTTGAGGAATTAAAAATTTGGAGTTCAAATATCAAACTCGATATTTAAGTTTTTTGATAAGTCTTATCTTATTTCTTACAAAGCTAACTTGGTCTATAATGCTTTCACCCCTATTTAAAGTGAGTATTATTAATACAGATCTTTGAATTTTAATTTGAATTGAAGAACCCAGTGCATTGTTGCCATTGACTGAACTAAGTGTATGTTTGGTCCCATTTTAAAAGGGTTATAATTGATTTTGGAGATGTAGTATTGATTTTTTGTTTCTTCTAAGTAAAATCGATTCAGCTTCCAAAATCAATTCTATTTAAAGCTGGAATTTAGAATTGATTTTATCATACAAATTTATGATTCAAGTCACTTTTGTATGAATGTGTCTAATCACAAATTAATTTATTTTCAGCTCACATTTAATCAGAATCAATTTTACATCATCAATTCGTACAAAATCAATTCTGACATCATTGAACCAAACATTTGCTAAATATAAGTAAAAGTGGGACTAGTGGTTTACATGAATGATATATTAATAAAAGCAATAATGTATAGGGAAAGGGCAGGAGAGAAAGTTGTCGGGTAGGATGGGGGTATAGTATTCATTATTGGAATGCCAAATATATGATCCCACAGATCCGTATCCAATCCATTTCTGTTACTTGTACCTCCTACCTACTGTTAGTGCCAAGCCAACGCCTTCTGTCTCCATGCACTAGGACTAGCATATAATAGTAGTATCATTTTCTTTAATTATACTATCTTTCTTTACTATTCAGAATGGATACCAGCTATATATACCATTCATGAACAAATGCTGGTACTAAATTAAATCGAAACATGCCATATACATTCTCACACAAGAGTTATAAATCTAATTCCTTTCACTTTGGATATGAGATTAAGAAATTAAAGCTTTGTGTCAATATGCAATGAATGCAATGATCCTCCGATTATATGCATGATTAACAATGCGTGTTGTTCCCTACCAAACTAACAATTTTTCTTAAAAAATTCATAAAAATAATGAAGGGTAATGTTATTGAATTTTACTTATGGTATGCACACAATATAATCGTCACTTTCATATTATAGTTAGATTTTTAGATACACAGCACAAGTAGTGGTGTAGAGTCAATTGTGGACAGCAAAATGAAAGTGATGTGTATAATTACAGTAACCATCATTTTGAATTGGTACTGTAAGTTGCAGCTGTATTCACTGCAGAGAGGACGTGGTAATAATAATGCTAAACCTTTAATAGATGGGTTTTAGAAGGTTTTCAATCCGCATGGTGTTTTCCAAAACAAGAAAAGAGATACGGAGGATTGTACTTTAGCAATCGTGGGCAGGGACAGCTGTAATGTAACTATTATTATTTTTTTGACGGTAAAACAACTTCATTTCATAGGAAAAACAACTTTACAGATAACATGAGTGTTGGAAAAATATAGTATTGGAGCTACGCTATTGGTGGAGTGGTTAGTAACATTGCACAAGAGGACACACATTAAGAATTAACTTATTATAGGAGTAGAGAATATGATTTGGTGAAGCCATTAATATTATTGACATTGCATTTCAAAGGCTTGAATACAATTGTACATATGTTTGCCTATTTATAGATGTACGAGGTATATTCTAGATACTACATTCTAGAATGTTCATGCCATTTTCTTATACAAATGTAGTGTTAGTTTATTCTACTAACTACTCAAGTATTCTAGAAAGATCCACATGTGTTTATTGCCACTAAACAATTAAGAGTGATTTTATATCTTTCTAATGTATTTTAGAAATATCTAGAAATGTGCATCATATTTCAACACTCATCCTTGATGCATATTTCGAAAACTCCAAATGTAGTATGTACTTGCTCAAACATAGATTTGTGATATCATTTCGTCCTGCATTGATACTCTTCATAGTTGATCAATTTGACAGGTGTTACCACCACCATAATAGAAAATTTGTGTCACCTCGCCATGCATAATATTTGTTGTTGATCTCCTTGTCTGTCTTGTTGAAGACTTCTGACATGGACCATTCTTGCACCTTAGTTGCTCTAGTAATTTTCCTTGTTGGTCTTGTTAAAGACACCTAACAAGGACCACTTTTGCTGCTTAGTTGCATGTGAATCTCCTTGTCGACGTTGTTGAAGATTTCTGACAGGGAGCATTCCTGCTTCATAGTTGCTTGTGAGTCTCCTTGTCACCCTTGTAGAAGAACTTGACAGGGACTCATTCTTGCTCTAGTAGTTATATTTTCTTCCTAGGTTTGTACTCAAGTTGAGCATCAGAGGTCGCAGGTCTCCATTTTTATTTATTGCCTGGGCTTGTGCTCTATCTGAACTTGAGTCTTATTCGCCATAGGATTGAGACATTAGTTGGACTTGAACTTAAGAGGATCGGGCTGTTATGCTACATGAACTCCTCTTTTGCCTTTTTAGTTTTGGCTGCCTTCTTAGTTTTGGTTTTGAACTCAAACAGAGTCGGGTCGTGTGGCTACCTTTACTCCTTTTGTGTTTGAGTCATATACTGGATTTTCTAGTTGAGTGGGATAGTAGAATTCATGTTGTAGAATATATAGTTGGTGATACGAGGCCATATTTTGTTACCCCTAGTTAATGACTGAACACAGCTCTGATACCACTGTTGGAAAAATATAGTATAGGAGCTAGTGGTGAAGTGGTTAGTAACATTGCACAAGAGGACACACATTAGGAATAAGCTCATTGTAGGAGGAGAGAGAATATGATTTGGTGAAGCCATCAATATTATTGACATTGCAACTCAAAGGCTTGAATACAATTGTACATATGTTTACCTATTTATAGATGTAGGAGGTATATTCTAGATACTACATTCTAGAATGTTCATGACATTTTCTTATACAAATGTAATGTTAGTTTATTCTACTAACTACTCAAGTGATAAGTGCTAGAAATTAGTTAAAATGAATATTTAATTTAAGCACTTTATGTTACTTGTTTCGCAAGTTATCATAGGAAAATCATAGAATTTATGAATAAATGTCAAATTATGCTTTTACTTCTTTCCCTGTCCAATTGTGCAGGAAAGTGCAAGCCAAGACATGATTTGAGCAAAGAAACAAGAAGAAAAGAATTTGGCAACTCGCCCAGCGAGCTAAAGGCGAGAGAATGGCGAGCTTAGGCAGGGAATTTCAGAAGCAGGGGAAGCAATGATTTCGCCCAGCGAATTTATCATCGCTCAGCGATTACCAAGGCAGTTTAATGTTATTTGAAGACGTGGCTGAAAACCACTGGCAAAGAAAGCTCATCTCGCCGGGCGAATGGAAGCTCGCTGAGCGAGATATCACTTTTAGCTTTTAGTATTTAAGCTTTGTTTCATACTTTTTTGAGAATTATCATTGGATAATAATTATTACAGTTTAGTAGTATTTTAGGATATAGTTTTAGACATAAAATAGGGCTAAGAGAGGTGATCTTCATGGAGCAAGAGTGATTGAAGTGTGGAATCAACTAAGACTATTTGGGAAATCAAGAACTTAGGCTTGGATCTTCATCTTTCTTTACACTTTTGTATAGTTGTCATGAAAATGAACAACTAACTCCCATTTGTTGGGATTGGAGGTACTTTATCTAGCTTAGATGTAATCTTTGATCTTTAAATATGTGATTCTAGCAACTTATGTGATATTGAATTTATTTTTGCTATTCATTATTATGTTTGATTTAAATGTTATTGACGAATACTTTTGAATCTTTGGTGAGAATAATTTTCTATCAAAATAAGAAATTCTAGACATGGAATTTGGTTTTGATAATCACAAAAAGTATTGGAACGTAAAGCTTTCAGATCGTTTGATAGATTGGGAAATCGTCTATTAAACGATACGATCGATCTCACGACGTCATTTGGACACGAATGGTGTTGTTGAGTGATACGTGATAATTTCGCTAAAACGCTAGAATTCATATGCATGATTATTAGATTATTTTCGATGCTCGATTGAGGAACTCCGATCTCAACGCTTTTATTCCCTATTACTCGTCGTCTTTATTTCCGCTTTTAGATTCCAATAGTTTAAATGCAAAAAAGTTATAAAACCCTTACTCAAAATGATAACGATTGTTGAACGGCTTGAGATAGCGCACTAGTCCCTGTGGAGACGATATAAAAAATACTTACTTTTGTTGCTACCAACAATTCTAGAAAGATCTACATGTGTTTATTGCCATTAAACAATTAAGAGTGATTTTATATCTTTCTAATGTATTCTAGAAATATCTAGAAATGTGCATCATATTTCAACAATGAGACACTTGAATTAGGGCATTTATCATCTATAGTCTAGGAGCAATACTAAAATAAAAGTCTACATACGCATAATCGACAATACACATAGGTCGATCAAAAGAAAAAAAAACACGACAAAACCAATAACAACAGCCTAACATGCACCCATCCAATCTCTTAAAAACACAGTGAATGGCAATATGTGATTGAGAATCCACGTCCTTTCTCCAAATCCAATTACGGATTATTTCTTTGACTTGTGTTCGCGCAATTCGACTATATTTGGTCTCAAGATTGGCCATTTTTCTTGAATGTTCGAAAAATACTTGATGATTAGAGAGGGAGTTGCAATGGTTGCCAGCCCCTTGAGCTACTTCTGTCACTAAGGAATGCCAAAATACACACTCAAACTTGTTCCAAAACATAAAACCCTTTTGAGGTTTTTTGTCACACACAACAAGTACAAACATAAAACAGAAACACAAAACAAAAAACACATAAATAGAAGTTGTCAGGTCTGAAAGGGCAGATATCTGCAAATTGTAGAACTTCCATGGTGGCTTTGGAAGTGGACGGGTGGGTGCCAACCATGAAGGTGGATGAGCAACCGTGAGGGAGAGAGATTGAAGCACTGTTTGTGGGTTTGAGATGGGGGAAACAACTGTGACAACCATTTCATTGTTTCGTTGTGGTGGCTCGGATGGTGGTCGTAATGGCTGAAGGGAAGGCTTGGTGGTGGCTCATGGTGGAGAAAGGAGATATCTGGTGAGTGAGAAAGATTCTGGAAGAGGATGAAGATATAGTTGAGGAGAAAAGAGGATGCTCCTACAAGAGGATGGGAGTACCACCAAAGAGGTAGGGGAAGAAAACCACCATGTAGGTGGGGGGCGGCCACCAAACCCTAAGATTTGGGGGGCATTTTCTAGAAAGAAGGGAGAGCCTCTTTCTCTAGATTTTTTGAGAATTTCACATTGAGATGTTACTATCGTAATGTAACTATTATTAAGAGTACCTCTTTTGACTAATTTTAAGAGCACAGCTTAATTAAGAGTGAAATCAACTTTTTTTACCTGTTGAATTGAATACAATCAACTTTTGTTTTTGATTAAAACAAACTTATACAAATAGCTATCAAATCAAACATTTGAGGATTAATCAATTCGACTATATTTGGTCTCAAGATTGGCCACTTTTCTTGAATGTTCGAAAGCTACTTGATGATTAGAGAGAGAGAGTTGCAATGGTTGTCAGCCCCTTGAGCTTCTTCTGTCACTATAGAATGCCAAAATACACACTTAAACTTGTTCCAAAACACAAAACCCTTTTGAGGTTTTTTGTCAAACACAACAAGTGCAAACATAAAACAGAAACACAAAACAAAAAACACATAAATAGAAGTTGTCAAATCTGAAAGCGTAGATATCTTTAAATTGTAGAACTTCCATGGTGGCTTTGGAAGTGGTCGGGTGGGTGCCAACCATGAAGGTGGAGGAGCAACCGTGAGGGAGAGAGATTGAATCACTGTTTGCGGGTTTGAGATGGGGGAAACAACTGTGAAAACCATTTCATTGTTTCGTGGTGGTGGCTCGGGTGGTGGTCGCAACGGCGGAAGGGAAGGCTTGGCGGTGGCTCATGGTGGAGAAAGGAGATATCTGGTGAGTGAGTAAGATTCTGAAAGAGGATGAAGAGATAGTTGAGGGGAAAATAGGATGCTCCTACAAGAGGAGGGGAGTACCACCAAAGAGGTGGGGGAAGAAAACCACCATGTAGGTGGGGGGCGGCCACCAAACCCTAAGATTTGGGGGGGCATTTTCTAGAGAGAGGGGAGAGCCTCTTTCTCTAGATTTTTTGAGAATTTCACATTGAGATGTTATTATCGTAATGTAACTATTATTAAGAGTACTTCTTTTGACCAATTTTAAGAGCATAACTTAATTAAGAGTACAATCAACTTTTTTTACCCGTTGAATTGAATACAATCAACTTTTGTTTTCGATTAAAACAAACTTATACAAATAGCTATCAAATCAAACATTTGAGGATTAATCAATTCGACAATATCTGGTCTCAAGATTGGCCACTTTTCTTGAATGTTCGAAAGCTACTTGATGATTAGAGAGGGAGTTGCAATGGTTGTCAGCCCCTTGTGCTTCTTCGGTCACTACGGAATGCCAAAATACACACTCAAAATTGTTCCAAAACACAAAAACCTTTTGAGGTTTTTTGTCAAACACAACAAGTGCAAACATAAAACAGAAACACAAAACAAAAAACACATAAGTAGAAGTTGTCAAATCTGAAAGCGCAAATATCTTTAAATTGTAGAACTTCCATGGTGGCTTTGGAAGTGGACGGGTGGGTGCCAACCATAAAGGTGGAGGATCAACCGTGAGGGAGAGAGATTGAAGCACTGTTTGCGGGTTTGAGATGGGAGAAACAACTGTGAAAACCATTTCATTGTTTCGTGGTGGTGGCTCGGGTGGTGGCCGCAACGGCGGAAGGGAAGGCTTGGCGGTGGCTCATGGTGGAGAAAGGAGATATTTGGTGAGTGAGAAAGATTCTGAAAGAGGATGAAGAGATAGTTGAGGGGAAAAGAGGATGCTCCTACAAGAGGAGGGGAGTACCACCAAAGAGGTGGGGGAAGAAAACCACCATGTAGGTGGGGGCGGCCACCAAACCCTAAGATTTGGGGGGGGCATTTTCTAGAGAGAAGGGAAAGCCTCTCTCACTAGATTTTTTGAGAGTTTCACATTTAGATGTTACTATCGTAATGTAACTATTATTAAGAGTACTTCTTTTGACCAATTTTAAGAGCACAACTTAATTAAGAGTACGATCAACTTTTTTTACCCGTTGAATTGAATACAATCAACATTTGTTTTTTATTAAAACAAACTTATACAAATAGCTATCAAATCAAACATTTGAGGATTAATTATATATATAACTTTCATGCCTGACTTATCGACCGTAACCTTGTTCAAAAAAAACTTATCGACCATAACATTAGTTTACCATTTAGTAAATTCAATCAACGAGTTTGGAGACAATTCATAGAAACAAGAAATACAATCTCTAATGATAAAATCAAAAGGAAAAAAAAAATAGATAGCAGTTCCTTGAAATCTTTGACTACCACATTAGCATTTAGCTCAAGTATAACATTTTTTTTAAGGAAACTCAAATATAACGTTGTCAAGTCCAAATTTGACGATCCATTTGATAACTTGTAGTAAGCCATAAAACTCACCTTCCATTTGATAACAAAGGATAATAAGTAATTGTCGCATCCTCATCAATCTCATCTCTATGTTTCAAATTACGAGTTTTCCACAAGGTGCACAAAGTCGTACACCGCATACTATGTTTCAACTTTGACATATTTTTGGCAACCATAAAGAATAAAGACTAAATTAGATATCTTTCTTCATCTTCTTCCATACTCCTCGTCTTCATCTTCATCGACATCTTTATAATCATTCATCACACATAAGGGTGGAAATAGGCCAGGGCAAGCAAGACTTTGCTTAAATATATAGGTCATACCTAGTTGAAAAAACTAAAGCCTAAGTCTGATTAATAGCATGTCAAAGGCTTTATTTTAAGAATGTCTGACCTTTTTAAAAGTCCGCCCTGACCTATTAGCATGTCTAAAGTCTAATTTGTACTAAAAAATTTAAATAGAACATTTGACCAATTTTTAAAAAGGCTAATAAGCATATATTTCTTAAAAGACTAATAGGTCAATAAATTTTTGTAAAGCATGTACATCCATTTTTTCTCACTTTATAAGCATATATTGCATGTATATCCCAAAAAAAATTGCAGAGGCTAATAAGCGTGAATTGCATAGATTTGATCTTGTCTTTTATTTTTTTGTTTCTAACAGGATTTCTTACTTTGTAATATGAAATAAGACGAGAATGATAATAGTAAGAGATTAAGAGGGTAATACCCCAAAAGTATGTGTACTCGTTGGAATTGAAATAAGAGAGTAATACCAAGAGTTTTGTATCTAATTGGAAATCCCAAATTGCAAAAAAAAAAATGAATAAATTGTGGTATTGAAAATTTGAAGGAACTAAAAATTTATTAATATAATAGAGTATATATAATTACACATATAAGCCTTGGACCGTCCTATTTAAATTAATAAACTTTTTAAAAAGCTTGAGCCTAACCTATTTAATAAACGAGTTAGGCCGAGTCGGACTTTAAGTAGGTCGTGCTATAGGCTTCTGACGGACGGTCTGACCTATTCCCACCCCTAAATTCACACACCTCAAATAAACCCAGAAAACCCTAAAATATGAGAAATGATATTTGAACAACCATTTTGTGACAATTTTTGGACAACTTTTTCTCTCATATTCACATCATGTTATTATTCTCTCTTTTCTTTTTTTTTTCTCTCTATTATTTTTGACCAATAAGAAGAGAGAAAAAAAAAGGTTGTCACGAAATTTGTCATCAAATGGTTATACAAATATCATTTCTATTCGACAATCAACATCCATTTATGGATTTTTCTCTTCTTCATAAATCTTTGCAAATCCATCCATTCTCACCACCATCTCCTTTGTTCTCAAAATCAAACCTAGAAAAATCATACATAATACCAAAAGCAAACCTATGAAAATCATTCAAAAAACTAGACAAACAACAACAAAACCCCGAATAAAATTAAAACTAAGGAAACCTAGAAAAAGAAACAGTTAAAGATGTAATAAACTGAATCTTGCTCATTTATGGGAGCCAACTTCCCCCTTTTTCTCCAAATTAGGGTTCATAATCTTATCCATCTTCCTCATTTGAAAATTTCTCAAATCAAAAGGGAGATTTTTTTCTTTTTCTTGTTCCTACTTTCACATTCTGGACAGTTTTTATCAATCTATGCATGCAATATATTCAAACAACAAATCTTTCGTGGAAGTAATTTTAGAAATTGGTTTTTAGCATTCTAAAATTCATGAAGACATATTAAAGTAGTGTTGCATTGATTCCCAATAGTGTGGGACTTATCTTCAATACTAGTACTAGTAGAAGCAAAAATAAATTGATCATGAAGCAAATATTAACTTTTGATTTAATTAACCTATTATATTCTGTTGTTGTGGATTAATGGAATTAGGGCTTTGAATTTGAGTTGTGGAATAGAGGAGGATTGTGTGCAACATGAGTATTAATAATCTTGATGAAAGTGAGGATTATGATTTTTGAAGGTTTGGATGGGTGATGAAGGAGTGGTGTGCATGGCTTTGCAACAGAGGGGGTATAGGAGGGAAGAGTGGGAATGTGTTTGGTGCAGAGTTGGTTAAAGAAGAAGAAGATTGCTCACAATCTTACAAAACTGATCACATATGATGTTAATTCTCCATTCTCTTTTGACATACCATTTTGTATTGATCATGAAAATTTTGCTCTAAAATGGAACACATTTATTTACCTTTAGATTAATCTAATCCACACAATAGTATCTTGCACTCTCTATACACAATCTCCCATCAAGTAAAAACATTCACATTCTTTTTCATTTATTTATTAATTAAAATAAAAATATTCATCCAACACCTCCTTTCTCTTTCTTTTCACCTAGAAACACAAGTTCACTTTTTGAACTCATGGTCATGGAAGCAGCCCCATTCTTCAACCTCAAGGTAACAAAGATTTACATGGTTGAAAACTTTTTCTATCAACATAAGAGAATGTTATATGATGTATAAAGTACTTCCTCTATGCTTAAATATATATTGCAATTTTATAATATGCATTATTCACATAACTTACTTTGACTATATTTTTTAACTAATATATAAATACAAATGTCAACATGTAAGATGTTGTTCTATTTATCTCAGTGAATATTTTCAAAATATCAAATTTTTATAATTTTATATTATAGATCATTAAAAATATTAATGGTCAAAATTATATATTAGCATGCATGCAGTGATTGACTACAATATGTATTTAGGAACATAGGGAGTATATCACAAGATCATTGATTCATACTTAATTCAATGGTGATTCAACTTAATTCAAGAGTGAATAGGTTTTTTTGTCTTTTTTTTTTACAAAAGGTTTTTTTTATCCTTGAATTTGCACAAGTTGATCAATTTCATCCCCTGATTAATCGAAATAGCTTGAACGTCCCTAAATTTTATAATGTTTAATCAATTTAGTCTTTTCGTCAAGTCTCGTCGTTAACAGCGATGATGTGTCACGTTAAGCGCTGAAATGAAGTTTCACGCCAGCTTCCATGTGTACAAGGACTTATTTGATCGAAAATTTTGACTTTTTTTAGACTTGTTTTTTTTAAATGAAAATCGTTACAAATTGTTACATTGTCAAATTGATCCCTGATTTATTCATTAAAAATCAAGATGGTCCCTGAATTATGTCAATCACTATCAAATTAATCCATAAATTATTTATTTTATTTATTAAACGAGTAAATGACCACTTTAGTCTTTGACTCTGCACCTCGTTGTCACAAAGGTCCCTGACTCGGGATTAAATACAAAGTAGTCCATGAATGTGCACTTATGTTATCAGTTTATTCCTTGACGTTAAAAACTTATGTTAACTGATGAGGTGACAAATGTTTTGTGCTGACAAAGTGCATGAAGTGTCATAGAGACTAAAGTAAAAATAGAAAATGGTCACTTTGGTCTCAGAACCGAAAATCAATATTCCCAAATTGAATCTCAAATCCCTAAATCTCATCTAATTCCCTCTTTTGTTCAAAATCAAATATTCCATTAAACACCAAAATCAAATCACGTGATGATGGGTGTTGGTGCAAACTCGTCCCAACGAAGTGTTGCGCATTCGTCAAGAACTGGGTCATCTTCCTCAATGAAGTTGTCATGAGCATATATAATAAACAAATAGAAAACATTAAAATGGTCATTAAGGTCCCCGACTGCACATACTTACTATCAGTTAGGTTCCTGACAGCAAACACTTATTGTCCCTAAGGTCCTTGACAAACCATGGATATTAATGTTGAAGAGAATGTCGATGAGAATGATTTTTCTAACAACAATGTCAGTTACCATTCTGAAGAACTAAGGAGCCCTATTAGTACCGATGATGAATGTGATGGAAATGGAAGACAAGTTTTCCCTCAGTTTAATTCAAATGCAAAGTTTGGTTAGGTTACTTGGAGCTAGGAATGAAATTTGAAGGGTATATTCAAAGAAGTCGTGAGAAACTACACTGTATACCATGGAAGAGATATAAAGTGGTTGAAAAATGACAAACAAAGGTGCAGAGCTATATGCAAGGATGAAGAATGCAAATTAATGATGCAAATGTACGTACTTTTTATAGTAGTGATTATTTTTATATGTGCATGTGATGCCGCCACTTTGTGTATGTAAGTGTTTATTGTCAGGGACTTTAGTGACAGTAAGTGATTACTGTCAGTGACCTAACTGATAGTAAGTATGCACTGTCAGGGACCTTAATGACCATTTTAATTTTTTTTGTTTGTTTATTATATATGCTCAGGACAACTTCATTGAGGAATATGACCCAGTTATTGACGAATGAGCAACACTTCGTTGGGACGAGTTTGCACCAACACCCATCATCATATGATTCAATTTTGGTGTTTAATGGAAGATTTGATTATGAACAAAAGAGGGGATTAGATGAGATTTGGAGATTAAATTCGGGATTTAGGGATTTGAAATTCAATTTGGGGATATTGATTTTCGGTTTATGGACTAAAGTGACCATTTTCTACTTTTCCTTTAGTCCATGTGACACTTAATGCACCTTGTCAGTATAAAACATTTGACACCTCATCAGTTAACAGAAGTTTTTAAAGTCAGGGACTAAACTGATAACGGAAGTGCACATTCAAGGACTACTTTGTATTTAATCCTGAGTCAGGGACCTTTGTACAACGAGGTGCAGAGTCAAGGACTAAAGTGAACATTTACTCTTTATTAAACAGATCCCTGATACTGTCAAACAAATGCAAAAAACTAAAAGAATGTGTGTTACCGTTATTTATTAGCTTTTGCATATGTGAAATTGATCTCCAAGGTCTTAAATGCAAGTGTTAAAAACCACTTCAAATTCTATTTGTTTACAACACAAGCATATGTTATTATAAATATGTGGTAGTTTCCATCTTGTCCCACATCAGAAAGAATTTGTCCATCGAATTATTCTTTAAAGAAACATACATCTAACCTATTCAAAAGCCTACAACTTGCCTTAAACCCTATTTTATATTGCATCCAAGCATGCATAAATTTTTTTTGAATTATAGTGGGAACTGTTGAATACATTTGTAGAGATCCTTGAAAAGATAGAGTGAAATATTCAAATTTGAATAGTACTTCTGGTTAATCTGATAAATATTAAACACATCTGAAAATAATAATGCTTTCCAACTACTAGACAAGTGTTTAGAAGCGAGTTATTTTCCAATCAAAGTACAGTTTGTGAATCTCAAACCAGATGTTACATTTTCTTTTGCCATTTATGTCATCCAATGACCACAATTTTCAAGCTAATTAAAACAAAAGACACAGACTTTGAAAAACAAGTATGATATTACAGACCTATTGCAAAAAATGAGATTCAACCACTGGACCGTAGATCTCACCATGTAGGACTAGAGATCCTAAAGACAAGGGTGTGAACCCTTGGAATAAGGTCGGGCGCCCTCCAGGAGGGCGCATGGCCCAATTTACAATCATAAGTAACCCTAGGTGACCTCCCTGAAGGACACTCTTTGGGGGCGCCCTCAACAGCCTACGAGGGCGCCCTAATCATAGTTTTGGGCCCAGATCGTAAAGGGCCAAAACTATGATCGGATAGGCCCAAGTGAAGGCTACAAATAGTAACCTTGGGATCATTCCCAAGGCATGACCTAAACAGACTCTGAAACCCTAGTTTTCATACATTGTACTCTCAGCCAGTACAGTTGGCGCCCACCGTGGGGCTGCGGTAAAACTAACCTAGCCACCATCTCCGACGAAAAAGCGGTAGATCCGCGGCCTCTGAAAACCATCAGGACGCCGTGAATCCATCGTATTTCTCAGGAGCAACCCTGAAACTTCCGAATCCGCCGCGATTCAACCCTAACCCTAATCAAACTTCAACCTAACTTGTTCTTGGTTCAGAAACCAATCTTCTCTCTGACATTTTCGACCCTAACCGCTAATCTTCAACCACCAACCTTAGTCTTCATAACCGACCCAAACAACCATCATCGTCGCCGTCAATGGTGGACCCAGCAGCCTTAGAAGCCCTACAACAATAAATCCAGCAGCTTCGCGACCACAACGAAGCTCTGCAAGCGACAATGGAGACAATCCAGCAACAAAAACACGCTGAGGGGAACGGGTCCCAGCAGGACGAGTCGGTAGATCCAGATCTACAACCACTTTCCGCCGAAGTCTGGAACGCGCCGGTCCCAGAAAACTTCAAGCCGCCCTCTCTTTCGTCTTTCGACGGAAAGAGCGATCCAGTGGAGCACGTAACAGCTTTCAACACCCAGATGGCCATCATCGGCGCTGCTGACTCCCTTAAGTGTAAGCTGTAGGCCGGGACCTTCAAAGATGCCGCCCTCAGGTGGTACATGAACTTGCCTCGTTTCTCAGTCGTCAGTTACCAGGACATGACGCGCAAATTAACACATCAGTTTTCGGCCAGTCGCCACCGCAAGGTGTCATCTACCAGCCTCTTCAACGTCCGCCAGGGGCCGAATGAGACCCTCCGTGAATATCTTGCAAGATATAACGACGCCACAATTAAAGTCGTGAACCCGAACCAGGAGCTGTTTGTGGGAGCTTTCCAAAATGGCCTCCGTGCTGGACAGTTCAACGAATCGCTGGCGCAAAAGCCGGCCGATTCCATGGAGGAAATCATGTCTAGGGCAGAATGTTACATAAAAGGAGAGGAGAGCAACGCCGAAAAGAAAGCAAGGGATTCCAGGGAACGTGCCCCCTACGGCTATGACCATCGCCGCAACTATTATCCACCCAACAACAGAGATAGAGTGCCATACAAGCGTGACATCCAGGATAGGCGCGCACCCCTGCCAGAATCCTTCACGGCCCTCAACACTCGCCGTGAGCAAATCTGGAGAGATGTGTACCATTCTAGAATCATTCCCGAACCCCCACCACCGAGAGGAAACATCATGGGAAGCGACAAGGAAGTCTGGTGTAAATATCACCGCATTAAAGGACATATCACAGATGATTGCATCCACTTGAAGAGAGAGATTGAGAAGTTGATTCAGAATGGCAGGCTAAGAGGATACGTGAAGGAAAGCAGAGAAGGAGACAGGCGTCCCCCCGAAAACCCCCAAAGGGAGAAAGATGTGGCGAAGGACGGTGAGCGCCACACCTTGAACACCATATCAGGCGGCTTCGCAGGAGGAGGGGAGTCCATCACCTCTCGAAAAAGATATGTGAGGCAGGTAATGTTAGTCGATGACCACGCCATAAAGGAGCCAGAGCGCCAAACAGATATCACCTTCTCAGGTGAAGACCGCAGAGTAGTGATCCCCCACGATGACGATCCCATGGTCATTACTGTGCAAATTTTTAATTGGGATGTCAAGAGGGTGTTGATCGATCCCGGAAGCTCCGCGGATATCCTTTATTACTCTGCTTTTGAAAAAATGGGATTGGACGAGGACCAACTGCAACCCTTCAAGGGAATACTGGCTGGCTTCACAGGAGAGCAGGTACACGTTCGTGGATACATCACATTGAAGACAACATTCGGCACAGGTAACAACGCCAAAACCATCAGGATTAGGTATTTAGTAGTCAACTCACCCTGTTCTTACAACATCATCATAGGCCGCCCGGCTTTCAACGTCCTTGACGCTTATCTTTCCACTAAATTCCTCATTATGAAATATCCGCTGGACAATGGACGGGTCGGCGCTATCAGAGCAGATCAGAAAGTTGCACGAGAATGTTACCACAACAGTTTGAAGCTGCAGAGAGAGAAGAAAGTAACCAGCAACCTGAAAGCACATCAAGTGAATTTCGTTAGCACAAACCTAGAAGAAGAGTTTCAGCAAGAGCGCATAGGAACAGCAAGAGGTCCAAAGGAAAGTTCGATGGACGAAGAGCCAGTCAACAACAAAAGCCTATCCGTCAAAGAGAAGGTGCCCGATGTGAAGAACAATCCTTTGCCGGGTTATAACGGCCCAAATGTCAATGCTGTGGAAGAGGATGCAGACTTCGACGAGATCAAGAAGGTTGAGGAAATAAGTACTCCTTTGTTGATACTCCATGCAAAACTAGCCAAATGCGGTTTGATTAAAGAGCTGAGCACAACAAAGCCCCTAAAGACAAATCCGAATTTCGCCGCTCATCAGCCGACAGATATGCTTAGCGTTCACCCCGCCGAAGTGTGTCGTCGCCTCGCTCTTTATCCAGTCCAGCAAGCAGAAGTACTCAAGCCAAACTTACCGAAGGGGACAAGCACGATTACGGGATTCCACAAGCCTAAGCACGTCCGTGATTCAGCCACAAAGCAGGAAGAAACTCGTCACAACAACTCAAAGGCGAACTAGAGGGTCAACAAAGCCACTTCAATTTTTACTGTCTTTTATCTTATGTATTGCGACATCTTTGTACAACCTTGTAGAAAAGGAGTAAGGGGCACTCTTTTCCCCCGCAGTAATGGGGTTTTTAATGAGGCCCCGCTTTTTTTATTATTATTATTATCATATATATCACATGCTTATCTTACTTTCATGGCCTGTAACAGATTACCAACGCCGAATTTTAAATGAGCTCGCCATCTGACGCGTGAACCCCAGCGAGGGTTGCCACCTAATTCCTTAACCCCTAAGAGGGCTCTAAGACGTCGTGAGCTGAAAATAAAATTGTCGCCTAATTCCTTAACCCCAAAGAGGGCTCTAAGACCTCGCGAGCCGAAAATGAGATCACCGCCTAATTCCTTAACCCCAAAGAGGGCTCTAAGACGTCGCGAGCCGAAAATGAGATCGCCGCCTAATTTCTTAACCCCAAAGAGAGCTCTAAGACGTCGCGAGCCGAAAATGAGATCGCCACCTAATTCCTTAACCCCAAAGAGGGCTCTAAGACGTCGCGAGCCGAAAATGAAATCGCCGCCTAATTCCTTAACCCCAAAGAGGGCTCTAAGACGTCGCGAGCCGAAAATGAGATCGCCGCCTAATTCCTTAACCCCAAAGAGGGCTCTAAGTCGTCGCGAGCCAAAAATGAGATCGCCGCCTAATTCCTTAACCCCAAAGAGGGCTCTAAGACGTCGCGAGCCGAAAATGAGATCGCCGCCTAATTCCATAACCCCAAATAGGGCTCTAAGACGTCGCGAGCCGAAAATGAGATCGCCACCTAATTCCTTAACCCCAAAGAGGGCTCTAAGACGTCGTGAGCCGAAAATGAGATCGCCACCTAATTTCTTAACCCCAAAGAGGGCTCTAAGACGTCGTGAGCCGAAAATGAGATCGCCGCCTAGTTCCTCAACCCTTTAAAAGGGACCCTAAAGCGTCATGCGCCAAGAGAAACAAGCCCACAATTCTCAACATTATTATGAAACAAACACAAGTAATGATCACCGCCCAGGAGGAGCTTTCTAAAATGCATAAATTTGAAGATAAAAGGAACAAACGAGAAGCTTAAAAGAAAACAATGCATCATTACAAATTCAAGAAGAGTACTGAGTTCAAAGTAAATTAAATTACAACAAACGAAATTACGGTTCGTCCACTAAGGCACCGTCTACGATAACTTTAAAAGAATCAAGGGCGGAGAGATCGATGCCAGGGTGCAGAAGGGCGACTTGAGCTTTAGCCCGCTCAAAGAAAGCATCGAAATTCAGAGCTAGCTCGCCCTTCGCCTCGGAAACTTCATCCTTAAGTTGATCCTCCCTTTCCGCTCCAGCCTCGATATCACTTTGCAGCTTAGCGATAACCCCGTCCTTCCTAGAAAGATCCGCTGCATAGTCAGTCTTCAGATCGGAAATGTGCTTCTCACACTCAAGCTTCACCGCCTCTCTGGCTTCCTTCACTTCTCTTTCCCTCGCGTCTGTGGCCTCCTTCACCTCTTTCTCCAACGCCCTCACCGTAGCTTGGAGAGCCTCCTCATTCTGCACCAGTTCTTCATACTTCCGATCCACCGCGTCCAAAAGCATTATAGACCGCAGACAATGAACTCCCACATCCCTCGTCATAAAGGGAACAGCGCCCTGGTTTCCCGCCTCCGCGTCTTGTGGACTGAAAACCAGTCTCTCCTTGACATAGGCACCAAAGTCAAAGCCTTTATCCCAGAAAGAGGGCACTGACCTACTGGTTTTGATGGCGCTAACCGAGGAAGGAGAAGGCGTCTTCTTACCTTTTTTCTCCGCCGCTGCCTTTCCTTTATCATCTTTCCCCGGCGACGCTTTATCATGCGCCGCCGCTGTGAGGGACTCAGCTTGAAACTCAGGCGGTTGATCAGCCTTTCTCTTCGGCTTGCGGGTAATGAGTCCAGCGGGATCAGTGGCCGCCATCCCCTCAGCAGCCTTTTTAGCCTTCATTTCCTCGAGATATCTCTTCCGCTCCGCCGCAGTCATGGGCGCCATATCCTCTACAGAAAATGAAGTAGGAAAGTTAGGGGGACAAGAAAATAGAAAAGCAAAGTATAGGCATAAATAAATAAATTAGACTCACGTAGGTACTCGTCTAAGCTATCTACATCCCCTTCCCTATTCAACAACTCCCGGATGTTCATAGGCAACATTTTATCCAAAAAACAGACAACGCCCTGGTCGTATGCATCCAGCTTCTCATAGTCAAATCCCATAATAGACGCCGGAGCACTCGTCCAACATATGGGAAACCTCAGCTTACCATCAACCTACACAGCAGCTGCCTCACAATCCTTTCGTCCCCGGGTCCGGAGGAACGTCTGTCTCCAATTCTTGTAGTGAGAGGCATAGGGCGGGAACAACCTCTTACCGGGATACGCACTGATGAACACCCAAGATTGCTTATCTACCCCCTTCGTGCCGTAAAACGTGAAGAAGGATCCAACTGAGGGCTGGAAACCCAGCCCCTCGCATAAAATCTCAAAAGCACGTATAAACGCCCAGCTGTTCGGCTGCAGCTGAGAAGGCGCCACATTTAAACAATTGAGTACGTCAACTTCAAAGGGCGTGAAGGGATACTTCACACCCAGATCCTCAAAAACAGCCGTATACATGTGAAACGTCTCAGTCTTCACTCCCTTCGGCCTTTGTACGCACACCTTCTCTCCTGGGCGACAATGTTCCAAGACCACGTCCTCCTCAAATCCCGTAGAGGACACGTGCAGCTTACTCCAAAAAAACGCTACCCGCTGGGGGTCCATGTACACGGACTCTAAACGAAGCACCTCGTCGGCGAAACTCTCTCGCTCTGATCCACTGGAGGATGCCATGTAACAAATTCCTCTCCTACAAAACGGACATGGGCGAACAAAATGAAAAACAGAGTCAGATGAATCCCCACTACTACTCCCTCCTTCACCCTCGTCCGAATCACTTGAAAACTCCGTCAAAAGGGAGTGGCTGTAGTAGGCCTTATCAAACACCACTCAATCAATGGTTCCATCTGGCCGCTTCGCATGCCTAATACTTTCCCTCCACAACCTACACCTCTCCTCCGAATTAGCTGGGGATAACTCCCTACCCGCCTCATCGCACTCCCTAATTACCACCATACTACTGATTTAACGTAAAAAAGAACGAGATCGAATAGGGTTACCTGGATTTAGACTAGTGAAGGATTGAGAACGAACACGGGCTCCGAACGATCCGAAGACAGCAGGCGCAGCGATCCACAAGGACTGTCACAGTTCGAACGATTAGAAACGATGTGGAAGAGAAAGACGGAGGTAAATGAAGGGGAAAGGATAAAAGAAATCTGAAAGTAGGAGGAAAAGTAGATCCGTTTTAGTTTAAAGTACAAAAGCCTGGGAAAAACCGCAGATGACGTCACTTAAGTTGACACGATTCCCGAGAGCCGTTGTGATGCGAACACGTCAGCGAGAGTGAACGGTCGCCTCACGTCAGCCGTCGGATCCCACTAAGGCGCGCCCTCAACCTGAACATTCAAAGGGATCACGCCCACAATGGAGCCGTTTCTACACATAGTTTAATCAAAGGAGCCGTTTCTACACATAGTTTAATCACTTCGCCTTATCCCAAGACTCGTGCTTGTTGGGCTATGAATACTCTCGCTGGGCTAGCGCCCATTAAGGCACTCAAAACAGAAACATGGAGCTAGTACCCATGTTGGGCTAGTCCCCGTGTTGGGCTAGTACCCGTGTTGGGCTAGTACCCGTGTTGGGCTAGTACCCATGCAGGGTTAAACACCCATGTTGGGCTAGCACCCATCGTGGGCGAGCAACCATGATTGGGCAAGCATCCATGTTGGGCTAGTACTCATAAAATTTTTTCATATAGCTTCGTGATTAGTAAGCCCCACTTGCTGGGCAAAAGGTCATAGGCAAATCCCCCCGTAAACAGTTTAATCACTTCGCCTTGTATCAAGACTCGTGCTTGTTGGGCTGTGGACCGTAGATCTCACCATGTAGGACTAGAGATCCTAAAGACAAGGGTGTGAACCCTTGGAATAAGGCCAGACGCTCTCCAGGAGGGCGCAGGGCCCACTTTACAATCATAAGTAACCCTAGGTGACCTCCCTGAAGGACACTCTTTGGGGGCGCCCTCAACAGCCTACGAGGGCGCCCTAATCATAGTTTTGGGCCCAAATCGTAAAGGGCCAAAACTATGATCGGATAGGCCCAAGTGAAGGCTACAAATAGTAACCTTGGGATCATTCCCAAGGCATGACCTAAACAGACTCTGGAACCCTAGTTTTCATACATTGTACTCTCAGCCAGTACAACCACCATTCTCTACAAGGAATAAAGCCTTATAAAAGGTAATTCAATCATTTTAGCAAGGATAAGCAGACAATTTGTAACAACCACCAATGAATGGAGAATAAGAGGATTAATTTAATTCAAATATCATTAGGATCAATATTTAGGGCATGACAGACATCAATATTAGTTATGTAATATAATGAATAAATCAAGAAATATGATAGTTCCCAACACAATTATCACCACAGTCCCCATCAGAGTTCAATTTTTTTTTATGCACGCTTAGATGCATATGAAGTATGGTTTTAGGCCTTTGATTGGGTTAGATGAATGTTTCTTGAAGGAATATTTTAACGAACAACTTTATTCTGATGTAGGACAAGATGGAAACACCCACATGTTTGTAAGAGCATATGCTTGTAGTTGTAGAAAACAAAGAATTTGAAGTGGGTTTTAACACTTTGCATGGAGACCTTGAAGACTACGTTTAACATGGATGGAACTTCTTTTCAAACAAGCAAAAGATAATAAATAACAATTAAACACTTTATTTTAGTTTTCAGCATTTATTTGAGAGAATCAGGGATCAATTTGATAATGAGTGACATAATACAATGACCAACTTGATTTTTAATGAATAATTCACATATCAATTTGACAGTAGGGACATAATTCATTGTCCAACTTGATTTTTAATGAATAACCCATAGATCGATTTGACAGTGTAACAATTTGTAATGACTTTCATTTAGAAAAAGTTCAAAGAAATGCAAAATTTTCGATCAAATTCATCCTTACACAAGTGAAGCTGACTTGGAACTCTACGTTAGCGTTTAACGTGATAAGTCAGCATCGTTAACTGCGAGATTTGACGGAGAGACTATTGATTGCACATTATAAAATTCAGAGACATTATAACTATTTTGATTAATTTGATGATGAAATTGATCGACCTATACATATTAAATGAGGAAAAAAAACAAATCCAATTTCCGTAAAGTCTCATGTTCAATTCTCTACGATAGAAAAAAAAAAATACAATCCATCCCCACGTGGGTGGAGGGTTAATCACGTGATTGATTCGTACGTCACACTAAGCGGACACACGTGGTATTTGTTTCCTTTTAAGCGGCAAAAAACTTGGTACAACTGCAAAATTACAAAGGTGTCCATTGTGGCGGTGCATTTCTATTATGCATTATTATAACAAAAAAAAGTCCACGAAAGAGCGTAGAAACTTGAATCTTACGAAGAAAAAAAAAAACAGAATAAAACGATCTAATACAGGGACAATGAGAAGGTACGGAAGAGTAAATAATTCAACTTCTTTTATGGCTTCCAGTTGCAGGTTCCCACCCTGCGTCACGTGTGCCCAACCAATCCAAAATAGATCTCATCTACATCTACTAGGACTAGGAGTATTTTTGTTTTAATTAATTATTATTATTTCAGCATTTCAATCAAATTAATACGTGCGTATAGATTATTTGATTGAATATTGATATAAAAAAAAAACAAGTGCACATTGAATTAGTAGTTCATATATTTTTTGGTACAAAATGAATTAGTTAAATTAAAGGTGCATACAAAAGTGTAAAAAATATTAAAGAAAATTTATTTTTCACCCTTCAATTTTCTCGCGCATCCTCTGTTTTTTCAATTTTATTTAAGTTAAATTTTTATAATCCAAAGTGTATTTCATGTTTTTCAGAAAATAAAATCTGAAATGTATATTTTTACATTTTGATCCCCTCATATGAAAAATGATCATTTTTTCTAAGGATGATTTGGATTATATAATTTGAACCTTGTAAATACAAAAACAAACTAGTTTTTCGAATGATGATTTGAATTATTTCTGATATGGATGCTCATATTGATCCCCCCTATGATTTGACGCCTCACATTACACGTCAAATTGTGGAACTTCATGTTGATGTGAAGGAAAATGTTGCACCTCATGTTTTGGATGATTTCGACAATGTGAAAGTTGAGGTTCCTCCACCTCTAATTAATGTTATCGTTGTTTATGTGTAACAGTCATAACTTATATTAAAGGTATATGAAAAGGACGAGTGTCCAATTTCTCTCACGTTTGTACTATGGAGCCTAGACATATCCATAGGATGGCTAGTTCTAGATGATGTGGGTGATAAGAAGGTTGTAGATGATGATAAGAAGGATGTAAATGATAAATGTTGTCGATTATGAGAAGGTTGTAAATGGAGTAAAAGTTAAAAATGGAGTAAAAGTTGAAAATGATAGTCTTAAAAGTGATGATTTGGGTGGCATACACCACACCCAAGATGACTCGAAATGTATAGCATTAGGAAACTAAATATATATTATATATATAATAACTTTTTGATATAACTATATATGTTTATGTTGGTCAAATCTTGTAGTTTATGAACATTTGTTAAATTTGCATATGTATGCATGCATTTATGTTGTTTGCTGGTGTCTGGAACGTTTCAGATATATAATCCAAAAAATACTAGAACTTGCTTTAGATTATATAATCCAAACGAAGGTAAAATTAAAAATTTAAATGCACTCGAGAAAGCTGGAGGGTGGGAAAAAAATTTCATAAAAATTAAGATAATTGTTCTTGATCGGGCAAAGGTCAAATCCTCTCAACCTCGTGTCCATCTTGCAACAAGGCATCAACATGTTACAACAACCCACATACATTGGTGAAGAGCAGTGTTGCATATGATCACACATTCAAATAAGACTTGAACAGTCCATGATCCAACGATCACTCATTTATCGCACCATAAGGGATACATTAACTTATCCACACCCGTGGACCTATAAATAAGGTGTGACTCGCTGAAATCAGATACATTCTCTCATTCCATGAAATCACCTCAAATCTCATTGAAACATCACTGAATTCAGAAATGGAGTGTTTTTTTGCAGGTACACCCTCTCTATGGCAAATAATTCCTCTTGATCGCAACAAACAAGCTTCAACCACCATGAACCACTGTGAAGATTGTCTAGGGCCACCTTCGGCATAAATCACGGTTCTATGATCAGAACACTACTCCCTTGCACACCCTTTCCTCACCATATTTTCTCCCTCCTCCCTCACCATTGATCTATCCGCCTTCTTACCAAAACAATCAAACCTTGTTGGTTTAGCCCAAACTCTAGCTATATTACCCAAACCAAACATTACTCAACGCATGTGCGAGTTTTGTTTCATCCCGTACATTTCACAAATTCGTATTTTGTCCTCGCACATTTCTTTTGTGTGATAAAAACACATCTGTTAACATTCCACAAACCTCAAATCCCTTCCTCAGCTCTACATAAGGTACTTGTTTTGGGACATTTGTAAAATTGGACGCAACACCTTCCTTAGAGCCATTCTTCACCTTCACTGCCTAGCTGCAAGAATTCACACCTTTAGAAACACCTTCAAAACACTGCACATCTACATTACCAGTCCCCGTCCTCCGACGTGTCTGGCACCATAGTACTACCAGTTCCACTCTTCAATGGAAGTTTAATGACCTCACGAAAGTCACGTTTTGAATTAGATGCAACCATGACTTTTCGTAGAGACTCTTTACTTATGCGATAATCCTCAAGAGCTTGATTACTCTTATCATCGATTATGGATGCGTGGTTATGCACATGAATTTGGATGTCGCGAGAACGATGATCGCGATTCCTCCCTGCCAATCGATTTTCCAACACCGTTCCTGCGTCGCCGTTCCAAATTCCTCCATGTCATTTGAATCTTCCAAACATGTCATGTCCCTGTTCACCCAGTCGAATCCCTTTCCGACATTGCGAACACACCTCAGAGGCTCAGGCCATTCCCCTCTATCCCCCGTTATTTCTCACCTAAGTGGACCCCTTCCAGGGACGGACCCATAAATTTTAGGTGGTGTAGGCAACACACACACACACACATAGAGATATATATATATATATATATATATATATATATATATATATATATATATATTGGCCTACAAAAAAAATTAACATTTCATTTTTTAAAGCATAAATATACATCATAATTTTTCTCTACGATATTTTATATTCTAAAACATTGAATGGTTTTCTTATTTTCAACATCAATAAAAATATCACTTTGAATATAAATAACTAAACAATCATTTAATTATTCATCTCTCATACAATTTCGTATTCGATTTTTGATAATATTCGTAACAGATAAATCTCTTTTAGCTTTTGCGGTTCCCAAAAGTAAGATCAAAGACAACTCTTAAGCAAATATACCAACGATCACACAATCACTACAAGAAAAAAGTCATTTTGCGACACCTGCTTTGCGACCCTTGTCTCAAAACCGTCGCAAAGTACACTTTTGCAACAGTTATTGCGACTGTTAGGCTCAACAGTCGCAGGTTTTTTGGCTTTTTGCGACTGGTAGGCTCAACAGTCGCAGATTTTTTTGGCTTTTTGCGACTGTTAGGCTCAACAGTCGCAGGTTGTTTGGCTTTTTGCGCTCAAAAAGATGAATAAAAAAAAAGGCGCCCAATCAACATACCCTAAAACCAATTTCAGTCTCCCTCCACACCTCCAAAACCCTAAAACCATTTTCACTTTCCCCCCAATCTCAATCTCACTCATGGCTCAATCTCACAGTTCCTCACTCAATCGAAGGATAACCCCCAATTTCACTAACCCCATTGATAGGGGTTTCAACAGACTCACCATCTCACACTCACGGCCTCTCACCTTCACACTCGCCGTCGTTTACCTTCTTCCATAGATCGATTCCCCTATCAAGTTCAGACCCTCTCAGCTTCACTCACTGTCGTTTAGCCTCTCACACTCACCGTCGAACAAACTGTTTGCCATCTTTCACGAACAACCCATAGCTGTTTTACTTCTTCTAAGAACTGTCGTCGTCGTTCTCGCCATCAACATAAGTAAAATCGTCACCGTCGTCGTTATCAATTGGTAAGATTTATCAGATTTTTCTCTTTTAGTTAGGTTTTGATTCAGCAACAGAAGGAAAAATGGTACCCATGTGTTATGCTTTTCTAGGTTTTGATTTTTTTCCCTGAATATACGATTTGATTTTTCTAGGTTTTGTATTTGTATTTGTTAGCTTCACTATTTAACAACACTGGTTGAAAATAGAACATTTGTAGTAACAGATTTGAGCTAATTGGTGTTACAGTCGAGCAGTTGGCTACCGATTTGGACCCCATCTTGGAGATACAGTTCCAGTCCTTATTAACTATTGTACTACCGCCTCAAAAAATGATGAAGAGCTTCGTGAGTACAGTCTGCAGGTGCCATATTTGTTTATTATCCATAATTTTACACTATGAAATGTTTGTATGTATATTTATGGTACACTATTAGTTATATATTCAATAATGTCGAAATTTTGCTGTAGGCTTTAAAAAGCTTTCTCCTAAGGTGTCCAAGGGACATTTCAGTGTCTTGTGATGAAATTCTTCACCTGGCACTGACATATCTGAGTTATGACCCAAACTTTACTGGCAACATGGAGGAGGATACAGATGATGAAGGTCATGAAGAGGAGGATGGTGAGTATGTGTCTATGTGCCTATTTGGTTCAGTTGGTTACCTGTATGGTATTTATATTTGCACAATATTCTTCTTGTTAATCATGTCATATATCAAATATTATTTTCCAGAGAGAGTGCAAATGAATATACAGATGATGAAGATGCCAGCTGGAAAGTGCACAGAGCAGCAGCTAAATGCTTAGCCGCATTGATTGTTTCTCGTCCTGAGATGCTTTCAAAGCTGTATGATGAGGTAACTTTGCTTTCACCTATTCCTAATTTTGTGTAATTTGTTAGTAAACTATTGTTCTCTTTATTTTTCTGAGATTTTGCTATTCTTGCATCTTGATATCCTTCTGGGCTGTGAATAAACATTTGGTATACTAGATTTATTGTTTGATCAGGAATTTTTGTATCCACATGTTCTTCCAATAAAATTTCTTTTATCTCAAAGAAACTGTGTAATTGTTTGTGTATATGGCTGTTCACTCCCTGTTATAATTTTTAGTTAAATGACTACATATCCTTCGACTTCCTGCTTTACAGGCTTGTCCAAAACTGATTGACATATTTAATGAGAGAGAAGAAAATGTCAAGGTAGGTCAAAATAAGTCTTTTATTGATTGATTGTCTTTTAAGAGCCATGGTTGTTTATCTGACATGCATATGTTGCAGATGGATGTATTTAATACTTTCATTGAGCTCTTGCGTCAAACTGGAAATGTCACAAAAGGACAGACTGATGCAAATGAAACGAGGCTAGTGGCTTTTGTTTTTCCTAATCTGGAAGTACTTTGTATCTAATTTTATTTTATTTATTCATGCTTTCTAATTTAATTATTGTACCCTTCTTGGTATATTTAAATCTTAAGATGCACTGTCAAATAATACTTTTATATAAATGTAAAATATATAAAATCGTTGTGTAGAAGATATACGAATATCCACCATTTATTGTTAAGATCAAATTTATCGTTTTCAATCTCAATCGCTCTCAGCTTCATTTTTCATCGTTTTCAATTCTCTTTCTCTCCACCTCGTCGAACATTGAACTTCCACACCATCTCCACCACTGTCACCTGTCAACTCGATCTTGTTCATACTTGCCAGTACCGTCTTCTTTATCAGAGCACCCGCCTTCGCCCCTTTCTCTCTCTTTGCTCCTTCTTCTTGAAAACCCCTCTTTTCATTCTTCTAGGGTTAGGGATTTTACTCCTTCCTTCTCCACCTAACTTTGTTTCTATCAAGATTTCGCTCTAATCAAGGAATTTTTTTTCTTGTTGAGTTCATTTTTTCCTGTTTGTTGATTCTTTTATTTCTTCTTTCGTTTATTGTCTTCGGTTGCTCTTTCTTCAATGGATTCCTTTATTTCCCCTTATTTTCAGGTGTGTCATTCGTACGGAGGAGGAATGGGATATGGAATGGGAACTTTGTTGATTTCGAAGATTAGAGAGGAATATCCCGATAGGATGATGTTGACGTTTTCAGTGTTTCGTTCACCGATGGTTTCTGATAATGAGGCGCTTTATGATATTTGCTTCAGGACTCTTAAATTGACTACCCCTAGTTGTGAGTATTCTTCTCTTTGGTCGCGATCTAGATCTCATTTTCGTTGTTCATCACTAGGGTAGATCAGTAATATGTTAATTGTTAGTTGATTTGTTTGATTTGATGAGTAATTAGTTAGATCAGACTTTGTGGTTAGTTGTAGTAATTATTGAATAGTGGAATTGGTTTTATTTATGTATATTTTTTCCAGTCAAATTAGTCAAATGGTTTTCTTAATTTGCATTTGTTTAGTCAAATAAGTTTTCTATTTTTGGATTTGAATTAGTATTGAATGACATTGAGATATACTGCAAATACTATGATTTCCATTTGTTGAGAAATTGATTTGACTGATTATAGATGTTTAAGGAATTTTACTGCAAATACTATGTTTTTCAAGAACATATTTCATGTCTCTTGACCAAGATTCATTTAAAAAGAAATTGAGTACATTACAAGTCCACAATGATAGTATGGCATGCATTGTTTTGTCACATTACTGGAATTTCTGTCTGATTTTTGCTGCTGTTAGGTGTCCACAGTTCTGGTTTATGTGGACAGGTCAGGTGCTAAGCAGAGCTGGGTCTGGTGTTGCAGATATTGGGTTGATTAACTGTATTGGTGGAATTAGTGTCAGTGCAGGCACATGTGCTGTTTAGTTTAGATTTTTTTAATTAGATGCTTCATGATCCAATGAAGCCAGGTTATAAGGTTGTTTCATTAGTTGAGCAATTAGGAGTACTGTTTAGTTGTTTTGATGTAATTATCTGCATACTGTTTAGCTGTTTTGACGTAATTAGGAGTTCTGTTATTATGTGTTTTCTTTGATGCTTTTAACTTGAGACTGTATTGTGAAATTTAGAACACAATATTCCTTTGCGACTTGTCAAACACGGTGCCAATTAACTAATAGTTTAGATAACTAGCACTTTGCAATCTACAGTTTTAGGTAAACAAGCCTCATGCTGATTTTGAAATTTAAAATTTGTAGCCACTGATGCTCATTGTTCCTGATGTCCAAGATGTTTATACTCCTTTGCAAACTGATGTAATTGTTGGACTATCCGAGGTTAGTTTCAAATATTTTCATGCTTGCAGAAGGTTACTAGATAAATTGATTACTTCGTTTTCTTTTCTTATTTCTGGTTTAGCCATATGGTTAATTGGTTTGCTTCTTTCATCAGCCGTGCTCATGATATTGTGTGGGCTTTTCATTTTAAACTTCTTTAGGAATTGTATAGGATACCTTGTCTTGTATTGAAATGTTGAAGGTTTAAGCTATATTTGTTCTTATTTAAGTTTTTGTCTTTCAGGTATGGACTATGTGGATCCAAACGGAAGGGAAATTTATTGGTCTCCATCTTGTTACCTTTAGAATCATTTAAAATTAGAATTTTTTTAGTTTGTTCTTTTTGATAATGTATAAGTATATTTTTGATACTTATTATACGATGTTTATAAAAATGAATGAGATTTAGATATTTTTAGTTATATATTTCTGTATTTTAAGTATTTATTAATATATTTATTTAAATTGTCAATAAAAATTGCTCCAACCAATTTTTTTTTTAAAAAAACTAAACATTTGCGACTGTTGTGAGGGGTCGCAAGTCCCTTCAAAACCATGTGAATGCTCTTCCTTTGCGACTGTTCCTAACAGTCGCAATAGCCTTTGCGACTGTTGGTGCGACTGTTGGTTGAACAGTCGCAAAATACCCTTTGCGACCCCAATTTCTGTGTCTGTTAGGGAACAGTCGCAAAGGGATATCTGCGACCCTTCTAACAGTCGCAATCCATGATTTCAGAAGTCGCAAAATGCCTTTTTTCTTGTAGTGAATGTATATTCCGATCTCTAATAGCTTTATAAAAAGATCACCAATGCCCCCTAATTTTAAAGAATTATTGTAAGAGCATGCATCTGCAAAATAGTTCTCGATTCCTCTTTATTAACATGTTGACATTGTCTAACTTCACAACTCTTTTCTCTATTTGTTACACGATGTATATATAGATAGGTACTATTTTTTTCTCATAGTAGTGAGGGCCCAGGCCTACATACCATTGTATGTAGGGCAGTCCCTGACCTCTTTCCCTCCCATATGGACTCGCCGGCTTCAATAATGACCGACGCAGTTGTCCTGGGCAAAACCTAAGGTTAGCGCTTCTCACTCTATCTATTTCTCATTCACGTTATTTGCCTCAGTTTTCTCTCAAACAATTATAAAAGATTAATTCCTTCAAAAAAAAATATTATAAAAGATTAATAAAATGATTCATCAATTAAGTTCAATCATATCTTTAGGTTTTATGATCATATTAAATGGACATATAGTAATCTTTGTGGACTACAAAATCACTTTTTACGTCTCCAAAAACGAAATTTTCGGTTATAAATCAGGACTACACGATCGTTCTCAATCTCTACCACATAAGTATCCAATAAATCAGGACATGCATATTGATCGTACAAATTTTCGATTCACTCAATATTTTATTTGTCCAACTATCATTTGGCTATCGACAAAGTGATTATTGTGTGAATTCATTCACTTCATTTTTTTTTCTAAATTATCTTCATTTACTTGCACGTCCAACTTTCTTACTAATCAGGGCTTGCATTAGATCGTGCTTTAGGACGAAGAACAATTAATCTCTCTTTTCATGTGTGCACTTTTTAAAATTAACTAAGTTGAAATATCGATAGCTATGACACAAGTTCAAATTTCATTAGAAAATATATAAAAAGAATGCCCTTCCCCCACGAGTAGGGGATGTGTATGTGCATTTGATATTGACTTTATTCCCTTTGATTATTGTAATGATGGATGTTTTTGAATAAGTTGGGTAAGATGTGACAGTGGTTTAGTTTAAGACCAATGATACATATAATATATGCAAAAGCAACGAAATAAAAACAAACTAAACAGAAATTTATTACTTTTAATTAGTTAATTATTTTAATATTGTCAAATTATTAAGCATGGAAAAGGAACGGTAGTTCGATGGTGTCGTGTTCTAATTTGAAACTGCATTCTCCTCACAGACTGCCACAAAAATTAAGGACATTGGAATATCCATCAGATTAATACAAGACACATGTGTATAAGGGAGTTTGATTTTGTCCACCCACCCAATCTTTTCTTTCCTCTCCTATCTCTATCTTTATCACTTTTGTCACTATCTTTTCTTTTGTTTTTGATGTCCCTATGAGCTTTCCTTTTCTCTCCTTCTCCTCACCTCCTTTTTGTTTGTTTATTTCTTTGTATTATTATATACATTATTGATTCTAATCTTGATTATAATAAAAAATAACCCATTTTACACTTATTAAGAAATTTAGTTATATTTGTGAAGAAAAAAAAAGAAATTTAGTTAAATGGGATTAATTTTGCTGAACTTTATAAAAAGTAGGGTTAAATATGTTGTTGGTCCCTATAAAATTGGGAACTTCTAAGTTTAGTCCTTACTTAATTTTAATAGGCTTTTTAGTCCCTATAAAAAAAATTTACTTATAATTTTAGTCTCTGCTAAAACAAAGTTTGTTTAATTATCCTTAATTTCTTAAATTTTTGAACGATTTTTTTAAGACAAGTTTAGAACACTATGAAAGGTTCATTTACAAAAATTTAGAATTTTTTAACATGAAACGAATTAAATATGAATTTTTTAAACCGACGAAAGTTAAAGATAAAAGTAACAAAATCTGGACGTAGAAATCAAATTTTGCGATAATTTTTTGCGGAGGAACTTTTAGTAATGTTCTTAACACGTCTGCAAAAAATTGTTCAAAAACTTAAGAGTTTAAGCATAAATTAAACAAATTTGAATTGAGTAGGGACTAATATTGAGTGCCGAAATTTTTTTTAGGGATTAAAAGAACTATTAAAATTAAGTAAGGACTAAACTTAAAAGGTCCCAATTTTATAGGGACCAAAAACATATTTAACCCTAAAAAGTATCAATGCATTAATTTATGAGAGTAAAAACTCATTGAAAAATAAAACTTCTTTGTAACGCTGATTGAAAAAAAAAAACTTATATCAAAGGATATTTTAAAATAGACATATGATAAAATAGAGTTAAAAGTGTTTTATTATTTACATTTAAGAGAAAAAAATATTAGCACTCTTTGACTTATATTCTAGACCAGAATATATAGTACTACTCGCTGGTCTCAAAATGTGAATAACAAAAAGGCTTTATTCGGTAGTCCTACACATATAAGAGAACTGAAAGAATACATAATCGTTCTCAAACTTATTTAGGTGTCAAAATTAAATAACACAATATTTTTAAAGTATCAATGAGTTTTATAATACTAATAAAAAAGAAAATGATACAATATTGTATTAAAATATACTAAAAATTGTAAGGGTTCACTTTTGAACTTTTTTTGAGAAATTCATATTGGATAAACTTCTCTATAAAACAAGTTCTGATATGAAATTAAATGAAAAGAAAAAGTAGTTTTGACGAATAAAATTACTATTTTTGTTAAATTACGAAAAATAAATAAGATTAACATTATTTTTAATAGGAAATTAAAATGTGTAGTTGTGATTTGTGGTAACATACATCGTTTTCCTAATAAATTGACTCTTGCTTTCCTGTTTTTTGTGTGTTGAGAATCTAACCAGAAAAAATGGAAAATATCCTCCCTAACTGTTTAGATTGTGGATTATATAATTAGCACATGCATTAATTTATGTTGTACTTGTATCAATCATGCATGCATAGTCCTTGACTATAACTTAAAAGTGACTAATGTCAAATAAAAATTATACAATGGCAGCTGGAGACAATTGTGGTTCAACTTGCGGACACGTTTTCTTCTTTGGTTTCTTTCTTTGTTATCCATTCCATGCTACCTTATATTATATTTACCAATGAAAACTTGAGTGTTCCTAACAGGTCTAAGGTCTTTGAAATATAAATGCAGTACTGTTTGTGTCAAAACATGTTTCTTTTCAAAAAGCTATAAGATAAGAGTATCTGGTTATTAAGTGCAGATTGCACCTTGTTTTGTTCTATGGGCATATATTGCTGCATGCATAACTCCGATATTCAGCCAATGTGGCACGTTTTGGATTGGAAAAAGATAATTAAATTTATACACTAGAGCATATTGGAAAATTCAACTGTTTTGAGCTGGAAGATAAAAAAGTTATAGGTAATAAGTTCAAACTCGGACGAAAGAGTAAATATTGATTTAACAAGTAATTATTAAATTTTGTCATTCAAAATAAATTTGTACCCTTACCAACTGTGACCATAAATATTAAAGTCTAACATTGCCAAAACTTCTAGTTTGATGTTTTTTCTTTTGAACAACAAAATTTATTAATATCGGAATTTCTGTACAAGAAGAACAGAGACCGGCAACACGAAAACTACATATAAAAATACGTCGTATATAGGCGGAACACCTAAAAGAAAAAACATACATCGTACATTATAAACACCAATAAAGACACACCTCCACCGAATGCTATCATCAACACCAATAAAAACAAACCTCCAAAGCCTACACCAAAACCAAACTAAACCCCCACAAACCAGCAACAACCAAATAATAAGTTAAAAGCCTCAAACTCCATCACAAATGACCACAAAATCAAAATCCAAACATCTATCGCCGGCTTCTCACAAAAACCCTTCCAAAAAAAAACCACAATACCAGTCAAAACCCCTAACAACAACACACCACCTTCTCATAATCACCAAGTAAGCACTCGAAAATGAATTGTTCCTCCAAACATTCGGATTGCTCCAAACATTCTAGTTTGATGTATACATGTGTTTGGACATTATCATGTCTTAAACTAGCTAGCTTTTAAGGGTGAGTTTCAAATCAAATTAACATATGCATGGTTGTGTATGGCATTAGGTACAGTGAGAAATAATTAATTAAGGTTTTATTTGGTTTAAATTCTGCTTTCATTGCGCTGACTTCGTCCATAGATAATATATAAAAATATTTGTAAACATATTTTGAATTTTAAGATATTCCTTACCCTAATGAGTCTTGAGATTCAGCTAATACAAACTATTATTTATAACAAATAGAAGTAATGAAAGAAGACATTTAGCTAATTAAAGCTGAAAACTCCCAATATAATTTTATATTTTAATCTCCTTTTGGTAGGAACACGGTAACACGAAACATTGCTAGAAAAGTATTACAAATTTATTTAAACAGCAATGCTATATAATGCGAATAAACCTTGCTGAAATTTTCACGAGCATGTGGGTGTGTTTGGTAAAAATAAGCTATAAGCTAGCTGATAGCTGATAGCTTATAGCTGAAAAAGCTCGCTTATTAAAATTAATGTGTTTGGTAAAATTTGTTGTTGAAGTGGCTGATAAATATAAAATGACATAAAAATACATATATATTTTATTTAATATTTTGTTTATAAACAATTTTACTTAATATATTTATTTTTAAATATTTTAATTAATTTCATCTTTAAAATGGTAAATGTGGTATATAAATTAAATTGTGATTTTTGTGTTTTAAAGATAAAATAAAGGCCAAGTGGCAAAATGAGATTGGTTTGTGTTTTTTTAATTTTTGGAAAATGATTTAAATGTTATTAAAATTAAACGTTTTAACTTTGATATAATATATATATTTTAAAAGAACTTTTATATAATATATCTTTTTATTTTTTGAAAATTATATAGTTTTATTTGAAATTATAAATAATATATAAACTAATAGAATGTAAGCGGATCTATATATAAAAGGAAAAAAAGTGCTTGGCTGTTCAGCAAACCGGAAAAGAAAAATAAATTGGCAGTTACTTTGATAACTTGGGTTTAGTGGTTATTTGTTTAAAAAATAATAAAATAAAAATAAAGGTTAAAAATGGAAGAAAATGTCAAAAGCTATAAGCTATAAGCTCAAAAGCTACTTGAAATAGCATCTGGAAAAAAGCTATATGCTCATGAAAAAAGCTTGTTACCAAACACATCTAATTTTATCAAGCAAGCTTATAAGTTAATCCAAAAAGCTATAAGCTAGCTTATTTGTGTTACCAAACACACCCTGTGTCGTTTTAGAAAAGAGAGAATAGTCTTAAATTTCGGTTTTAGTGGAATACATGTGTTTATCCATGTTTTTGATAAACAAGAAGACTAGTTTTAAAATGTTACTTGCAGGATCAAACTAGAAATCTTAGGACATGTTGTGCAAAGATTTGTCAGAAAATGTATGAATGTTCATCATATTCATGAGTTTGTTTATGAACAAGATGAATAAAATTGTTTTTGTGATGAAAATAACTGTCTTTCGACAGGAATCAACAATATGCTTGAGGATTAAAAGACTTAGAATTTAAAAGCAAAGAAACTTAAAGAAAAGTAAACTGCACTGCATTAAGTAAAGATGGTTCAGCAAATAATATTACATACATTATGTTTCTCTTTTCTCTCTAACATTGGGTACTTTGAGTGTGTAGAATTTTGCTAATGATTTGTGACTCGTTTTTCCTATGAAAAACTACTATATATACATAAGAAAAATAACTACTCAGGCAACGGTCAGAAACTAAACCCTTTCGACAGCTTTGGCTTGTTTTCCACATGTCTGATCCTTCAATTCTGCCTTTTCAGTGAGGACTTGAATCCTACCAGTCGAATCCCAGCTTTTCGAAATCATCAACTTATGTCTTGGACTTAGAGAATTCTATAATCTCTGCTTCCCCCTTGCTTGTCGAAACACATACTCAAAAATACAGGCTAACACCAGTCGAAGTGAACAAACACTTGTCAAAAACCTTCTCATAAATCTTGTCGACATACTTGTATTTCCACTTGTACTTAGAGAATTTCATGGTCTTCATAACCATATTGCTTGTCGAAATGCATGTTCAAAAATCCAGGCTAACAACATGGTGGTCAATGTATTGACCAACCAGTCAAAACATTTCGCTAGCAATTGGTGAAACACTCTTTCGCTTTATTGATCATTTTCCTTATTTAATTTAAAGGCTAAATTACACCACATGTCCTTTAAGTTTGAGGTTTGTAATAGATAAGTCATTTAAGTTATTTTGGTCACACATAAGTCCTTTAAGTTTGAAACGTTTTCAATTTAGTCCTTTTGTTAACCAAACGTTACAAAAACGATGTTGTGGCAGTTAAGTGTATGATGTGACAGTTAAGTTTGTAAACGATGGACATTAGGATGTAAATTCTCATCGAATGAATAGTTGAAGGAAGTTTTTATCAACTATTCTGTGTATAATAGCTTCGATTTGAGGTTCATAAAGAATGACAATGAGAGGGTCAGAGTTGGTTGCAAGGATGTATGCCCTTGGATTGTTTTATGTTCTAAGATACCTGACGAGGATACATGACACATCATACACTTAACTGTCACATCATCGATTTTGTAATGTTTAGTTAACAGAAGGATTAAATTAAAAACGTTTACAAACTTAAAGGACTTATGTGTGACCAAAATAACTTAAAGGACATATCTGTTACAAACCTCAAACTTAAATGACCCATAGTGCAATTTAACCTAATTTAAATTGTATACAACTTAAAACCACAATTTCTAAAACCTTATGCTACTTTTTTTACAAAGAGGCCAAAACAAAATTGAGAGAATTCATTCCTTATTTTTGCACCCTCACTCTTTTTTTTTTTAATTACACCCTCCAAACATAAAATTCAAACAGAGAAAACACCATTTTCCTTGTGTTTGGATAGATAAATAAAAAAAGGTGTTTTTTCATGGTCGGGTAAATCCAAACGAAAATACAGTAGATTTTAAGAATATGGGAGATCGGAAAAGAAACTCTCAACAGCCATAGGTCAAGCAGCCCAACTGTATAATGCTTTCTAATTTTCAACTTGCACTTATTGGACGGTAGGTTTTGGTCGTGTAGGCCATGCATGCACACCCTAGTGTGAATGCATACACAAAGTTTCGGCGCTTGTAAATCTTCATGCTTAGTTCTATTTGAATTTTGGAATGTATAGGGCAATTCAAATACTACTTGTTGGTTGGGATGCCTCTATCTCGTTCCTTTATGGCTCCTCCATGTTTTGAGTTACCAATAAAATTAGATTCATGTCATAGGGATATTGTTTAAAGAATTCATATGAAATTTTTTGTTTCTCAAGTAAAATCCATAAAAAAAATATAATTACATAACTTTCTATGTAAAAATTAACTTTTTTGATTGTTTAAACAATATCATAAAGGTTAGGGTATTTGTTAGCATTTTCCATAAAATTATTGTTGGGTTTTAGTTATTTTTCAGTGGTCCAGTTCTTATTCATGATAATGACTTTCTAACCGTTAAACTTGTTTCTATTCTTTTCTTTTTCTTCCATGCCCAAGTATGATTGCCCAGCGGTTACTTGTTCCACCAAGCTTGACCTAGTAAACGTGTATTATTTGGCTCTTTTGCAGTTAATTAACTTGGAGATAAGATCATTGGATTTATAGGGATTGGTTAATGCGACATCTCTCCAACCAACTTCGTTCTCTTTAAATCTAAAAATGCAATGATTAACGAGTTAAAATGTGTAGTTTCCGTTGGTTCCAATCAAATCAGGTATCAAGCATGCAAGTGATGAATAATCAAAAAAGTTGTCTGGTAACTGTATCGTGACCTATATGCTTCAAAATCCCTTCGAAATCATACGTACACTTCACCTTCTTTGTTTTAACTACCTGCACATTAGGGACAGAACTAGCAATTAAACTTATGAGAATCAAATTGAAAGTATGATTTAATGAAAAAAATTAATGTTTAAATGCATAATATTCACAAGATATTTAGGAAATTATCATATATATTCAAAGTTATAAGAAATTTCAAGGATATAAGAAAGATGAGTGTCTTGAGGTTTGCTTGAGAATGAAAAAACTAAAATGAATTTTAAATATATAGCAGCAAAAGAAAATGTGAAACAATAAAAATACAAGCATGTGAGGATGTATTCAGGATGAAATGAAAAATGAATCAATGACAGTGCGCAACCAAAATTGTAGACAATGATTCAATCTTTCTAAACGAAATTGCAATGAGGAATCATATCTTGAGATTATAGTTAAGGATTAATTAGGGTTCTTCTAAAATTTTTTAACAAAACCTCACTTTTTTTTTCCGTTGTTGTTAAGGATTCTAGTTAAGTATTAGTGCAATTAAGCCTAGAAACATGTGTTTAGACTCAATATATTGAGTTAAAAAATAACTGTCGCGGTGATTTTCTGAGATCAAGCTATTGATTAGCGTTGACTCACTAATTTTATTTCACGACTGAACTTTTAATTTTTCAAAAGAAAAGTGGAAAAAAGTTCTAAATTACCACATTTTTAAAATTAGGGTTCGGGGGTTAGTTACGCTTAGGGAAGGTGTTAGCACCCTAAACGTTCGTAGTACTCTACGAGAACATCTTGATTTTATTTATTTATTTTGGCTATAACTTGCTTTTTTTTAAAAGAAAAGAATGAATTAGAGTAGTGAGAAAAAAATGTTTTTTATATATTTTTTATGATTTGGAAGAACATGGTCCTTTGCCTACGTACCCGTGAGGGATCAAAACCTCGTAGTTCGGGGTAAAAATACCGATTGATTTGTTTTTGTGTTTTTTTAGTTTTTGAAAAGGTTTTAAAGATAAAATAAGGCCAAGTGGCAAAAAGATTAAAATTGGTTTGTGTTTTTTTATTTTTGAAAATGATTCAAGTGTTATTAAGGTAGATTAATGGTTATTTAAAGAAAATAAAAGAGAAAAAAAGGGACACTTGATTGAAAATCAAGGTTTATTTAAGAAAAGATTTTTTTTGAGTTTTTTATTATTATTTGCATGTTTTTGTTTTTTTTGTTTTTAATGAACTAAAACTAAAAAGACATAACTAAAAGCTAAACGCGAGGAATTTCCGTGGTGATGTTGGATCACCACGAAACCCTTTTGAAATTAAACTAACATAATATTTTTGTATTTTTTCTTTGTAAAGCGGAGTAAAAAAATAAAAGACATAAAGCGGAATAAATAAAGTGTGGGTGTCAGTGCATATTCTCATTTATATTTACATCGTACCTTAATACATTCTAATAGAATAAAAATGGGATAATAAATAAAGATAAAATATGCTAAATATAAACAAAGAAATAAAAATGCATGAAATAAAAGGAAAATAAAAAGAAATAAAAATGCATGATGTGCTAAAAATATAGGCATTAAAATAAAATGCATGAGAATAAAAGGACTAAAATAAAATGCAAGAAAAGAAATAAAAAGGGAAGAAAATAAAAGATGAAAAATAAAGGGGAAGGGGTGCAAGAAGCAGGAAATGGGGGGTTCAAAGAGCAGTCAGAATGGAGGGGAGAAAAAGACTGGGCCGTGTTATGGGCTGAAAGAGAAGAAAAAAAAATCAGACCGGTTCGGTTCGAGTGAACCGAACCGGTTCAATGCTTATAAATACTTAGGGGCCGGTTTTTAAAATCATTTTTCAAGCAATTTTCTCTTTCTTCTCTTCCTCCCTTCTCTCTTCTCTCAACCTGCCCGGCCAGAAAAAGTCTCCGGCGCGGCGGCCGGCCAGCCCAAGGGGCGGCGCCACCGCGCCGGAGCGGCGAGTCTCCTCCTTTTTTTAAAAAAAAATGCAGTTTTCGAAAGCCTTTTTTACCCTCTAACCAAATATGAACTCAAATTTCTCAAATCCTTTCTTAAAAGTCCTAGATCTAATTTTGAAATTTCAAAAAAACTACCTTTTGAGGGCAAACTGTGTTCGGTTTTGTGAATTTGTTGGTGGTGATTTGCCGCGACTTGGTATGTGGTGGGGAGGTGGTTCGGTTTTGTGGTGTATGGTGGGTTTAGATTAGTGGTTGTTTTTCCGGTTGTGGGTCTGTGTGCGTGGTTTGGTTTTTGTGATTGGTTGTTGTTTAGGTAGGCTGGGTCATGTGCGGTTTGTGTGTGTATGGCTGGGGTTATGTGTGGTGGTGGTGGAGGCCAAACGTGGTTTTGGGTTTGAGGGAGAGGCCGAGTTGGTTGTTTGTGTGTGTGTGTGGGGTATGGTAGGGTTGTGGCTCGGTTGTGGTGGCGTATGGAGGAGGGGCCATTCCTCCTTTATTCAATCACAACTCTTGGTGATTTACAAATGTTTTTCTTTGATCCTCGACAACTTTTTGATTTAGAGATTTTCTCTTTTTCTCTTTTTCTCTTTTTCTTTTCTTTCTTTTTTTTGTTCTTGTTGTTAAGATCAATTTACAAAATTCACCATTTCTTGACATTCACAACCTCCTTTTTTCAACTTAATCAAAGGTGATACCCTAATTGAATGTTCCTTCCTCTTTCGGCAAAGGACAATAATCATGAAGGTTAAGGGTTCAAAAATGAAAGTGAAAATATCAGAATTCAATAATGATTTAACTATGAACTGAAATTTTTTACAAACTCCGGCAATTTCATTAAGCAATTGAGCTTATGAGAATTGGCAGTCCATAGTTAATGATTCTGATTCATTAGGCTCAAAGGGGTTAACAAATACTCACTCCTCACAGGGTGGGCTATTTGTGGTCAAGTGTTTTCACTCATTTTCAAAAAATGCCTTGATCCTATCAATGCTTTCGTACAATCTAAAATAACGCTCAGATTTAACATAACAAAATCGAGTTTAAACAAAAAATGCCGGTCTCCTGCATATATATAATGATTTTGAGGATTCCTCACATTTTGGCTGGTTCTAAATGGTTCACCGAATAAACATATTAAAAACGCAAGTTGCATGATATAACTTTTGTACTAAGTACGTATTCTCCTTTCAAGTTTAATCATGGAAAAAACAGGAAACATGTATCTTAGCTTTGCGCAAATTAATCAAATTTTATCACTACCATGCATTTGTGGTTGAATCATTGGATCAATCCATATGATGTGATTGGTTGCCGATCAAGGTCGGGCTTTGATTGTGGATTGTGCCAATGATGATTGGACTTTGGTTGGAAATTATATTTGTGAAGTCGCCATTGAAAATTGGACTCTTGTAGGAGATTGAGGAATGCCAATGACGACTGGGTTTTTTGTGAATTGGGGGAAAAGGCCGCAGTAGCCTGGGGGTTGGTAATCTCGGGTTGAGGTACCGAAATCCCTTGAAGAGTAGTGGGAATATGGATGAATTCCTCACCAAAGTTGAACGGCATGCCCCATGTACAAACGGGGGGATAGTTGCCCCTTGTTATATGTGCGGTTTGCTTTGGGACGTCGAGCCACTTTCCTTAATGGGATGACACGTGGTGTTGCGAATGAAATGCGAACACCGACGACTCACTTCGGATTGTAAGAAATCCTTATGATAAGAAAGGAAATGAGTTTTGGACTCGAAGATGGACGTATGCATGATAATGAATGATGTATGTAAATGCATGAAAAAATTTTGTTTTGCTTTACAAGGAAATTAAAAAGTGCAATTAATTTCCTATAAAGCAAAGTGATATGCGAAAATTATTTTCATGCATGTAAATGTATGGTATGCATATGTATGTTCAAAATTTCCCCCATCCTCACGTGTAGGCTCTAAAGATGAGATTTTCTAAAAAGGTCCCTAGAGATCACGGACCTCACAAGGAACTATTGTCGTCAATTGCAAATGCTCGCAAGACCTCAATATATTCCAAGTGAAATCTACTCTAGGCGGGGTTTTCGCATCTTCCCTTCAAGACATACGTCAAGTGGGCCTCCGCTATGCAACCCCATCCTATCTTAATTTTCTCTCAAGCTCGGGAATAGAGCCTCACACGTCCGGCATTAACCCGAACAATGTGGAGTAACACCGCTCCAGTAACCCCACAATATATAACATGAATATAAAGCAAATATGAAACATATACATATAAAGCGAGCAAAGATAAACAAATAATGATAATAAGGCATAAGCGTGCAAGCAAAATAAAAACATTTTATCCTAAAAGCCGACTAAGATAGGCTTGACTTGTTTATGCACAAACAAAGTGTTTTATGCATACATCCCCAGTGAAGTCGCCATTTTTGTCGCGTCGAATTTCGGATGTCAAGCTATTGACTAGCATTGAATCACTAAATTTAAATCACGACTGAACTTTTAATTTTTCGGGGAAAAAGGAAAAAAGTTCGAAATTACCTTGAAAAAGAGATTTTAGGTTCGAAAGTCGATTATGCGAGGGGAAGGTATTAGCACCCCTCACATCCGTTGTACTCAACGGGAACCTCTTAGTTGGCTTAGGCTAAAAATGTTTTTTGACGTTTTGCTTGCATGCTTAATCATATATATATATATATATATATATATATAAAGGAACAAGAAAATATAATATGAGGTGAAGAAAGAGATAAAAACAAACGAAATAGAAAAAAAAAGATTTTTTAATAATGGGCTTGACAAGATGTCGATCTTGCTCCTACGTATCTCCCGGTAGTCGGAGAATTCAAAGCTTACGTAGTTCTTGAGAAAGAATTGTTTGAAAACGCACAAAGGCGTAAAAAGCTTTAAAAGGTGAAAGACAGACGCTAAGGCGATAAACTCGCGCAAGGCGTAAATGTTTAAGAGAAAAAAGACAGACGCACAGAGGCGTAAAAGGTTTGAAAATAAAGACAAACGCACGGAGGCGTACAAAAGCTTGAAAATAAAACAAACGCACGGAGGCGTTAAATTCGCGCAAGGCGTAAAAAGGATAAAAATAACGTGCAAAGGCGTAAAACATTTAAATGATAAAAGGACGGATTGACCACAAGGGCCAAAGTGACAAACGCACGAAGGCGTACAATGTTTGAATTGACCGCGGGGGCCAAGAAAAGTTTAAAATGGTCACGGGGGACCAAGAAAAGTTGGATTGGTCACGAGGGACCAAGAAAGGTTCAAATTGGTCGCGAGGGACCAAGAAAGGTTCAATTTGGTCGCGAGGGACCAAGAAATGTTAAAATTGGTCGCGAGGGACCAAGAAAGGTTCAATTTGGTCGCGAGGGACCAAGAAATGTTAAAATTGGTCGCGAGGGACCAAGAAAGATTCAATTTGGTCGCGAGGGACCAAGAAAGGTTCAATTTGGTCGCGAGGGACCAAGAAATGTTAAAATTGGTCGCGAGGGACCAAGAAAGATTCAATTTGGTCGCGAGGGACCAAGAAAGGTTCAATTTGGTCGCGAGGGACCAAGAAATGTTAAAATTGGTCGCGAGGGACCAAGAAAGATTCAATTTGGTCGCGAGGGACCAAGAAATGTTAAAATTGGTCGCGAGGGACCAAGAAAGATTCAATTTGGTCGCGAGGGAAATAGAATGACGATTGTCCGAGCAACGAGACATACGTCAAGCATTCGTACAACCGGGGAAAGGAGAGACATACGTCAAACCACCCTTTTTCATTCATGTTTTGTTTGAACTTGAGAAGACGTATTTTTTGGGGAAGCTAGAAAAGAATGACGATCATCTAAGCAACGAGACATACGTCAAGTGTTTATCCGATCGGGGAAAGGAGAGACATACGTCAAACCACCCTTTTTCATTCAAGTTTCGCTTGAATTTTTAAGAAAATGTATTAACTAAAAAAAACGCTCGTTTTTAGAACTCAAATGACGAAAAAAGAAATTGTTCAAATTAGTTGTTTCAACCAAAATGAACAAGTTTGTTACTTAATAAAACAAGAAAGAAAATGTTTTTTGTTGTTTTCGTTGATTTTTGTTTGGTTGGTTTGGAAGGACGAGGTCCTTTGCCTACATACCCAAATGGGATCAAAACCGATGTAGTTCGGGAATAAAAAACGAGTGATTTGTTATGTTGATTTTAAAGCTTGAAAATGTTTGTGAAAGATAAAATGAACCAAAGTGGCGAGTGAATGAAGTTTGATTGATTTTAATTGCAAAAATAAAGTCTAATATGATTAAGATTGATTGAAGTTTGATTAAAATAAAATTGCTTGGTTTGAAAACCAAGGCTTTGTTAATGAAGAATATTTTTGATGAAGTTTTTGAATATTTGAAATGTTTTTGGTTTTTATGGTTTTTTCTTGGAGTTAAAAAAAAAAGAAAATAAGCGCGATAAAATAAACTAGACGAGAGAGAATAAAAGGCAATTGTTGGATCAAAAAATAAAAAGATTTTTGTTTTTTGGATTATGAATTAAACTAAGAAAATAAAATATAATGCAATGCATATTTAAACATTTTGTTCCTAAATGTATATGCTAATGACATAAAAAATGCAAAATAAAATGAACAAAATAGAAATAAAAATAAAATGCATGAGATGATATGATAAGTAAATAAATGGGATGTTAAAAATAAAAGAACAAATAAAAGGAAATAATAATAAAAGGGAAATAAATAATAAAAAAAATAAAATAAAATAAAATTTGCAAAGAAAATAAAAGAAATAAAATTAGGGAGGTGTAAAAATAAAACTGGGGGGTGCTAGTAGTAAAAAAACAAGTCAGATTGGAAGAGAAAGGCCCAAAATGTATTGGGCCTACGTAAATTAATCTGGGCCGTCTGATTAATCAGACGGCCCTGATCAAACACAGGGTAAAAATAACCAGGGCCGTATGATTAAAAATCAAAGGCCAGGAGAGCGTGGGTGTACGCTAACGCGTACACCCTGTTACACAGAATTAGGGAGGGGTATTTAAACCCCCTCCCTTCACATTTTTTCATTTCTCACCAACACTTCTCTCTCTTCTCTCTCACTCTAAAACCGAAATTCTCTCTTCCTCTCCCCTCTCTCCTTCTTCCTCCCCCCCTTTGGCCGGAAATGGGTTTCCGGCGCGGTGGCCGCCGGCCTAGACGGCGGCGCCACCGTGCCGGAAGAAAAAAAAATTCGTTTTTTTAAAAACTCTTCAACTTTTCTAACATCCTTTTTCCTCCCAAATCCAAATCCGGCCTTGGATTTCCCAAAAAATTTCTCAAACACCCTAGATCTAGGTTTTAAGAAATCAAAAAAAGTCTACCTTTTTTCCTTTCTTTGTGTTCGGTTTTGCTTCTTCTTGTGTTGGGTTTGTGGTTCGCGTGTGAGTGTGTGGGTTGGTTGTGTAGGGCGTGTGGTGTTTGCTGTTTATGTGTGTGTGCGTGTAGTGTGTTGTTGTTGTGTGGTGATGTGCGTTTGTGAGTTTGTACTGTGTGTGGTTTGTGGGGTTGGGACGTACGGGTTATGTGGGTGGTGTTATGGAAAAAAACGTGTTGTGTTTGGTGGTTTGCGTGCGTGTACTGTTGGTGTATTTGTGAGGTTGCTGGAAATGTTTATGGGTTATGCTTGCTGTTGGTTGCTGGAAGAGTTTGAGTTCCTAAAATTTCTTCTTAAAATTTTTCTGTTCTTTTTTCTGTTGATTTGGTTGCTGTCTTATAGAAGCAATTTGAGCTGCTTGTCATAGATTGAGATAAGCTTGCAAGCTGGTTTTCCTGGATTAGAGATAAGATCTCTGCAAGCATTAAATGTGGGAGGAGATTTGCTGGATTTTTGAGGATTTTGTGATGATGAGAAATTTGTGATGATGAGAAATTCTGGGTTTGGGGGCGTGAACAGTGCTAGCCTGGCCTGTTGACTGTGTTGACTTGGACTGGATTTTTTTTGGACAAAAATGAAAATAATAATAATAATAAAAATAATAATAATAATAATAATAATAATAATAATAGTAAAAAAATGATAATAATAAAAGAATAAAAATTAATGATAATAAAAAACTAAAATTAAAAATAAAAGTAAAAAGTGATAAAAAATAAAATTAATAAACGAAACAAAAATTGACATGAGGTATTTTAAAATACCTCCCTGCCGAAATTTCGTCTGAAACGACGAAAATTCTCGGCCTTTAAAAAAATGCGTAAAACGAGACAATAAATAAAAGGAGACGAAAATGGGTCAAAAAATGGGGTATGACAGATGCCCCTATTTAAGTTTCTTCGCTACGGAGATTAAAAAGCGAAATTTTGATTCGACGGGTCGAAGAAACTTAAATACAGAGTACACCAGTTTTTGACCCATTTTGGATAGTAAAACATTATGGATGCGATGCCATGTATGCAAAATGTTATGAATGCATGCGATGCAAGTATAAATGCAAGATGGCAAAGATGACCTGATTGGGGATAAACAGAGACAAAGGGATACCCGGGTTCGTTAAAGAAACGGGCTCCAACTCTATTGGGGATAATGTTCCACTGGGGAAAAAGGTTAGCCGTTTGGGTTATTGCCGAACTGTTCACTGGGGAGAGTGGGCAAATAACCACGGGAACCAAAAAGGGTAAAATGTCAGCTGTTCGGGTTAAATTCCGAACTGCCACTGAAGACAAGGATTGAATGTAAAGGTCAGCTGTTCGGGTTGTTGCCGAACTGTTCACTGAAGACAGGAAGTAAAATGTCAACTGTTCGGGTTGAATTCCGAACTGCCATTGACGACAAGAAAGTAAATATCGCGTCAACTGTCCGGGTTGTTTACCGAACTGTACATTGACAACAGGAAATAAAAAGACATGTCAACTGTCCGGGTTGGTTACCGAACCGTTCATTGACGATAAAAGGAAAAGTCAACTGTTCGGGTTGGTTACCGAACTGTACATTGACAACAGGAAATAAAGACACGTCAACTGTCCGGGTTGGTTACCGAACCGTTCATTGACGATAAAAAGAAAAGTCAACTGTTCGGGTTGGTTACCGAACCGTTCATTGACGACAAAAAGAAAAGTCAACTGTTCGGGTTGGTTACCGAACCGTTCATTGACGACAAAAAGAAAAGTCAACTGTTCGGGTTGGTTACCGAACTGTTCATTGACGACAGGAAAGAAAAAGACATGTCAACTGTCCGGGTTGGTTACCGAACCGTTCATTGACGACAGGAAATGAATGTCAACTGTCCGGGTTGGTTACCGAACTGTACATTGACAACATGAAATAAAAGAAATGTCAACTGTCCGGGTTGTTTACCGAACCGTTCATTGACGACAGAAAGAAATGTCAACTGTTCGGGTTGGTTACCGAACTGTACATTGACAACAGGAAATAAAAAGACATGTCAACTGTCCGGGTTGGTTACCGAACCGTTCATTGACAACAAAAAGAAAAGTCAACTGTTCGGGTTGGTTACCGAACTGTACATTGACAACAGGAAATAAAAAGACATGTCAACTGTCCGGGTTGGTTACCGAACCGTTCATTGACAGACAGTGAGGATGCGGCTGACAAGCCGTTCCTTACAGAATTGCCCCTTCAATTGGGGAGAAAGGATGCACAAGCTGTTCATTAAAGAACTTGCCACTTGGCACAACACTGGGGAATATGCACAAGCTGTTCGTTTGAACTGCCACTTGGCATAAAGACACGTTAAAAAGATGCGCAAGCTGTTCGTTTGAACTGCCACTTGGCGTAAAAGGGTGACATCACTTGACCAAACGGACTGGGGATGACACTTGGGGAATATTTACTGGTGACTATGATGGGATGCCGAGCAAAGTCGGGCTTTGGTTATGATTTGGTATTTGTGAGTGTGAATGATGACTCACTGGGGAATGCCAATAAAATTGGGCTTTATTTTATAACATCACTGGAGGATGACACTTGAGAAAAATGCAGATTGTTTATGATTGATTGGTAAGAAACGTGGTGGTTAAAGCAACCATGTACAGATGATATTGTGATATGTTGCATGTGTGAATGCGTATATGCATGAATGCGTGATTATATGATTTGTATGATTGTACAAATGTACAAATGCATGAATGTATGAATGTACTAATGCAGGACTCTCACTGGGGATGTTGTGTGAAAGATTGGCTTGCACTGGGGATACCCTAAATGTTTGTTAAGGAATTGCCCCTTGGTACAAGAATATAATGAAAGATTGCACAAGCTGTTCGTTAAAGAACTGCCGCTTGGCTTACAAGAAGGTGACATCAACAGATGAGACACGTTGGGGATGACACTCGACTGTTTTGATTTATTTTATGACCGACAACTTGGTGAAACAAGATTTAGACCGGTAAAATGAAAAGTGGACCGACGTCGCATTGCAAACACTCGGTAATCTTTGATGGGGATGATGTCACATGGAATACATCCAAAATGTTGACGGGGTAAAGCCGTAACCATTGATGAGGAACATATACCTCATGGGGAATTGTTACTTCATTGGGGAATCGTGTTAATCCGCTGAGGAAAAGAACTGGTGATTCCGCCGGGAATGCTTATGTTTGGTTTGGATGCCGAGCGAGGTCGGGCTTTGGTTGATTGGTTGCCGAGCGAGGTCGGGCTTTTTGTAATGTGGGTGCCGAGCGAGGTCGGGCTTTGATTGGGGTGCCGAGCGAGGTCGGGCTTTGATTGCCGAGCGAGGTCGGGCTTTGCTTGGGGTGCCGAGCGAGGTCGGGCTTTGATTGCCGAGCGAGGTCGGGCTTTGATTGCCGAGCGAGGTCGGGCTTTGATTGCCGAGCGAGGTCGGGCTTTGCTTGGGGTGCCGAGCGAGGTCGGGCTTTGATTGCCGAGCGAGGTCGGGCTTTGATTGCCGAGCGAGGTCGGGCTTTGCTTGGGGTGCCGAGCGAGGTCGGGCTTTGATTGCCGAGCGAGGTCGGGCTTTGATTGCCGAGCGAGGTCGGGCTTTGCTTGGGGTGCCGAGCGAGGTCGGGCTTTGATTGCCGAGCGAGGTCGGGCTTTTATTAGGTGGTGCCAATGATGATTGGGCTTTTGTGGTTGAGACTCCACTGGGGGATGCCAATAAAATTGGGCTTTGTTTATGGTTTCGCTGGGGATATAAGGATCATTTTGGAAGCATGATCGATATCCAGCCTTAGATGCCAACGGTGGTTGGGCTTTTGTGAGTAAGTGCCAATGACAATTGGGCTTTTGATTGTTTTGGACAAAGGTTGACTTCCTGGGGAGTTTGTTAATCCACCGGGGATTGGAACTGATGATTCCGCCGGGAATGCTACCTTCTTTGTTTTTTCTGAATCGTCCTTTCGGGCTTTCGATTCACTGGGGATATTCCCTTTTGATGTATTGAGGATTTCGCTGGGGAATCCCTTGAAAGAAGTCCAATGTGGGATAAACATATGTCATGTTTAACACTGAGGATAATGATTGGATGCCGAGCAAAGTCGGGCTTTGATTGTAATTGGTTGCTGAGCGAGGTCGGGCTTTGGATGATTGAATGCCGAGCGAGGTCGGGCTTTTGTTGTAGTTGGATGCCGAGCGAGGTCGGGCTTTGATTGTAATGTGGGTGCCGAGCGAGGTCGGGCTTTTTGTAATGTGGGTGCCGAGCGAGGTCGGGCTTTGATTGGTTGCCGAGCGAAGTCGGGCTTTTATGTGTCGGATGCCGAGCAAGGTCGGGCTTTTATGTTGGATGCCGAGCAAGGTCGGGCTTTTATGTTTGATTGCCGAGCGAGGTCGGGCTTTTATGATGGATGCCGAGCAAGGTCGGGCTTTTATGTTTGATTGCCGAGCGAGGTCGGGCTTTTATGATGGATGCCGAGCAAGGTCGGGCTTTGGATGTTTGGTTGCCGAGCGAGGTCGGGCTTTGTGAATGATTGGGCGCCAAGCATGGTTGGGCTTTGGTTTGATATTGAGGGTGCCAATGAGAATTGGGCTTTTGTTGGCAATGAGGATTGGTCGGAAATTCCCGAATGCATGATTCCTATGAGATTTGCACATGCAATTTTGATGTTCCCATTAATCCGAGATTGCACCAAAAATTTGAAATAAATACAAAACACAAAATTTATATCGTATAGCTCAAGTTAAAAATATGTTTATCAATGAACCAACCTAACACTCATTTAAGTAAATGAACAAATTGAATATTAATTGTGGGGGTATTGAACACTCATCCGGCAAGTTTGCTAACATTCCGATCGAGTTATGTGTCCATCTAATCATTGTTTCTAAGAGCACGAAAGCATTGATCACAAGGTCTTCGAGGGTTGTAATTTGGCTTGGTTACAAAAGAAATGTCATATGTGGGGAAATTGAATTCAAATGGCCAAGCAAGAGGAACATTCTTTCTAAATTACACCATTCCTCCTTTATTCAATCACAACTCTTGGTGATTTACAAATGTTTTTCTTTGATCCTCGACAACTTTTTGATTTAGAGATTTTCTCTTTTTCTCTTTTTCTCTTTTTCTTTTCTTTCTTTTTTTTGTTCTTGTTGTTAAGATCAATTTACAAAATTCACCATTTCTTGACATTCACAACCTCCTTTTTTCAACTTAATCAAAGGTGATACCCTAATTGAATGTTCCTTCCTCTTTCGGCAAAGGACAATAATCATGAAGGTTAAGGGTTCAAAAATGAAAGTGAAAATATCAGAATTCAATAATGATTTAACTATGAACTGAAATTTTTTACAAACTCCGGCAATTTCATTAAGCAATTGAGCTTATGAGAATTGGCAGTCCATAGTTAATGATTCTGATTCATTAGGCTCAAAGGGGTTAACAAATACTCACTCCTCACAGGGTGGGCTATTTGTGGTCAAGTGTTTTCACTCATTTTCAAAAAATGCCTTGATCCTATCAATGCTTTCGTACAATCTAAAATAACGCTCAGATTTAACATAACAAAATCGAGTTTAAACAAAAAATGCCGGTCTCCTGCATATATATAATGATTTTGAGGATTCCTCACATTTTGGCTGGTTCTAAATGGTTCACCGAATAAACATATTAAAAACGCAAGTTGCATGATATAACTTTTGTACTAAGTACGTATTCTCCTTTCAAGTTTAATCATGGAAAAAACAGGAAACATGTATCTTAGCTTTGCGCAAATTAATCAAATTTTATCACTACCATGCATTTGTGGTTGAATCATTGGATCAATCCATATGATGTGATTGGTTGCCGATCAAGGTCGGGCTTTGATTGTGGATTGTGCCAATGATGATTGGACTTTGGTTGGAAATTATATTTGTGAAGTCGCCATTGAAAATTGGACTCTTGTAGGAGATTGAGGAATGCCAATGACGACTGGGTTTTTTGTGAATTGGGGGAAAAGGCCGCAGTAGCCTGGGGGTTGGTAATCTCGGGTTGAGGTACCGAAATCCCTTGAAGAGTAGTGGGAATATGGATGAATTCCTCACCAAAGTTGAACGGCATGCCCCATGTACAAACGGGGGGATAGTTGCCCCTTGTTATATGTGCGGTTTGCTTTGGGACGTCGAGCCACTTTCCTTAATGGGATGACACGTGGTGTTGCGAATGAAATGTGAACACCGACGACTCACTTCGGATTGTAAGAAATCCTTATGATAAGAAAGGAAATGAGTTTTGGACTCGAAGATGGACGTATGCATGATAATGAATGATGTATGTAAATGCATGAAAAAATTTTGTTTTGCTTTACAAGGAAATTAAAAAGTGCAATTAATTTCCTATAAAGCAAAGTGATATGCGAAAATTATTTTCATGCATGTAAATGTATGGTATGCATATGTATGTTCAAAATTTCCCCCATCCTCACGTGTAGGCTCTAAAGATGAGATTTTCTAAAAAGGTCCCTAGAGATCACGGACCTCACAAGGAACTATTGTCGTCAATTGCAAATGCTCGCAAGACCTCAATATATTCCAAGTGAAATCTACTCTAGGCGGGGTTTTCGCATCTTCCCTTCAAGACATACGTCAAGTGGGCCTCCGCTACGCAACCCCATCCTATCTTAATTTTCTCTCAAGCTCGGGAATAGAGCCTCACACGTCCGGCATTAACCCGAACAATGTGGAGTAACACCGCTCCAGTAACCCCACAATATATAACATGAATATAAAGCAAATATGAAACATATACATATAAAGCGAGCAAAGATAAACAAATAATGATAATAAGGCATAAGCGTGCAAGCAAAATAAAAACATTTTATCCTAAAAGCCGACTAAGATAGGCTTGACTTGTTTATGCACAAACAAAGTGTTTTATGCATACATCCCCAGTGAAGTCGCCATTTTTGTCGCGTCGAATTTCGGATGTCAAGCTATTGACTAGCATTGAATCACTAAATTTAAATCACGACTGAACTTTTAATTTTTCGGGGAAAAAGGAAAAAAGTTCGAAATTACCTTGAAAAAGAGATTTTAGGTTCGAAAGTCGATTATGCGAGGGGAAGGTATTAGCACCCCTCACATCCGTTGTACTCAACGGGAACCTCTTAGTTGGCTTAGGCTAAAAATGTTTTTTGACGTTTTGCTTGCATGCTTAATCATATATATATATAAAGGAACAAGAAAATATAATATGAGGTGAAGAAAGAGATAAAAACAAACGAAATAGAAAAAAAAAAGATTTTTTAATAATGGGCTTGACAAGATGTCGATCTTGCTCCTACGTATCTCCCGGTAGTCGGAGAATTCAAAGCTTACGTAGTTCTTGAGAAAGAATTGTTTGAAAACGCACAAAGGCGTAAAAAGCTTTAAAAGGTGAAAGACAGACGCTAAGGCGATAAACTCGCGCAAGGCGTAAATGTTTAAGAGAAAAAAGACAGACGCACAGAGGCGTAAAAGGTTTGAAAATAAAGACAAACGCACGGAGGCGTACAAAAGCTTGAAAATAAAACAAACGCACGGAGGCGTTAAATTCGCGCAAGGCGTAAAAAGGATAAAAATAACGTGCAAAGGCGTAAAACATTTAAATGATAAAAGGACGGATTGACCACAAGGGCCAAAGTGACAAACGCACGAAGGCGTACAATGTTTGAATTGACCGCGGGGGCCAAGAAAAGTTTAAAATGGTCACGGGGGACCAAGAAAAGTTGGATTGGTCACGAGGGACCAAGAAAGGTTCAAATTGGTCGCGAGGGACCAAGAAAGGTTCAATTTGGTCGCGAGGGACCAAGAAATGTTAAAATTGGTCGCGAGGGACCAAGAAAGGTTCAATTTGGTCGCGAGGGACCAAGAAATGTTAAAATTGGTCGCGAGGGACCAAGAAAGATTCAATTTGGTCGCGAGGGACCAAGAAAGGTTCAATTTGGTCGCGAGGGACCAAGAAATGTTAAAATTGGTCGCGAGGGACCAAGAAAGATTCAATTTGGTCGCGAGGGACCAAGAAAGGTTCAATTTGGTCGCGAGGGACCAAGAAATGTTAAAATTGGTCGCGAGGGACCAAGAAAGATTCAATTTGGTCGCGAGGGACCAAGAAATGTTAAAATTGGTCGCGAGGGACCAAGAAAGATTCAATTTGGTCGCGAGGGAAATAGAATGACGATTGTCCGAGCAACGAGACATACGTCAAGCATTCGTACAACCGGGGAAAGGAGAGACATACGTCAAACCACCCTTTTTCATTCATGTTTTGTTTGAACTTGAGAAGACGTATTTTTTGGGGAAGCTAGAAAAGAATGACGATCATCTAAGCAACGAGACATACGTCAAGTGTTTATCCGATCGGGGAAAGGAGAGACATACGTCAAACCACCCTTTTTCATTCAAGTTTCGCTTGAATTTTTAAGAAAATGTATTAACTAAAAAAAACGCTCGTTTTTAGAACTCAAATGACGAAAAAAGAAATTGTTCAAATTAGTTGTTGCAACCAAAATGAACAAGTTTGTTACTTAATAAAACAAGAAAGAAAATGTTTTTTGTTGTTTTCGTTGATTTTTGTTTGGTTGGTTTGGAAGGACGAGGTCCTTTGCCTACATACCCAAATGGGATCAAAACCGATGTAGTTCGGGAATAAAAAACGAGTGATTTGTTATGTTGATTTTAAAGCTTGAAAATGTTTGTGAAAGATAAAATGAACCAAAGTGGCGAGTGAATGAAGTTTGATTGATTTTAATTGCAAAAATAAAGTCTAATATGATTAAGATTGATTGAAGTTTGATTAAAATAAAATTGCTTGGTTTGAAAACCAAGGCTTTGTTAATGAAGAATATTTTTGATGAAGTTTTTGAATATTTGAAATGTTTTTGGTTTTTATGGTTTTTTCTTGGAGTTAAAAAAAAAGAAAATAAGCGCGATAAAATAAACTAGACGCGAGAGAATAAAAGGCAATTGTTGGATCAAAAAATAAAAAGATTTTTGTTTTTTGGATTATGAATTAAACTAAGAAAATAAAATATAATGCAATGCATATTTAAACATTTTGTTCCTAAATGTATATGCTAATGACATAAAAAATGCAAAATAAAATGAACAAAATAGAAATAAAAATAAAATGCATGAGATGATATGATAAGTAAATAAATGGGATGTTAAAAATAAAAGAACAAATAAAAGGAAATAATAATAAAAGGGAAATAAATAATAAAAAAAATAAAATAAAATAAAATTTGCAAAGAAAATAAAAGAAATAAAATTAGGGAGGTGTAAAAATAAAACTGGGGGGTGCTAGTAGTAAAAAAACAAGTCAGATTGGAAGAGAAAGGCCCAAAATGTATTGGGCCTACGTAAATTAATCTGGGCCGTCTGATTAATCAGACGGCCCTGATCAAACACAGGGTAAAAATAACCAGGGCCGTATGATTAAAAATCAAAGGCCAGGAGAGCGTGGGTGTACGCTAACGCGTACACCCTGTTACACAGAATCAAGGAGGGGTATTTAAACCCCCTCCCTTCACATTTTTTCATTTCTCACCAACACTTCTCTCTCTTCTCTCTCACTCTAAAACCGAAATTCTCTCTTCCTCTCCCCTCTCTCCTTCTTCCTCCCCCCCTTTGGCCGGAAATGGGTTTCCGGCGCGGTGGCCGCCGGCCTAGACGGCGGCGCCACCGTGCCGGAAGAAAAAAAAATTCGTTTTTTTAAAAACTCTTCAACTTTTCTAACATCCTTTTTCCTCCCAAATCCAAATCCGGCCTTGGATTTCCCAAAAAATTTCTCAAACACCCTAGATCTAGGTTTTAAGAAATCAAAAAAAGTCTACCTTTTTTCCTTTCTTTGTGTTCGGTTTTGCTTCTTCTTGTGTTGGGTTTGTGGTTCGCGTGTGAGTGTGTGGGTTGGTTGTGTAGGGCGTGTGGTGTTTGCTGTTTATGTGTGTGTGCGTGTAGTGTGTTGTTGTTGTGTGGTGATGTGCGTTTGTGAGTTTGTACTGTGTGTGGTTTGTGGGGTTGGGACGTACGGGTTATGTGGGTGGTGTTATGGAAAAAAACGTGTTGTGTTTGGTGGTTTGCGTGCGTGTACTGTTGGTGTATTTGTGAGGTTGCTGGAAATGTTTATGGGTTATGCTTGCTGTTGGTTGCTGGAAGAGTTTGAGTTCCTAAAATTTCTTCTTAAAATTTTTCTGTTCTTTTTTCTGTTGATTTGGTTGCTGTCTTATAGAAGCAATTTGAGCTGCTTGTCATAGATTGAGATAAGCTTGCAAGCTGGTTTTCCTGGATTAGAGATAAGATCTCTGCAAGCATTAAATGTGGGAGGAGATTTGCTGGATTTTTGAGGATTTTGTGATGATGAGAAATTTGTGATGATGAGAAATTCTGGGTTTGGGGGCGTGAACAGTGCTAGCCTGGCCTGTTGACTGTGTTGACTTGGACTGGATTTTTTTTGGACAAAAATGAAAATAATAATAATAATAAAAATAATAATAATAATAATAATAATAATAATAATAATAATAGTAAAAAAATGATAATAATAAAAGAATAAAAATTAATGATAATAAAAAACTAAAATTAAAAATAAAAGTAAAAAGTGATAAAAAATAAAATTAATAAACGAAACAAAAATTGACATGAGGTATTTTAAAATACCTCCCTGCCGAAATTTCGTCTGAAACGACGAAAATTCTCGGCCTTTAAAAAAATGCGTAAAACGAGACAATAAATAAAAGGAGACGAAAATGGGTCAAAAAATGGGGTATGACAGACGGGTCGAAGGGACTTAAATACAGAGTACGCCAATTTTGGACCTAGGAAAATATGAAATGCTCGTGATGCCAATGTGAATGCAAGACGACGAAGATGACATGACCAGGGATAAAGCAAAACAAAAGGATACCCGAGTTCGTTAAAGAACAGGATCTGACTCCACTGGGGGATAATATGGTTTCACTGGGGAAGGGATCAACTATCGTGTTGACAGCTGAAGAAGGAAGTATGATATGAGAAAAGACACCGACCACAAGCTGCCCGTTTGTTAAAGCTTGCCACTTGAGGTAAAGACGGAAACAAAAGTAACCTGCGAGCTGCTCGGGATGTAACCGAACTAGCCACTGACAACAAAGTGACGGTAAACAGGTAAATGTAAGCTGTTCGGGATGTTGCCGAAATGCCACTGACGACAAGAAATAAAGGTAAATGTCAACTGTCCAGGTTGTTGCCGAACTGTCATTGACGACAAGAAATAAAGGTAATGTCAACTGTCCGGGTTGTTGCCGAACTGCCATTGACGACAAGAAATAAAGGTAAATGTCAACTGTCCGGTTGTTGCCGAACTGCCATTGACGACAAGAAATAAAGGTAATGTCAAATGTCCAGGTTGTTGCCGAACTGCCATTGACGACAAGAAATAAAGGTAAATGTCAACTGTCCGGGTTGTTGCCGAACTGCCATTGACGACAAGAAATAAAGGTAAATGTTAACTGTCCGGGTTGTTGCCGAACTGCCATTGATGAGAAGAAATAAATGTAGATGTCAACTGTCCGGGTTGTTGCCGAACTGCCATTGACGACAAAACGAAAGCAAAAAGGTATGCACAAGTTGTTCGTTAAAGAACTGCTACTCGGCATACAGATTCACAAGTTGTTCGTTAAAGAACTGCCACTTGGCGAAAAGACAAGATAAAAGATGCACAAGCTGTTCATTAAAGAACTGCCACTTGGCATAAAGAGGGTGACATCTCTGGACCAGACACACTGGGGATGACACTTGGGGAAAAAGAGTCACAAATTGTTCATGATTGATTGACATGAAAAGCAAGACTCAGGGTGGTTAATGCAACCATGTATTGAATGATGTTATGTGCATGTTGTGTATGCATGAATGTGTATATGCATGAATGTATGAATGTATGTAAGACAATACGACTTGTATGAATGTATGGAGGATTGACTGTGGGATAGTATAACTGATGGACTTGATGAGACAAGATTGGACAGGTAAGATGGAAAGTGGACCGACGACGCAGTACAACCACTCAGCAATCTTCAATGGGGATGATGCCATTGGGGACATATCCAAAACATTGATGGGGTGTAAACACTTCCTGGGGGGAACGTGCTAATCCAAAAACCTGGCAGAAGGACCTGGTGCTTCTGTGGTCATGCTTATCTTTTGTTTTTTCTTTCTGAATCCCTAATTTTTGCCTGGACCGCCCTTTCGGGTTTTCAGTCCACCGGGAATATATTCTTTTTTGTATGCCCCTAATTTTTGCTTGGACTGCCCTTTCAGGTTTTCGATCCACCGGGATGCTCATTTTTGCCTAAGCCGCCCTTTCAGGTTTTCGACTTACCGAGCTCTTTTCTTTTTTCTTTCTTTGTTTTTTATTTCAAGCAATTGACCATGTTCAGCCTGCAGATTTTATCCGTTCTCAGGATAGCTGTTGACACACACTTCACTTATTCATGAGTTCAGAGAGAATGTGTTTTGTTGTTTATGCTTTTCCAAAAATATAAAAAGATTTATGATTTTTTTGAAAAATATTTTACTTCAAGTACTACCATCAAAAATAGAAGAAATTTTATAAACCGAATAAATGGGAATTCCAAATAAAGGGCACAGGCTCAAATTCATTTAACAGAGTGGTGGCCCGCCAATGGCATGGCTCCACGGATTTCACAAAGTTCGGAAAATGGTAAATATAAGGGGAAGGTACATTGAACACAATAACCGTTATTCTCCCTATCAACTTTGAATTCCACCGTTTAGATGCTTCAGATTCAGAGTCTTTTTTACCGCTAATGTGCCCCAAGTGAGTCATGGCCAACCTGATGCAGTTACCTTGTCTTTTGATCCTTAATTTTTGCATAGACCGCCCTTTCGGGTTTTCGATCTATCAGGATGATTATTTTCTGTTTCATGTCTCTAATTTTTGCCTGGACCGTCCTTTCAGGTTTTCAGTCCACCGAGACGCTCATTTTTGCCTAAGCCACCCTTACGGGTTTTCGACTTACCGAGCTGTTCTTTTATTTTTTAGACAAAGTATTTCTTGACTGCATCGGCGTTCACAGGACGGGGAAGCTCATCACCATCCATAGTCGTAAGAGTCATTGCACCACCGGAGAACGCTCTTTTGACGACATATGGGCCTTCATAATTAGGCGTCCATTTGCCCCTGGAGCCCGGTTGAAAGGATAAAATCTTTTTGAGCACAAGGTTTCCTTCTTGAAATTCACGGGGACGAACCTTCTTGTCAAATGCTTGTTTCATCCTCTTTTGATATAGTTGACCATGACACAAGGCAGCCATGCCTTTTTCTTCAATCAAGTTCAGCTGAGCATACCTACTTTGACACCATTCAGCCTCAGACAATTTGGCTTCCATCAGAACTCTCATCGACGGGATTTCGACCTCTACAGGGAGCACTGCTTCCATGTCGTAGACCAAAGAAAAAGGGGTTGCCCCTGTTGAAGTGCGCACCGAGGTACGATACCCATGCAGAGCGAATGGTAACATCTCATGCCAGTCTTTGTAAGTGATTACCATTTTCTGGACAATTTTCTTGATGTTTTCATTTGTGGCTTCGACAGCACCATTCATCTGGGGTCTGTAAGGAGAAGAATTATGATGCTCAATCTTGAACTCTCCGCACAACTCTTTCATCATCTTGTTGTTCAAATTTGTTCCATTATCTGTGATGATTCTATTAGGCACACCGTAACGGCAGATGAAAGAAAAAGCCGACAAGTGGCTTATCAACATGGCTTCTTCACCGCTCACAGTTATCAGCTTCCCGTTCTTTATGAACTTCAACTTTTGATGCAGCGTAGACGTCACCGCTCCGGCTTCATGGATCCATGGTCGGCCCAACAAACAACTGTACGCTGCTTGGATATCCATCACTTGAAAAGTAATCTGAAATAGGTGTGGTCCAATAGTTATAGGCAGGTCTACTTCTCCGATCACTGACTTCCTAGAACCATCAAAAGCTTTTACTATTACTCCGCTTCTCCTTATGGGTGTACCCTTGTAGGAAAGTTGATCAACAGTTGATTTGGCCATCACATTCAGAGACGAACCGGTGTCCACAAGTACATTTGACAGTGCATCAGACTTGCAATTCACCGATATATGCAATGCCAGGTTGTGATTCCTACCCTCTGCTGGGAGCTCTTCGTCACTGAAACTCAGATTGTTACATGCAGTGATATTGCCCACTATTCCACCAAATTGATCAATCGTCACATCATGATCCACGAAAGCTTGGTCCAAGACCCTCATCAAGGTGTCTCTATGAGCGTCAGAATTCAATAATAATGACATCATAGATCTCTTTGACCGAGTTTGCATCAACTGATCAATCACTTTGTACTCGCTCTTCTTGATCAACTTCAAAATTTCATCATGATCAGAGTTCCCACTGGCCCCATTAGACTGGCCCATCTCCTTGTTTCCACTAGGACCAATTACTGGTAGTTCTTCAATCACTGGATCACTTACTTTCTTCGGAAGTGCTGCTGGGATGACACGCCCGTTCCTCAATATCTTGTTATTACTCGCAATGTTTTCGACAGAAGTTAGAAAGGGTAAGGGTACCTCCCGTCCATTTTCCAGCATTGTGGCATGGTATTTGTATGGGACAGCTTTCTGAGAAGTATATGGTACAGGTCCCGGCAAACAGATGACCAGAGGAGTAATAGTTGACTTTTCACTGTTATATGTTATCTCCACCCGTTCTGGGATGCTGAACTCAGGTGTAATGACAGACACACTATCACCCTTATTTGTGATGATGAGTTCTCTTCGATCCAATAGACCTTGGATGTCATCTCTCACCTGTTGGCAACCCCGTGAGTCTACAGGACAAGTCTCGCAGGCAGTATGATCATGCTGGAAGTAAGTCAGCTTGCAAAGGTCAGTATGGATTTGGACTAGTGATCCCTGAATGTGTCGAACATCAACAACAGGGCGAGTCCCCGAACATTCTTGCACCATATTGACAGACGAGGTCCCATGATGTGGTAGCGGATTGGCATGTACATTTGGGTTATAGTCTTTGAAGGACAGGATGTTGGCTTGGACCAACCTCTGCACCTCTCTCTTTAAAGCAAAGCAGTGTTCAACGTCATGGCCTGGTGCCCCTTGGTGGAAGGCACACGTGCGGTCGGCTCGGTACCAAAAAGGTAGCCTTTTGGGTACTTGAGGTGGCGCCTTTGTCTGTACCAGGTTTTTCTCAAGCAAAGCTGGGAGCAACTCTGCGTATTTTATAGGGATAGGGTCAAATTGCTGGTTTCTTGGCATATGGTTTTGTGGATGGAGCTGTTGGGGGGCTTGAGGTCGGGGCTGTTGTTGGTAGTACGGTTGTTGATGAGGCTGTTGATAATGTTGATGGGGTTGTTGGTAATGTTGATGGGGCTGTTGGTAAGGCCTTTGTGGGGTTTGTAGTTTGTAGTTTGAATTTTGGGTAGTATTGGTGGATGGTGAAATGGCAGCAATGTGTTGGTAGGTTGGGTATCTTTGTTGGGGTCTCCCGTGAGCGACCATATTGACCTCCTGTTCCTTCTTCCTTGGGAAGTGGTTCCCGAACTTCTTCCCACTGTTGGCGGGGGTACTCTCTTTGATCAGACGTCCTTCCCGGACTCCTTCCTCCAGGCGCATACTCATATTTACCATCTCAGTGAAATCGCTGGGTGCACTTGCAATCATCCGCTCATAATAAAATGAACCAAGAGTGTTTAGGAAAATCTTGGTCATTTCTTTCTCCTCGAAAGGTGGGTTGATTTGAGCAGCAATCTTTCTCCATCTTTGGGCATACTCTTTGAAAGTCTCCTTATCCTTTTGAGCCATGGCCCGGAGTTGATCTCTGTCTAGGGCCATGTCCAGATTGTACTTGTATTGGCGGACGAAGGCTTCTCCCAAATCATTGAAAGTTTGGATTCTGGTGCTGTCCAAACTCATGTACCATTTTAAAGCGGCGTCAGTCAGATTGTCCTGGAAGTAATGGATGAGTAATTGATGATTATCTGTCTGGGTAGACATCTTCCTAGCATACATCACCAGGTGGCTTTGAGGACAAGTGTTCCCCTTATACTTTTCGAATTCAGGGACCTTAAACTTGGGCGGGATCTTGACATTCGGCACCAAACAAAGGTCGTGGGCATTTTTCCCAAACAGATCTTTCCCCCGGAGGGCCTTGATTCCCCGTTGCATCTCTTCAAACTTTTCTTGGAAACCACCCATCTGATCTTGAGCCCCTACACTTTCTGCGTGGTAGATAAGCTCGTTGTCATATGGGTTGGTGTGAATCACTGGAGCTGAAAAAGCCACAGTAGCCTGAGGAAAAGTAACACCGGGTTGAGGAGCAGAAGTTGTAGCAGGAATAGGGATGAATCCTTCACCGGAGCTAAGAGGCATGCCCCAGGGATATCCCTCGGGCATGGTATATTGTGGAGCGCTGGTGTGCGCTGTCGGAGCCGGAGTAGTAGCAGTCGTCAACTGAGCTAGGGAGCCAGGGGGAGGAGACGGTGGCTTAGTCTGTGTAGCTGCCAGCAGTTTCACTAACTCCGTTAATTCCTCGATCTTGGATTGCACGGATGTCATTTCTCCCCGGAGCGCCTGATTCTCTTGTTCCAAATGTTCCATTCTTTTTCTCTGATATGCTCTAGTGTTGTATGTGTAAGTCGGTTTCTGCTGAGGACGTCTGGCCACTTTCTTGGACTAGGCAGATGGACCTTTGAAAAAACAAGACGTGAGACTCGGCTTGAGAAACTACGAATGCGATATGATGCATGATTATGCGTATGCAAAAAAGAAAGATATTTTATCGAAGGACCTTGTAGAAGTAACTGTAAACATCATGGTTTGAACATTTCGTTTAAGCATTAAGATATTACAAAATAGTTCTTTTTGACAAATTACAAGATTTTGGAAGCTAGAATCTAAACATAAAACTCTAATGACTTCAACTCAAGTTCCTGGAGTAGATGAATCCTCGGAATCTGAATGTGCACCAAAGAACGAATCCATAAACCTCTTCTTCCTTTTCGAATCCCGGCTGAGCAAAGCATCTTTTTGCTGAAGCAAATCATCCTTCTCGATCATCCGTTGGTTCTGAATGAAAAGCTCATGATTCTTCTGCGCTAACTTCCCTTTCAAGGTTTCGTGCTCACGTTCTAGCTCCTGGTACCTTCTCTTCCAAGTTTCTTTTTCAAGCCTTTCCTTGGTCAGTTGCTTGTGAAATTCTTCCTTGGTGTCAAAGGGTATGGGCAGAGATGATGGTGGGATGGTGGAAGACAAGTATCTGGGTAAATGGTAAGGTAGGCCAAAACTCATGGTTCTATCAATAACCCACTGAATATAAGATTCGTGCACATAATCTAATTTCTTCCCCAACTGGCTTCTGTTGAGTCTTCGGATGGCACTCCAAGCTTGTGCGAACCTTCCTCTTTTGTCCGAGTGTTCTTCATGGTTAAGATAGAACTCACTAGTTAAGGCAAGGTTATTTGGTTTTGTTCTCATTGGGTAGCCAAATTGTCGTCGGGCAAGAAAAGGGTTGTAGCTAATCCCGCCACGCATACCAAGGAGAGGTATGTTGGGGTATTCACCACAACTAACAATGATCTTTCCAACATCACAGGCTGCCTGGTACCAAACTATGTCGGATGGATGGAGGGCCATAATTCGGTGAGACCAAGGAAGATCCTCAAGGTTGGCTTTGAAAGTATGGGTTTGAGGTAGGTGGGAGATAAACCATTTGTAGAGCAATGGTGCACAACAAAGAATAGTTCCACGGCCGGCTTGGGTTCGGTCATGGATGGAGTGGTAGGTATCGGCTAGTAGTGTGGGTACAGGGTTTTTTGCGAGGAAGATTTTGATGGCATTGATGTCAACAAAATTGTCAACATTTGGGAAAAGTATGAGGCCATATATAAGGAAGGCTAGGGTGGAATGGAAGGCACGTGTACTAGCTGCTTCAGCAAATGTGGAGGCTTGTTGGTAGAGGAAGTGGGTGGGAAGACCTTGGAGGCCTCCTTTAAAGGTGAGGTTTGCTTGGATGATGGAGGTTTTGAGATGGAGAGCGGCTGCGATGTCGGAGGGTTTAGGGATAGGTTCTAGGCCATGGAACGGTATTTTGTCGGGCACGGGTAACCCAACCAGGTATGAATACTCTTCAAGTGTAGGGACGAGCTGGTAGTCGGGAAACGTGAAGCAATGATAAAGAGGGTCATAGAATTGGACCAAGGTTTCCAGACATCCTTCCTCAACATCTACTCTAAGGATATTAAGCAGCTTTCCATGATGAGCTTGAAAATCCATTGGGTCGCTTACTAAAGACCCTAGCTCCCTTAATTATGACAAATCTGTTTTTTTGAAAAGGTACTTCTTGGTGCTTCTCCTTGGAATGTCCATGTCTATGATATTTACAAAAAAGCTTGTTTAAGTCCTTCGATAAATTGGATGAACAAAAATGAGTTTATGCACGGATGCATGTATGCATGATTATGCTAAAGAGCGGAGAAAACATGGTGAGGTTAAGTCCATAATGTTGGAGTCAAGGGTAAACACGCCATTTGGTAAGGACTATGGTTTCATATGTACCTGTATCACGGGTTCTACCAAGTTCCCAAAGTCATCGACTACTTCCGAATATTGTCGGATCACGGGACTGATTCCCGGTCCAACGACATTTGTAAGAAAGTCTCGTTTGAGTGTAGTATCGCGTATCAACCAATTCAAGACTACTCTTGATTAGCCACCGCACTACGTCCTAAAAGGCCAAGATGGGTTAAAGGTAACTAAAGGTCCTCAACTTCATAGCTCACTTGAAAATAACAATGCCGAACACGACTACTCATGTCAACATAGTAATACTTCCAAGATCCCTCCATTGAGTGGGGTTATCACATGTGCCACATCCGAAACTCACTCTCGGAAATACACTTTGATGATACCACCATCCTATCTTATGTTTCCCTCAAGTCCGGGTGTAGGACTTATCTCACCACTCACGCAAAAGAAAAGAAACACATAGGCACGTATTTACATTCTTATTTTTTTTTTAAACAAGTTATAGCACAAAATAATTAAATAAATTCAAGTTAGGCTCAACCCTCTTAGGGAATTCCCCAGTGAAGTCGCCATTTCTGTCGCGGTGATTTTCAGAGATCAAGCTATTGATTAGTGTTGACTCACTAATTTTATTTCACAACTGAACTTTTAATTTTTTAAAAGAAAAGTGGAAAAAAGTTCTAAATTACCACATTTTTAAAGATTAGGGTTCGTGGGTTAGTTACGCTTAGGGAAGGTGTTAGCACCCTAAACGTTCGTAGTACTCTACGAGAACCTCTTGATTTTATTTATTTATTTTGGCTATAACTTGCTTTTTTTTTTAAAAGAAAAGAATGAATTAGAGTAGTGAGAAAAAAAATGTTTTTTTATATATTTTTTATGATTTGGAAGGACATGGTCTTTTGCCTACGTACCCGTGAGGGAACAAAACCTCGTAGTACGGGGTAAAAATACCGATTGATTTGTTTTTGTGTTTTTTTAGTTTTTGAAAAGGTTTTAAAGATAAAATAAGGCCAAGTGGCAAAAAGATTAAAATTGGTTTGTGTTTTTTTATTTTTGAAAATGATTCAAGTGTTATTAAGGTAGATTAATGGTTATTTAAAGAAAATAAAAGAGAAAAAAAGGGACACTTGATTGAAAATCAAAGTTTATTTAAGAAAAGATTTTTTTGAGTTTTTGATTATTATTTGCATGTTTTTGTTTTTTTTGTTTTTAATGAACTAAAACTAAAAAGACATAACTAAAAGCTAAACACGATGAATTTCCGTGGTGATGTTGGATCACCACGAAACCCTTTTGAAGTTAAACTAACATAATATTTTTGTATTTTTTCTTTGTAAAGCGGAGTAAAAAAATAAAAGACATAAAGCGGAATAAATAAAGTGTGGGTGTCAGTGCATATTCTCATTTATATTTACATCGTACCTAAATACATTCTAATAGAATAAAAACGGGATAATAAATAAAGATAAAATATGTTAAATATAAACAAAGAAATAAAAATTCATGAAATAAAAGGAAAATAAAAAAAATAAAAATGCCTGATGTGCTAAAAATAAAGGCATTAAAATAAAATGCATGAGAATAACAGGATTAAAATAAAATGCAAGAAAAGAAATAAAAAGGGAAGAAAATAAAAGATGAAAAATAAAGGGGAAAGGGGGTGCAAGAAGCAGGAAATGGGGGGTTCAAAGAGCAGTCAGAATGGAGGGGAGAAAAAACTGGGCCGTGTTATGGGCTGAAAGAGAAGGAAAAAAAAAATCAGACCGGTTCGGTTCGAGTGAACCGAACCGTTTCAGTGCTTATAAATACTTAGGGGCCGGTTTTAAGCAATTTTCTCTTTCTTCTCTTCCTCCCTTCTCTCTTCTCTCAACCTGCACGGCCAAAAAAAGTCTCCGGCGCGGCGGCCGACCAGCCCAAGGGGCGGCGCCACCGCGCCGGAGCGGCGAGTCTCCTCCTTTTTTTTAAAAAAAATGCAGTTTTCGAAAGCCTTTTTTACCCTCTAACCAAATATGAACTCAAATTTCTCAAATCCTTTCTTAAAAGTCCTAGATCTAATTTTGAAATTTCAAAAAAACTACCTTTTGAGGGCAAACTGTGTTCGGTTTTGTGAATTTGTTGGTGGTGATTTGCCGCGACTTGGTATGTGGTGGGGAGGTGGTTCGGTTTTGTGGTGTATGGTGGGTTTAGATTAGTGGTTGTTTTTCCGGTTGTGGGTCTGTGTGCGTGGTTTGGTTTTTGTGATTGGTTGTTGTTTAGGTAGGCTGGGTCATGTGCGGTTTGTGTGTGTATGGCTGGGGTTATGTGTGGTGGTGGTGGAGGCCGAACGTGGTTTTGGGTTTGAGGGAGAGGCCGAGTTGGTTGTTTGTGTGTGTGTGTGGGGTATGGTAGGGTTGTGGCTCGGTTGTGGTGGCGTATGGAGGAGGGGCCGCGTGTGTGATGGTGGTGGTAAGTGGCCGTGTGTGGCTTTGTTTTTGTGATAAGGATTCTTTACTGTTTCTGTTCTTGTTTTTTGACTCTTGTTGGCTTGTTGTGTTTTTTCTGCTGAGGGATTTTTTGTGTTTTTCTGATTACTGATGGATTTTTGTGCCCCCTGGAATCAGGAAGTTGGCCCCTTTTAATTATGCAAATGCCAGTAAATGACAATGAAAGCCATTGATGGACCATGAACAGATCAGTCAACCAAATTTCAAACATTAAAATGGCCATTAAAAACCATAAAACATAAGTCAACTAAAATAATTAAAATAAATCCGAAAAATAAAAAAAATAAAAATGAAAAAAGGTGAACAAAATAAAAAATAAAAGGGTAATAAGAAAATGATAATGCTAATAATAAAAGGAAAAAAAATAAATAAATAAAAAGAATCTAAAAACAACCAAAAAAACGGTTGCATTCGGAATAAAAAATGAGGTATTTTAAAATACCTCTCTGCCGAAATTTCGTTTGAAACGACGGAAAATCCCGAATCAAAAATAAGTAAAAAGGAAATTTAGGTCAAGAATTGGGGTATGACAATAACCATTATACAATATCATATAAAGTTCACAAAAAATATATATAGACAAAAAATATTTGCATACTAGTATAATTTTAAAAAAAGTTAGGGGCAGATTGTGGCCTCTGCTAGTCCCCCTTCTAGCTCTATCCATGTGCACATATAACTGGTTTGTTAATCTCCTAACATATGAAACCCATGCGACACACGGGTAACTTAATCTGTAATCAGGCTCGGCCCAGAGGGTGTGCAACTAGCTCTATGGTGCCGGACCTCGCATTTTTGGGGGCCCAAATGTTTTGTTCTTATAGTATAGTGGTTGTCTATAATAATATTAATACAAAAAGTAGAATCAAGTTGACAAGATATTCAATTTACCATAGCGGATTGTTTAATTATGAAAGTCTTGATGGACGCGTGTTCGACTCCCAAAGTCCTTATTTTTGAATTTTTTTATCATCTATATTTTTTATATTAAAAATATATAAATTTTAAATTATTAGTAGCCCAATTTTTTTATATTTTATTACTTACAAGAATGCCTATTTTTTTTATGTTATTTAGTCTAAATAGATGATATGATGATTTTTTTTAAAAAAAAATTTTGCATTCGTTTACTAGGGGCGCCTTTTTATTATTAGAATCTAGCCTCCAATTCAATCGGAACAGCCCTGTCTCTAATTAAATATATTTCATTGTTAATCATATTTTTTAATTTTGTTTGTTTTTAAATGTGACACGTTGATTTCGCATGTTTTGATAAAATATAACATCAATTGATAATCATTACCGGACAATCATATTTATCAAGTATATATTTTTGTTGTTTAACACCGAAAGAGTTTATAAAATAAAAAAATCACATCCACATGATATTAATTATATACTATTCTTAAATTTTAATAGCATCAATTGTGTGGACTATAAACAAAAATACTATTTTGAGTAGAAAAAATAGAATTGAATAAAAAAAGGAATAAAAGGTAATATGTGTGTGTCATGTGTCTTTTATATTTTCATCAGAGACAAATATTTCTCTCATGTTATTTAAGTTGTCCTGATTTATTTTTCTTAATGACTAAAAATTGTCTTAATTTTTTTCAAAAACTAAATTGAGTCTCGCAAATTTTATTAGGGACTAAAATGAGTCTTCATTCAATAAAGCGCTTATTTTAAGATAAAAAAATACATATTATTTTGAATAATAATATGGTTTCCGACTTTACTTCTTTTTTTTTTTGTTGACAGAATTCTGAGTTTACTTAAAAAATAGGCTAAATTGCTTTTTTGGTCCCTTAACTATTTTTTGGTATCGCTTTGGTCCCATAAGTAATAAAAAGTCCGTTTCAGTCCTTTATTTTTATCTTTGTTATACAATTTGGTCTTTTCAGTTAGTTTTATTAAAAAAACGTTAACTCAGTACACTTGTCATTTTGGCATCGGTTGTTACATTTATTCATCTTCTTTCCTGTTCTTCACTCCTCTTCTTCTTCATCTTCATCATCCACAACAAACAAACCCAGAAAAAAGAAAAAAAACTTCTCTTTTATCGTCATCTTCATCAAATCAACAATCCTATATACCCATAAATTTTTTTTTAAAAAAAAAAAACCCAAGAAACAACACCTGTTGCACAGCAACAATAACTGCAAAAAAAAAACATAACAAAGGTGGAAGAAAACTAAAAATGAGTGAAAAGACTAAAAATAACAGTTATGGAAAGAAGAAAAAGAAGAATGGTTCAGAAACATGTATTATCAAGGAAGTCCTTCATTTTTTATCAAACATCACAACACCAACACAAAAAAAAAAAGAGTAATTCACAATAAACAAAACAACCCTAAATTCATTCAAAACCAAGAAAGAGTCAAAAGTTAGAGGTAATAAGTTTAAACTCAGACGAAAGAGTAAATATTGATCTAACAAGTAATTATTAAATTTTGCCATTCAAAATGAATTTGTACCCTTACCAACTGTAACCATAAATATTAAAGGCTAACATTGCCAAAACCTCTAGTTTGATGTTTTTTCTTTTGAACAGCAAAATTTATTAATATCGGAATCTCTGCACAAGAAGAACAGAGACCGGCAATACGGAAACTACATATAAAAAAAAGTCGTATATAGGCAAAACACCTAAAAAAAACATACATCGTACATCATAAACACAATAAGGACACACCTCCACCGAATGCTATCATCAACACCAATAAAAACAAACCTCCAAAGCCTACACCAAAACCAAGCTAAACCCCCACAAACCAGCAACAACCAAATAATAAGTTAAAAGCTTCAAACTCCATCGCAAATGACCACAAAATCAAAATCCAAACATCTATCGCCGGCTACTCACATCAAACCCTTCTAAATAAAACCACCATACCAGTTAAAACCCCTAACAACAACACATCACCTTCTCATAATCACCAAGTAAGCACTCGAAAATGAATTGTTCCTCCAAACATTCGGATTGCTCCAAACATTCTAGTTTGATGTATACATGTGTTTGGACATTATCATGTCTTAAACTAGCTAGCTTTTAAGGGTGAGTTTCAAATCAAATTAACATATGCATGGTTGTGTATGGCATTAGGTACTTTGAGAAATAATTAATTAAGGTTTTATTTGGTTTAAATTCTGCTTTCATTGCGCTGACTTCGTCCATAGATAATATATAAAAATATTTGTAAACATATTTTGAATTTTAAGATATTCCTTACCCTAATGAGTCTTGAGATTCAGCTAATACAAACTATTATTTATAACAAATAGAAGTAATGAAAGAAGACATTTAGCTAATTAAAGCTGAAAACTCCCAATATAATTTTATATTTTAATCTCCTTTTGGTAGGAACACGGTAACACGAAACATTGTTAGAAAAGTATTACAAATTTATTTAAACAGCAATGCTATATAACGCGAATAAACCTTGCTGAAATTTTCACGAGCCTGTGGGTGTGTTTGGTAAAAATAAGTTATAAGCTAGCTGATAGCTGATGGCTGATAGCTGATAGCTTATAGCTGAAAAAACTCGCTTATTAAAATTAATGTGTTTGGTAAAATTTGTTGTTGAAGTGGCTGATAAATATAAAATGACATAAAAGTACATATATATTTTATTTGATATTTTGTTTATAAACAATTTTACTTAATATATTTATTTTAAATATTTTAATTAATTTCATCTTTAAAATGGTAAATGTGGTACATAAATTAAATTGTGATTTTTGTGTAATTAAACGTTTTAACTTTGATATAATATATATATTTTAAAAGAACTTTTATATAATATATCTTTTTATTTTTTGAAAATTATATAGTTTTATTTGAAATTATAAATAATATATAAACTAATAGAATGTAAGAGGATCTATATATAAAAGGAAAAAAGAAAGTGCTTGGTTGTTCAGCAAACCGGAAAAGAAAAATAAATTGGCAGTTACTTTGATAACTTGGGTTTAGTGGTCATTTGTTTAAAAAATAATAAAATAAAAATAAAGGTTAAAAATGGAAGAAAATGTCAAAAGCTATAAGCTATAAGCTCAAAAGCTACTTGAAATAGCATTTGGAAAAAAGCTATAAGCTCATGAAAAAAGCTTGTTACCAAACACATCTAATTTTATCAAGCAAGCTTATAAGCTAATCCAAAAAGCTATAAGCTAGTTTATTTGTGTTACCAAACACACCCTGTGTCGTTTTAGAAAAGAGAGAGAATAGTCTTAAATTTTGGTTTTAGTGGAATACATGTGTTTATCCATGTTTTTGGTAAACAAGAAGACTAGTTTTAAAATGTTCCTTGCAGGATCAAACTAGAAATCTTAGGACATGTTGTGCAAAGATTTGTCAGAAAATGTATGAATGTTCATCATATTCATGAGTTTGTTTATGAACAAGATGAATAAAATTGTTTTTGTGATGAAAATAACTGTCTTTCGACAGGAATCAACAATATGCTTAAGGATTAAAAGACTAAAAGACTTAGAATTTAAAAGCAAAGAAACTTAAAGAAAAGTGCATTGCATTAAGTAAAGATGGTTCAGCAAATAATATTACATACATTATGTTTCTCTTTTCTCTCTAACATTGGGTACTTTGAGTGTGTAGAATTTTGCTAATGATTTGTGACTCGTTTTTCCTATGAAAAACTACTATATACATAAGAAAAATAACTACTTAGGCCAACGGTGAGAAACTAAACCCTTTCGACCGATTTGGCTTGTTTTCCACATGTCTGATCCTTCAATTCTGCCTTTTCAGTGAGGACTTGAATCCTACCAGTCGAATCCACAATCCTGTCGAATCCCAGCTTGTCGAAATCATCAACTTCTGTCTTGGACTTAGAGAATTCTATAATCTCTGCTTCCCCCTTGCTTGTCGAAACACATACTCAAAAATACAGGCTAACACCAGTCGAAGTGAACAAACACTTGTCAAAAACCTTCTCATAAATCTTGTCGACATACTTGTATTTCCACTTGTACTTAGAGAATTTCATGGTCTTCATAACCATATTGCTTGTCGAAATGCATGTTCAAAATCCAGGCTAACAACATGGTGGTCAATGTATTGACCAACCAGTCAAAACATTTCGCTAGCAATTGGTGAAACACTCTTTCGCTTTATTGATCATTTTCCTTATTTAATTTAAAGGCTAAATTACACCACGAGTCCTTTAAGTTTGAGTTTTGTAATAGATAGGTCCTTTAAGTTATTTTGGTCACACATAAGTCCTTTAAGTTTGAAACGTTTTCAATTTAGTCCTTTTGTTAACCAAACGTTACAAAAACGATGTTGTGGCAGTTAAGTGTATGATGTGACAGTTAAGTTTGTAAACGATGGACATTAGGATGTAAATTCTCATCGAATGAATAGTTCAAGGAAGTTTTTATCAACTATTCTGTGTATAATAGCTTCGATTTGAGGTTCATAAAGAATGACAATGAGAGGGTCAGAGTTGGTTGCAAGGATGTATGCCCTTGGATTGTTTTATGTTCTAAGATACCTGACGAGGATACATGACACATCATACACTTAACTGTCACATCATCGATTTTGTAATGTTTAGTTAACAGAAGGATTAAATTAAAAACGTTTACAAACTTAAAGGACTTATGTGTGACCAAAATAACTTAAAGGACATATCTGTTACAAACCTCAAACTTAAAGGACCCATAGTGCAATTTAACCTAATTTAGATTGTATACAACTTAAAACCACAATTTCTAAAACCTTATGCTACTTTTTTTTACAAAGAGGCCAAAACAAAATTGAGAGAATTCATTCCTTATTTTTGCACCCTCACTCTTTTTTTTTTTTTTAATTACACCCTCCAAACATAAAATTCAAACAGAGAAAACACCATTTTCCTTGTGTTTGGATAGATAAATAAAAAAAGGTGTTTTTTCATGGTCGGGTAAATCCAAACGAAAATACAGTAGATTTTAAGAATATGGGAGATCGGAAAAGAAACTCTCAACAGCCATAGGTCAAGCAGCCCAACTGTATAATGCTTTCTAATTTTCAACTTGCACTTATTGGACGGTAGGTTTTGGTCGTGTAGGCCATGCATGCACACCCTAGTGTGAATGCATACACAAAGTTTCGGCGCTTGTAAATCTTCATGCTTAGTTCTATTTGAATTTTGGAATGTATAGGGCAATTCAAATACTACTTGTTGGTTGGGATGCCTCTATCTCGTTCCTTTATGGCTCCTCCATGTTTTGAGTTACCAATAAAATTAGATTCATGTCATAGGGATATTGTTTAAAGAATTCATATGAAATTTTTTTGTTTCTCAAGTAAAATCCATAAAAAAAATATAATTACATAACTTTCTATGTAAAAATTAACTTTTTTGATTGTTTAAACAATATTTAAAGGTTAGGGTATTTGTTAGCATTTTCCATAAAATTATTGTTGGGTTTTAGTTATGTTTCAGTGGTCCAGTTCTTATTCATGATAATGACTTTCTAACCGTTAAACTTGTTTCTATTCTTTTCTTTTTCTTCCATGCCCAAGTATGATTGCCCAGCGGTTACTTGTTCCACCAAGCTTGACCTAGTAAACGTGTATTATTTGGCTCTTTTGCAGTTAATTAACTTGGAGATAAGATCATTGGATTTATAGGGATTGGTTAATGCGACATCTCTCCAACCAACTTCGTTCTCTTTAAATCTAAAAATGCAATGATTAACGAGTTAAAATGTGTAGTTTCCGTTGGTTCCAATCAAATCAGGTATCAAGCATGCAAGTGATGAATAATCAAAAAAGTTGTCTGGTAACTGTATCGTGACCTATATGCTTCAAAATCCCTTCGAAATCATACGTACACTTCACCTTCTTTGTTTTAACTACCTGCACATTAGGGACAGAACTAGAAATTAAACTTATGAGAATCAAATTGAAAGTATGATTTAATGAAAAAAATTAATGTTTAAATGCATAATATTCACAAGATATTTAGGAAATTATCATATATATTCAAAGTTATAAGAAATTTCAAGGATATAAGAAAGATGAGTGTCTTGAGGTTTGCTTGAGAATGAAAAAACTAAAATGAATTTTAAATATATAGCAGCAAAAGAAAATGTGAAACAATAAAAATACAAGCATGTGAGGATGTATTCAGGATGAAATGAAAAATGAATCAATGACAGTGCGCAACCAAAATTGTAGACAATGATTCAATCTTTCTAAACGAAATTGCAATGAGGAATCATATCTTGAGATTATAGTTAAGGATTAATTAGGATTCTTCTAAAAATTTTTAACAAAACCTCACTTTTTTTTTCCGTTGTTGTTAAGGATTCTAGTTAAGTGTGCAATTAAGCCTAGAAACATGTGTTTAGACTCAATATATTGAGTTAAAAAATAACTGTCGCGGTGATTTTCTGAGATCAAGCTATTGATTAGCGTTGACTCACTAATTTTATTTCACGACTGAACTTTTAATTTTTCAAAAGAAAAGTGGAAAAAAGTTCTAAATTACCACATTTTTAAAGATTAGGGTTCGGGGGTTAGTTACGCTTAGGGAAGGTGTTAGCACCCTAAACGTTCGTAGTACTCTACGAGAACATCTTGATTTTATTTATTTATTTTGGCTATAACTTGCTTTTTTTTAAAAGAAAAGAATGAATTAGAGTAGTGAGAAAAAAATGCTTTTTATATATTTTTTATGATTTGGAAGAACATGGTCCTTTGCCTACGTACCCGTGAGGGATCAAAACCTCGTAGTTCGGGGTAAAAATACCGATTGATTTGTTTTTGTGTTTTTTTAGTTTTTGAAAAGGTTTTAAAGATAAAATAAGGCCAAGTGGCAAAAAGATTAAAATTGGTTTGTGTTTTTTTATTTTTGAAAATGATTCAAGTGTTATTATGGTAGATTAATGGTTATTTAAAGAAAATAAAAGAGAAAAAAAGGGACACTTGATTGAAAATCAAGGTTTATTTAAGAAAAGATTTTTTTTGAGTTTTTTATTATTATTTGCATGTTTTTGTTTTTTTTGTTTTTAATGAACTAAAACTAAAAAGACATAACTAAAAGCTAAACGCGAGGAATTTCCGTGGTGATGTTGGATCACCACGAAACCCTTTTGAAATTAAACTAACATAATATTTTTGTATTTTTTCTTTGTAAAGCGGAGTAAAAAAATAAAAGACATAAAGCGGAATAAATAAAGTGTGGGTGTCAGTACATATTCTCATTTATATTTACATCGTACCTAAATACATTCTAATAGAATAAAAATGGGATAATAAATAAAGATAAAATATGCTAAATATAAACAAAGAAATAAAAATGCATGAAATAAAAGGAAAATAAAAAGAAATAAAAATGCATGATGTGCTAAAAATATAGGCATTAAAATAAAATGCATGAGAATAAAAGGACTAAAATAAAATGCAAGAAAAGAAATAAAAAGGGAAGAAAATAAAAGATGAAAAATAAAGGGGAAGGGGTGCAAGAAGCAGGAAATGGGGGGTTCAAAGAGCAGTCAGAATGGAGGGGAGAAAAAGACTGGGCCGTGTTATGGGCTGAAAGAGAAGAAAAAAAAAATCTGACCGGTTCGGTTCGAGTGAACCGAACCGGTTCAGTGCTTATAAATACTTAGGGGCCGGTTTTTAAAATCATTTTTCAAGCAATTTTCTCTTTCTTCTCTTCCTCCCTTCTCTCTTCTCTCAACCTGCCCGGCCAGAAAAAGTCTCCGGCGCGGCGGCCGGCCAGCCCAAGGGGCGGCGCCACCGCGCCGGAGCGGCGAACCTCCTCCTTTTTTAAAAAAAATGCAGTTTTCGAAAGCCTTTTTTACCCTCTAACCAAATATGAACTCAAATTTCTCAAATCCTTTCTTAAAAGTCCTAGATCTAATTTTGAAATTTCAAAAAAACTACCTTTTGAGGGCAAACTGTGTTCGGTTTTGTGAATTTGTTGGTGGTGATTGGCCGCGACTTGGTATGTGGTGGGGAGGTGGTTCGGTTTTGTGGTGTATGGTGGGTTTAGATTAGTGGTTGTTTTTTCGGTTGTGGGTCTGTGTGCGTGGTTTTGTTTTTGTGATTGGTTGTGGTTTAGGTAGGCTGGGTCGCGTGCGGTTTGTGTGTGTATGGCTGGGGTTATGTGTGGTGGTGGTGGAGGCTAAATGTGGTTTTGGGTTTGAGGGAGAGGCCGAGTTGGTTGTTTGTGTGTGTGTGGGGGGTATGGTAGGGTTGTGGCTCGGTTATGGTGGCGTATGGAGGAGGGGCGGCGTGTGTGATGGTGGTGGTAAGTGGCCGTGTGTGGCTGTGTTTTTGTGATGAGGATTCTTTACTGTTTCTGTTCTTGTTTTTTGACTCTTGTTGGCTTGTTGTGTTTTTTCTACTGAGGGATTTTTTGTGTTTTTCTGATTACTGATGGATTTTTGTGCCCCCTGGAATTAGGAAGTTGGCCCCTTTTAATTATGCAAATGCCAGTAAATGACAATGAAAGCCATTGATGGACCATGAACAGATCAGTCAACCAAATTTCAAACATTAAAATGGCCATTAAAAACCATAAAACATAAGTCAACTAAAATAATTAAAATAAATCCGAAAAATAAAAAAAATAAAAATGAAAAAAGGTGAACAAAATAAAAAATAAAAGGGTAATAAGAAAATGATAATGCTAATAATAAAAGGAAAAAAATAAATAAATAAAAAGAAACTAAAAACAACGAAAAAAATTGTTGCCTTCGGAATCAAAAATGAGGTATTTTAAAATACCTCTCTGCCGAAATTTCGTTTGAAACGACGGAAAATCCCGAATCAAAAATGAGTAAAAAGGAAATTTAGGTCAAAAATTGGGGTATGACAGATGCCCCTATTTAAGTCTCTTCGTCAAGAGATTTGAAGATAAAATCTTTGATTCTACGGGTCGAAGGGACTTAAATACAGAGTACGCCAATTTTGGACCTAGGAAAATATGAAATGCTCGTGATGCCAATGTGAATGCAAGACGACGAAGATGACATGACCAGGGATAAAGCAAAACAAAAGGATACCCGAATTCGTTAAAGAACAGGATCTGACTCCACTGGGGGATAATATGGTTTCACTGGGGAAGGGATCAACTATCGTGTTGACAGCTGAAGAAGGAAGTATGATATGAGAAAAGACACCGACCACAAGCTGCCCGTTTGTTAGAGCTTGCCACTTGAGGTAAAGACGGAAACAAAAGTAACCTGCGAGCTGCTCGGGATGTAACTGAACTAGCCACTGACAACAAAGTGACGGTAAACAGGTAAATGTAAGCTGTTCGGGATGTTGCCGAACTACCACTGACGACAAGAAATAAAGGTAAATGTCAACTGTCCAGGTTGTTGCCGAACTGCCATTGACGACAAGAAATAAAGGTAATGTCAACTGTCCGGGTTGTTGCCGAACTGTCATTGACGACAAGAAATAAAGGTAATGTCAACTGTCCGGGTTGTTGCCGAACTGCCATTGACGACAAGAAATAAAGGTAAATGTCAACTGTCCGGTTGTTGCCGAACTGCCATTGACGACAAGAAATAAAGGTAATGTCAAATGTCCAGGTTGTTGCCGAACTGCCATTGACGACAAGAAATAAAGGTAAATGTCAACTGTCCGGGTTGTTGCCGAACTGCCATTGACGACAAGAAATAAAGGTAAATGTCAACTGTCCGGGTTGTTGCCGAACTGCCATTGACGACAAGAAATAAAGGTAAATGTTAACTGTCCGGGTTGTTGCCGAACTGTCATTGATGACAAGAAATAAATGTAGATGTCAACTGTCCGGGTTGTTGCCGAACTGCCATTGACGACAAAACGAAAGCAAAAAGGTATGCACAAGCTGTTCGTTAAAGAACTGCCACTCGGCATAAAGATGCACAAGTTGTTCGTTAAAGAACTGCCACTTGGCGAAAAGACAAGATAAAAGATGCACAAGCTGTTCATTAAAGAACTGCCACTTGGCATAAAGAGGGTGACATCTCTGGACCAGACACACTGGGGATGACACTTGGGGAAAAAGAGTCACAAATTGTTCATGATTGATTGACATGAAAAGCAAGACTCAGGGTGGTTAATGCAACCATGTATTGAATGATGTTATGTACATGTTGTGTATGCATGAATGTGTATATGCATGAATGTATGAATGTATGTAAGACAATACGACTTGTATGAATGTATGGAGGATTGACTGTGGGATAGTATAACTGATGGACTTGATGAGACAAGATTGGACAGGTAAGATGGAAAGTGGACCGACGACGCAGTACAACCACTCAGCAATCTTCAATGGGGATGATGCCATTGGGGACATATCCAAAACATTGATGGGGAGTAAACACTTCCTGGGGGGAACGTGCTAATCCAAAAACCTGGCAGAAGGACCTGGTGCTTCTGTGGTCATGCTTATCTTTTGTTTTTTCTTTCTGAATCCCTAATTTTTGCCTGGACCGCCCTTTCGGGTTTTCAGTCCACCGGGAATATATTCTTTTTTGTATGCCCCTAATTTTTGCTTGGACCGCCCTTTCAGGTTTTCGATCCACCGGGATGCTCATTTTTGCCTAAGCCGCCCTTTCAGGTTTTCGACTTACCGAGCTCTTTTCTTTTTTCTTTCTTTGTTTTTTATTTCAAGCAATTGACCATGTTCAGCCTGCAGATTTTATTCGTTCTCAGGATAGCTGTTGACGCACACTTCACTTATTCATGAGTTCAGAGAGAATGTGTTTTGTTGTTTATGCTTTTCCAAAAATATAAAAAGATTTATGATTTTTTTGAAAAATATTTTACTTCAAGTACTACCATCAAAAATAGAAGAAATTTTATAAACCGAATAAATGGGAATTCCAAATAAAGGGCACAGGCTCAAATTCATTTAACAGAGTAGTGGCCCGCCAATGGCATGGCTCCACGGATTTCACAAAGTTCGGAAAATGGTAAATATAAGGGGATGGTACATTGAACACAATAACCGTTATTCTCCCTAACAACTTTGAATTCCACCGTTTAGATGCTTCAGATTCAGAGTCTTTTTTACCGCTAATGTGCCCCAAGTGAGTCATGGCCAACCTGATGCAGTTACCTTGTCTTTTGATCCTTAATTTTTGCATAGACCGCCCTTTCAGGTTTTCGATCTATCAGGATGATTATTTTCTGTTTCATGTCTCTAATTTTTGCCTGGACCGTCCTTTCAGGTTTTCAGTCCACCGAGACGCTCATTTTTGCCTAAGCCGCCCTTACGGGTTTTCGACTTACCGAGCTGTTCTTTTATTTTTTAGACAAAGTATTTCTTGACTGCATCGGCGTTCACAGGACGGGGAAGCTCATCACCATCCATAGTCGTAAGAGTCATTGCACCACCGGAGAACGCTCTTTTGACGACATATGGGCCTTCATAATTAGGCGTCCATTTGCCCCTGGAGTCCGGTTGAAAGGATAAAATCTTTTTGAGCACAAGGTCTCCTTCTTGAAATTCACGGGGACGAACCTTCTTGTCAAATGCTTGTTTCATCCTCTTTTGATATAGTTGACCATGACACAAGGCAGCCATGCCTTTTTCTTCAATCAAGTTCAGCTGATCATACCTACTTTGACACCATTCAGCCTCAGACAATTTGGCTTCCATCAGAACTCTCATCGACGGGATTTCGACCTCTACAGGGAGCACTGCTTCCATGCCGTAGACCAAAGAAAAAGGGGTTGCCCCTGTTGAAGTGCGCACCGAGGTACGATACCCATGCAGAGCGAATGGTAACATCTCATGCCAGTCTTTGTAAGTGATTACCATTTTCTGGACAATTTTCTTGATGTTTTCATTTGTGGCTTCGACAACACCATTCATCTGGGGTCTGTAAGGAGAAGAATTATGATGCTCAATCTTGAACTCTCCGCACAACTCTTTCATCATCTTGTTGTTCAAATTTGTTCCATTATCCGTGATGATTCTGTTAGGCACACCGTAACGGCAGATGATATGGTTCTTGATGAAACGGACTACGACTTGCTTGGTCACGTTGGCATAAGATGCTGCTTCGACCCATTTGGTGAAGTAATCAATGGCCACTAGAATGAAACGATGTCCGTTTGAAGCCTTTGGTTCGATCCTTCCAATCATATCAATGCCCCACATAGAGAAAGGCCACGGAGAGGAAAGGACACTGAGGGTAGTTGGCGGAACATGAATCTTGTTGGCATAAATCTGACACTTGTGACATTTCCTAGCATGTTTATAACAATCAGATTCCATCGTCATCCAGTAGTAACCCGCTCTCAACAACTTTTTAGCCATTGCATGCCCATTGGAGTGAGTTCCGAAGAAGCCTTCATGTATCTCGTTCATCAACATCTCTGCCTCACGTTCGTCTACACATCTGAGTAATACCATGTCAAAGTTCCTCTTATACAAAACTGAAATTCCTGGCAACCTGACCGACAGACGCTGTGCACAATGTTGGCACAACTGTCCGAGCACTTTTCCTACTCAAAACTAAAATTAAAATAACACAGCGTAGCAAAGCACAAAATAAAAGAAACACAGCAGAAAGATAAAGTACACAGTGAGTTTGTTAACCCAGTTCGGAGCAACTCTCCTACTCTGGGGGATACCACTCCAGGAATGAATCCACTATTATAGTTCTAGTGAAAAGACCAACGTAAACACACTACTTGACTTTGCACCTAGACCCTACCAGTGTCAACTCTATCTAGGAACTCCTAGATATGAGACCCCGTCTCAATTCCTACCAACAACACAGACAATGTTGTTATCAAACACACAAAAGCACAAGTAAAAGAGACACACTCTAATGACACAAACTCACTCCGTACTTAAAAGCTTAGGAGCAGTTCACAATTACAACTCAAACAAACACAGTCCTTAGCTTGAATCAGGAAGATAGAAGCAAGGCTCACAATTAACAAGAGAAACCCTAAAAACCTTAAACGCGCGCTTTTCTATTACACACGGTTTTCAGTCACACTATTAGGGTTTGTCTTCACAAATATATATTACTGAGATAACACGAGTTTGGGCTTCAAAACAGAGCATGGACATTGTCCGGTCCAGCTGGAAATTCTTTTAGAAACAATAAAAAGCTTCCAAAAATATAACGATATCTTTTGGAAAAATACCAAGGCAAGACCGCCTTTTACACATCATCATATACACGCGCCTTGATCAGAAAGCTAGAGGAAAATAAAACTTCAAGCAAATCTTTGGAAGATTGCGTACAAAAATAAAGCGCTAGCTGGCGCGAAAAGTACAAGTCACATAATGCTGTTCCATATGCTACAGCATCTGTCCAAGCATCTGGCTAGTAGATGTTTTTGAAAAATGTAGCCAATCTACAAAAACCCAACAATCTCCCCATTTGGCAAATTTTTGGCTAAAACACTCTAGAGCCAGTTCTTTGGGAGATACACAGATAATTTTCCTTCAAGTCAACATAGGCACACAACTAAGGAAGAAAATATCATAGCATATAACGAGACTACTTCCAAGGGAGCTCTTTAGACAAAGATAACTTGCAAGTAGTATCAGAGGCATGCAACAGTTAAGACAAAACATCTAGCCTCATAGGAACAACCAGAGAGAAATAAACTCTCATATAGTGGAAACAACACCAGGGAAAAAATAAATTTCCACACACCAGAAACAATCAGATATAACAACTCCCCCTGAAATGTAACAGCTCCCCCTCAAAAACATGCACATACCCATCCACAGTACTCCCCCTCAACACATACAGATGTCAGATACAGATGTCAGAGCATCTGTCAGAGCATGCACCATACATACAAACAGCCAAGATACTATAATATAAGCTACATCTACTCCCCCTTTTTAGCCACAAATTCTGACAAATAACATCCATGCATACACAGAAGAGAGATACCACACACAGTGCATATTACAGACCAAAAGGCACACGCAGGTGCATAAGAAATCCAGGGACTAGCCCAACCAACCAAAAAAAACAAAAAAAAAATACAACAACTGAGAACAGGGAAAACATCAAAATCAGAATGAATCAGTCTCATCAGAGTCAGCGGAGAACTCCTCAGTATCACCAGCAGAAGCATTCTTATTCCCTCCTTCTTCTTCATCCTGCTCACCCTCAGCTTCAGATTCAGCCTTCAAAGCTGCAATTATCCTATCAATTTTCATCTTCCTAGCTCCAAGAGCCATACTAGTCTCAGTTAGATCTGCAATCATTTGTTTTCTAGTGAGCACACTAGTTGTCCGGACAGAAGTACCAGCTAAGTCAGCATCATGTTTCTCAGACAGCAAACTACAATCCAAAGACATAGGGCCAGGCCTCTTACAGGGCTCATCAGAACTGATCAAGATATCTGGGTGTTGCTGAAGAACAATACCACATAGGAGAGTGGGAAAAGCTATAGGAAACTTGATAGCAAAGGACTTTGCATGCTCCAGAACCTGATAGAAAATGTAGGCCCCATAATCAAAAGGTGACTTGGTACCCACAGCATAAATCAATTTGGCCAAACCAGAAGCAACGAAGTTGGAGTCCAGTTTTGTGCACAAATCTTGTTCAGAACAGCATACAGAGGAGTGAGTTGTGCAGAAGACAAATGTCTAGGCCAATGCTTAACCTTGTTACCTGTGATGGCCTTGCAAATGGTATCCTCAGTTACCTCCAGCTCAGGAGTCTCCTCAACAGATCTCTCAAGGTAGGTGTTGACAACCAGAGGGGAGAAGTTGACACATTTACCTCTAACAAAAACTTGCCTATACTCAGGATTCCTTGAATCATCACATTCATCAGAGACATTGACCAGAAATTCTCTGACCAATTTATCATAACAAGGACCCAGATTTTTCACTGTTTTCATCAGCCCAGCATACTCCAACACATCAACCAGTTCTTTGCATTTGAACACATCTTCCTTCAGATTTCTTTCCAGTCCTAGTCTTCTGTGATATATAAATTTCCACCTAGAAGACCCACTTTCCAAATGAAAAGATACATTATCCAGAGGAGCTGGGGGGATGGTTAGAGGGATTTTCATACCCTTCATGGTTTTTCTAGATGCTCCACCAGATGTGGCAGCATCTGGCTCAGCAATCTCAAAATCAGAATCACTAGTGGGAGGATCTTTCCTCTTGAGGTTCTTCTTCTTCTGATCACTTTGAGACACCTTCTTGCTCCCAGCCTTGGGAGGACCATACATAGGCTTCTTCCCGGTATTAGTTGTTTTCTTCTTACTTCCTTTGTTACATTCACTACCAGTAGAAACAGTTTTAACAGATTTGCTCCTAGTTCTGCGAGCAACACCTACAACATCAGTCTTTTCCAGAGGTCTCTCTTCAGGCACAACATCCTCAACAGCAACAGTGTCAGCTTGGTCTAAGTTGTCAATCTCAGCATTACCCACAACATTCTGAGTCTCAGTACCTTGATCCTGAGACTTTGAAGAATCATTCTCATGGACACTCACAGTATCAGGGGTGTTTGGAACCACCGCTTCAGTCCCCTCATTAGCTTGTGACAAAGATGCTTGAGCATCTGTCACAACATCCTTTGTCATAGCAGGGGAATTAACAGGTGTCTCAGTATTAGCAGTATTAACAACATTTTTCTCAACAGAAACAGCAGTAACATCTTGTTCTATAGGGGAATTAGAAATATCACCGACTAATTTGTCAAATACCTTAGGATTATCAGGACCTAGGGTTTCAGACACAGCAACAGTACCTTCAACAGTAATATCCTCAGATTTGTTGACAGAAGAGTCAACATTTGGTTCGACAACACTCGATATAAAAGGATTATCCTTACAGTACAGATCATGCATGCTTAGCCCTATACGTTGAACAGCGGGAGTGTTAGATTTCTTACCTTTCGATTTCGAACTCTTGTTCATCGCGGTAGAAGAAGTAGCTTTGCTGGATTTTGTAGAATCCTTCTTCCGTGATACAAGCGACTTAGTACGTCGCTTCTTTGCAGGAGAACTAAGAATGGTAGTAAGAGGTTGAGCATCAGTGATAATCGCTCCAGAAATTGAATCTGATGGAAGTTCAGGGGTTTGATCTTGCATGTTTTGAGGAGAAATGGAATCAGACATGGTGTTGATTTGATGTTTGGAAGTATGAAGAGAGGATGATTTTTGAATGATGATGAGAGCGGCAAGAGAGGAGTTGAGAAGTTGGGAGAAGTTAAGACAAAGATAATGATGGTAGTTGTAGTACCCTAATTTTGTCCTAAGCATTTTAAAATAAAAATCAAAAAAAATCAAAGAGGGGAAAAAGTCAAAAGTCAACAAAAGTCAACAGAAAAGTCAACATTTCAAAATTGAGGACTTCGCAATGCGAAGCCCACTTCGCACTGCGAAGTCTGCGATTTTTCTGCAGATTTTTGGTTTCTTGGATTTAATTCCAGAATTTGTTGCATATCATTTCCATAATTATTTTAAGTAGCATTCATGGCTAATTGGGCCAAGCAAAGCCAGAGTTGAAGGACTTGCCATTAATGCCAAGGTTGGAAGCTTTTTCTTCCAACCTAGCATGTGACAAGCAAGTGGGCTTGCCCTTGGGCAGCTCTAGTACCTCCCAGGTGACCTGCTAACCACCACAAGGTTGCCAGCCACCTGCTTGAGGACTTTCCTCCTGCTTGCTGCCCCAAAAACCAGTCAAACCAGCTGGATTTCTCACTTGAAAAGCCATGAGTGCCTACTCTGTTTTGCAGCAGCTTTTCACCCTCTCACACCAGCCAATTTTAGCCTTTTCATCCCTCAATCTCTGCACATCACAGTGCACGTTTTTATTGACCAACCATTGAGATTGCAAGGATTGATCCCCAAGCATTAGCCAATTGCAAATCAGCTTTGTTCTTCATCATTACCTTCTAGAATTGGTTGAATTTGTGGCTGAAATCAAGCTGGATCTTGCCCCTTGGTACAAGGCAGGGTTGCCTCTATCCATTAGCATTTAATGCAAAGGGATTCAGCTTGATCTTGGCCACAAATCAGCTGAATTTTGGGATTGTGTAATGATGACAAAGATTTGATTTTGGCCTATAAATAGAAGGCAATGCCCAAAGGAAAAAACACAGTTAACACAGCATTCAAAGAGCAGAAACTCTACTCATTTCAACCTACAAATCTCCCCAAACAACCAGAAAAAAACCAATCCACACAAAGCATTACAAAGTTCCAAAACCATCACAAATACTCAAACCTCTTGCACAAGCCTTCAACCAAATCAAACCAAGTGCAGCTGGAGCTTTGCTAAGGAGTTCTGTAAGTTACTAAGCTCTTTATCTTGCATTTTCAATTGTGTTTGCATAGCCATTTTGGCTCAAAACCTTTTGATCCTAAAAAACCCTTTTTGAATTTCAAAGAAATCCCAAGGTTTTCAAAACATCAAAACTGGTTTGTCCAACCTTTTTCACCCCAAAAACTCAAAGTTTTTCACCCATCTATAAGGTCTTGAGTGTGTTCAGAAGTTGTTTCTGAACAAAAGTTCAGAAACAGCTTCTGAACCCAAAATTTCGCATGCTTCGCAGTGCGAAGTCATGGTCGCAGTGCGACCATGACAGAACTCAGAACCTGAGTTTTTGTATCAAACCAACCAATTTTTGAGGTTCTAGCCCCAGAGCTCAGAACCTAAGAGTTTTTAAACCCATGTTCTTCAAACCATAACAAGGTTTTTGCATAATTTTGGCAAAATCACAAGTTCGTATAACCATTTTGTGGGTAACTTGCAAAGCAAGTTATGTTCCCAAATTCTCAAAACCACATGAACAAACAAGCTATGTTCATCGTTTCAATCTAAACTTGAACAATGAATATTGTTCATGATGTTCAAAACTCAAAGATGAACATACACCGTTTTACGTTCGCATTTTCGCAAAATGAGACGAACTTGCGCGTTTTTAGCAAACTTGCTAAACCTTCCCATTTTTGGGTTTTCAAACCATATGTTTTGACATACCTTGGGATTTCTAAAGAATTCAATCCAAAAACATGAATGAAAAAGGGATGGTGTGACGTATGTCTCTCCATCGCCCCGATTGTACGAATGCGTGACGTATGTCTCGTCGCTCGGACAATCGTCATTCCCTTTTTTTATATGTACAACCCTAACCAAACCAAATCTTGGCCCCTTGTGGTCAATCCAGGCCTTTTGGTCCCCCGTTGGCCATTAGACTCAACCCCTCGACTCGTTAGAGTCCACTCGGTCAATGTTCGACTCGTCCGAGTCCATTGTACCCGTTCTTGATCTCAGTGGATCAATCGAACAATCGCCCGACTCTTCGGAGTCCACTCGGTCAATGTTTGACTTATATGAGTCCATTGTACCTCTCTTGGTCCCATAGCGACCAATTCAACCCTCTACCCTAACGGACGTACCTTTTAACAATTCTAATGTGATTCGCGAACGAACGCTTAATAAGTCTCCAAGTGCGAGCATACAAGCTACGTTTAATCGCAAGAATTCGGTTAAAACATCGTCCAATTAAAATCAACCAACACATATACGTTTTTCTACCAAGAACTACGTATGCTTTGAATTCTCCGACTACCGGGAGATACGTAGGAGCAAGATCGACATCTTGTCAAGCACAATAATAATAAAAACTTTTTCTTCGTTTGTTTTTATCTCTTTCCCCCCTTTTATTATATTTTTAACATAAATGAACATGCACGCAAAGTATAAAAAAAACAATTCAAGCTTTAACCAAATAGAAGGTTCCCGTTGAGTACAACGGACGTGAGGGGTGCTAATACCTTCCCCTCGCGTAACCGACTCCCGAACCCGACAATGGTTGCGATGACCTAATCCTTATCCTCATCGTCAAAGGGTTTTATTACCGTTTCCCTTTACAACAAAAAAAACTTAAGGGTTTATCAACGTTCCCTTTACACAAAAACTTTGGTGGCGGCTTCACAAAGGCCCTCCGAGCGTTCGAGGACGTCCTCGGAGGATTTGCGCGTCTTTTTCCCGAGGAAAAAAACGAGGTGCGCACAGCTGGCGACTTCACTGGGGACCCTGTTCCCACTAGCGAGTCAAGCCTAACCTATTTGGGTTAAAGACAATTGCTTTATTTTCTTTGCGTGCCATGTTTATTTATTTTATTCATGCATGTTATATTTATGCTTTATGTTTATATTTGCTTTATTTGCTTTATATTCATATTATATATATCAAATGTGGGGGTTACTTGAGTGATGTTACTCCACATTGTTCGGGTTAATGCCGGACGTGTGAGGCTCTCTACCCGAGCTTGAGAAAAACACTAAGTTAGAAGGAGGTTGTGTGCGGAAGCCCGCGTTGACGTATGTCCGTGAGGTGGGATGTCCAACCCCGCTTAGATGAGATTTTCACGTGGAATTAATTGAAGTCATGTCGACGTATGTCCATAGACAACCCTAATTCCATGTGAGGTCTATGACTCTAAGGACCTCTTCTTAGGAGATTTCCCAATTTAGAGCCTACATGTGAGGATGGGGGGGAAGTTCCGAACCTTCATAAACCATACCCTTGCATAACATTTGCATTCATGAAAGTAATTTTCGCATCATTTTGCTTTATAGGAGTTAAAAAAAAAAGAACGAACAAATATTAGCAAAAGAGAAATATGGATTCCGGGAACAAGAATACGCTCGCCTTCAAAATTAAAGCTCCTAGGGTGGAAAGTTTATTAGCTCTAAGCAAGAGGCTCTCTTCGGTCCACAAGAACATCTTCGAGGCAAGCTATGGGCTAATCCTTGATCTTTTACCCGTGAGAATAGATTCAACCGCCTTAACCACTTTGGCGCAATTCTTCGACCCACCTCTACGGTGCTTCACATTTCAAGACTTCCAACTAGCGCCAACTTTGGAAGAGTTTGAGAAGATTTTGGGTTGTAGCATGAAAGGTCATGAACTCTATCTCGGTCCGGGAAAGGATCCTACATTTGAAGCCATCGCCGAATCCTTATACCTCGACACCCAAGAAGTGGCATCTAACTTGGAAGTTAGAGGGAACCTTAAGGGCTTTTCAAGAAAGTTTTTGGAAGCCAAAGCTCGGGATTTACTAGCCAACAAAGAGGTAATGGCCTTCAACGCCATCTTAGCCCTCTTAGTCTACGGGATTGTCTTATTCCCCAACATGGATGATTTCGTAGACTTTCCGGCTCTAGAGGTGTTTATGACTAAAAATCCAGTTCCTACAATCTTAGCGGATTTTTATCATACCCTCTATTCAAGGCATGAACAAGCAAGGGGACGCAAAATTACTTGTTGCACTCCCGTGGTGCAAATTTGGATGATGTCCCACATGCCAAGGAACCGAGACTTTGTGGAAAACCGGGCCAAGCTCAAATGGTCGCAACGGATGACAACTCTCGCCGAGAAGGACATCCATTGGTTTTCACCAAACTTAGATGACCCGGAAATTATCCTCAGCTGTGGGGACTTCCCTAACGTACCCCTCATTGGTACTAAGGGATGTATTAATTACAATCCGGTCCTCTCTCTCCGACAACTAGGTTTTTCAATGGAGGATAAACCTAATGACCTTTTGTTGGAAGCTTTCTGCTTAAGGGAAGGCGATCAAGACCCGGCATTGCTAGAGAGAATCCGGGGAGCATGGAGCCAAGTACGCAAGGGAAGGGTCGGCAAGAGAAACTGTGTCGCCAAACCCCTTTATACTCAATGGGTGAAGGAGAGGGTCAAAGCAATCAAGTTACCCTTCGTGGTCACAAACCCTCCAAAACCTCCTACACCTAAACCTATTGCAATCATTCCCAACAAAGAAGTGGAGGACCTCAAGGCTAAAATTCAAGAACTCCAAAACAAAAACGGAGACTTAGAATTGAAGCACCTCCAAGCTTTAGGAGAAATTACTAGGACGAAGAGAGATCGTGATGAAGTATCACATTCTCTCCTAGTATGCCAAAAACGGCTAAGAACCTCCGAAGGGAAAAGGGATTGGATAGGAGGCGGCTTGGTTAGTGCGGATGCCAACCTTGTTGCCAAGGACGAAGAGTTGGAAAGAATCTTACATTCCAACCAAGAGCTCAAGAAGTTTGGCGAATTAGCCATCGAAGCTCAACGAAAATGGAGGTTGAGATTTCAAGAGAAAAATCAACAGCTCCAAGAAGTAGTTAAAGACTACAAAGAGCAGCTTCAAGCCGAGCGCGTCCAGCGACAAAGACATGAGAGTCTCTCTCATCAAGGGAGGCTAAAGTGCGATCATCTCGAAGAAGACATCAAGAAATTCGAAGAGTACTTCGACAAGATTGCAAGAGCTCATGGGGACCACATTGCACAACTACACGATGAGATTAGAAGTGCAAGAGTCAAGCTAGACCAGCGCAAGGAAGTGATTGAGTATGTATGGCAAGACGCCACCCGATTAAGTGAGGATTTCACTAAATTGGTTGCATTCTCAAATTTGGTGATCACCCAACTTCCAAAGAGGCTAGCGGAGGCCGAGATGGTCATGCCCTACTTTGTCATCCCTGTGGAGATCCAGAAGTTTATGAAGTTCTGCAAGGACACCATAGATTTCTATAGGGAGGAAATGAGCAAAGCCGAGAAGCGAGCGGCTATTTGATTTGTAATAGCATTAGTTACACTTTGTAAACAAATGTTATTTAATCAAATATATTTTGAAGTATAATCAATTTCTCGGTCTTTAATATTTCGAATTTG